>AZGZ01000006.1:473448-484008 GCA_001636715.1 Ascosphaera apis ARSEF 7405 | reverse complement strand
CGGGGCGGACCATTCATGTCAACCGAAGAAAGCATGGTATTGACCGTATTAAACATGCTTGACTCATCCAAAAGACCACGATGCAGGATAGTAGCGATGAGAAAGCAGGCTGCTCGAGAAGTGTGAGGTGATGAAACAGAACGCGCAGCCAGGGCCCAAGTCTGTGACCATAGCGGCTTAAGGCCTTCAGATGATGCGTACTGAAGGGTTGCGATATTCGCAATCGCGATCATAGTCCATGACCTTATGTCATCATGATCACCTTGTATGTTCGCATTGAGGTTTTCGAGAAGAGAAAGGCATTCCTCAGCGGATATCTTACCCTCTTGAAGTAAGAAGGGCAGAAGCTGCAGGGCTAACACCCTTTCAGAACCATCTGCTGTATGTGCGTTATTCAGATAATTGTCGAATTGAACAAGCCTATACCGTCTCTTGACTGGTCTGTTTATATCAAGACTATCACTGTCCTGATGCTGGGACCCCGAGTCCACATCGTCCTGATCCAGCAATATAGAAAATATGGCGATGGCCCGAATCCATGTCCACGCTTCTTCAGCTCGAGATACACCCAGACGGGGTGCTATACCAGGAATCCCCATTGGATTTGTTATATCAGGCGATGTGAAAACGATATCGTCGAGACAAAGAACACCTTTATCAGATAATTTCAAATATTCGCGATGAAGATGGTCGACGAGATTCGGGAGTTTCTCACCGAGTAGGCGTTTTAGTTCGATATCCTTTACATGAGGCAGGACAGATCTGGCCAGTTCCAAGGTGATCATCATTTCTTTCCTGAGGGCAGTCGATTTGGGTAAAGATTTGGGTCGAATTAGGGGTAATATTTCAATCAATGCTTGTTGAGAAAGAGTGATGTCTGTGACCAAAGATTTTGAGAGAATGATATTGAATGCCCCGAGTATAGAGAATGAAGACGATGAAAGACCTTGCATAGATAGGAGATACTCTAGAAGGGGCACGAGGATTTTGGACCCTTCCTCAGCCAAGGGAGCCGTTGAAGAAGAACATAGTAGATGGAATATCAACTCCAACTCCTCTCGAGTACCGTAGCTGTCTTCGAACACGTGCTTCTTCACAAACGAAGGCGGCTGAACAGACCCTGAACGTATGCCGTTTGTTAGGGGAGAATGGATTGGGCTCTCTTGATGGTCTACCCCTGACCCTAACAGTTGTAAGGTCTGGATGCAGAAATCACATAGCCTCTGCCATCTTTTCCGGGTGAGTCGCTCAAGATGCGGCGGATGCTCTAGAAGTACCCTCAAGGACTTGAGGTAAGCACTGCTGAGCCACTTCCAAAAGTCAGATGTGACATCGTGGAGGCAAGCCAGGATATGATCAATCAAGGCAAAGAGCGTCTTCTGTGCAATTCTTCTTCCTAAAACCTCAACAGCCGTTCGAATAACACTTGCACAGAACTCAATTCGTGTCAAAGCAGTCCGTATCGTGCTTGAAGTTTTAGCACGAGCATGAGATTCCTTTTCAAGATCAAGTGATCGAAAGAGTGCATCAAAGATGCTGTGAGGGACCTCATCTCCAAAAGATTGTCTATACAGTGTTAGATACTGGTTACCAGCGATCTCAAAAAATGGACTAAGGGGTCTTTACAGTTCCTGAGAGTTTTTGTTCCTGACAAGAAGGTGCTTCAGGTCTAGATTTATGCATACCGCGCATCAGCAGGCTGAAAGTCAATGGCCGCCAGAACACCAATAATAGTGGCCCCTTCTCACCTTTCAGACCATCAGCACGGGTCTTCTGGACACGCGAGCATATCGAGACCAAGGCCTGGTCAAGAGTGACTTGCGACATGGTTGCCTGTAGCTACACTGACACGCCTAGAGCTAGGGTGGCACTGCCAATGCACGTACAGTAATCTCTGCCAGGGACCACTGATAGGGACATGGACATGGACGACAGACGGATTGAAGAATCACGTAGTGCCTAGAAGGTGAGAACAGGAACGAGAACACATGTCACTCTCCATGACATATCAAAGGACAATCCTTCAACCCTTCAAGATGTCGCTATCATCATCATCATTATCATCACCGTCGTACGTCGTCTTAGGTCGTCGTCGTCGTTGATCGTCGTCGTGGTCACGGTTCCGCGGAGTCAATGGATTCATACTAGGGGCGATCGCGCGTGTTTGCATTCTTGGCAAACAAGCTCCTAACAAGCCAAGTCAGTGTTGAAGAATCGCAGACCTGCGCACGTCGGGCAAAAAGTTGGGCGAAGCACACCACGACAATCAACGACGTCAACCACTTATTTCCCCCCTCCATCGCATGTTCAAGGGGCTGCGGGTGGCCTGCTTCATGAGCATATTGAAAGAAGAGGAGGTATAAGGCGCAATACAAACGAAAATGGCCGCCCAAACTGATTTGGAGGGCCTTAGAGGCCTTTATCACGACCTGTTGAGCTTGTCGAAATCCGAGCTTCCTAGCCTTGAGCGGCTGGTTGTCGCGCTGGAGGCGAGCATTGGCGATTTCAGAAAGCTGCTGGATAAGCCTGTTAAGAGCAATAATAGCCGAAGAGAGGTTTTGACCGGTACGTTGCGCGCAAACAATTCATCTTCGTGGCCTTGCGCTAATATCGCTTTTGACCGCCAGGCAAGATAAAGATTGACGACGCTGAGTTCGAGATCAATTCCGAGTTCCAGCAGGATGCCCTACAGATTGCGGATGCATTGAATCTTGATGAGATACAGGCCGCCAAACTCTTTCTCGAAGCGCAGGAGGCGTCGCCGGGCGCGTCGCCTGTGATGACCTCAATCATTCGTTTTCAGGAACGTCGAGCTTTCCTACTAGAGTGTCTGCGGGTTATCTTTTCTGAGTCTTACGACGACAAGGAGGATACGCAAGCGCTGATGCAAGATTGTGTCGCTAAGATCCTTGATATTGAACTCGGTCCCAAAAATGCATCGGGTTTTATACTGAAAACTCTCAACTCCATGACGGATATCGAACAGTGGCTAGTGCTTTTGGGTGAGCAGCTTCAGAAAGCTGCAATTGTCGGATCAGCGCAAGACACAGACATTGTCGAGATCATAGAATACCAGCGACAGAGCCTTGAGAGACAGCACGAATCTTTGGCAGCCGTCCTCAACTACCTTTTCAAAGGCTCCTTCACGACTTCCCAAGATCTACGCGGATTGCTGGAGAGGCTGCAAAAGTTTACCAAAGTCGATGCATGCCTCATCCATTACTTCCCCGCTATCATCTCAGCTTTCGCACAATTCGGCTCTTCGGAGGGCAGGGGAACGCAGGAAGATGCGAAGTCTCTACATAACGTCATAGTCACAGCAGACAGCTCGAAATGGCAACTTCCGAAGCTCCATGCCGCCGTCAGATTGCTTTGGCTTGCTGAATATAGCGGCTGGACTGAAGATTCAGGGCCCCAAACTAAACTCGAAGAGAACTTCAAATCTGCACTCGATGATGGTGCCTTAGAGTTCATCCTTGCGCTATGTGCTCGAGCGCATAGAATAGAAGAGGTTCCCACGCCCAGAAGTGAGCTGGTGAAACTACTTCTTAAGAACGACGACGGAATACCTGCAGAGATGCTACCGTTCTCTGAGCCATTCTTCTTCGTTCTAATGGAATGTATCGAGATGTTCATTCAGTCCCTCATCTCGAATATGCCCGACGCTATACGACATCTGAAAGCAGAGGAAGACTCACAACGACTAGATCAGATTACAGCATTGAGAGAGGGTCTTTCTTCAACTACGGGTCGCAGTCTCACAGAAGTGCGCATGCATTTCGAGTCTCTGCTTGTTATCATGGCGTTTGCATTCGACAAGAGGGAGGAGGCTGCTCAGGCAGTGTGGGCAGAACCAGATGGAAATATGTACGGCTTCCTTTCTTTCACATCAAAACGACAAACGGTCCCAACAGCAAGTGCATTCTGCGAATTACTATGCTCTCTTTCTCAGGGCGCAGAAAATGCCATCTCGGCAAACTTATTCCTGCAGGAAGAGGATAACGCATCTGCAAAGTACAGGCGCCCTTGCCATATGGGCTGGATGCAGATGATCTCAGAGCTCAAGATTTATGCAGCAAAGGCTACTGAAAATGCGGCACCAGCAGCACGATCGATTTTGAATATGCGGCCAAGGCATCCAACTGAAGTAGTTGAACCAGAGAGTCCCGTCATGTTAACGTCGTACCTTCGACTCATGAGCCACATCTGCGCGCAAAACCCCGACGTGCGGAGGTGGTTGATCCGCAGTAATGAAGGAGAGGATGGCTTAAGGGTGGTTGAAACTTGTCTTGATCTCGCCATGGCGCCAATTCCAGGTCATCTCAGAGCGGCTATCTTCGACCTATTTAGGGCGTGGCTGGGCGCTCTTCCCGGAAATATATACCAGATGTGGGTATGGATTGAATTTTGGTTCGTCAATAGCGACGGACAGGCACAGCAACAGGCAAGAGTTGGTTTGGCGCCGTCGGGCAAAGTTGGCGATCAAGCTCTCCAGCGGGTTATGGAGAGTTTCGATCAAACCAATGCCTTCGTCGAATTGCTCAGTGATCTCGTGAAATCACCTACTGAATTTGCCGCTTCCAATATGGATCTCACATTCCCCGAAAATCTGGGTGATGGGTATAGAGAACATGGAATCGCTCCATATATCGACTTTGTCTTGGGTCAAGCATTTACTGTGAGATCAGTCAATCTACCGGAGATGGAAGCTCGTCATCTACAGTACTCGTGTCTCAATTTTGTGGCTACATGTCTGGAATCCTTCAACGAGAGCATTGCCACAAGGCTTCGACCGGAGGACAAATCACATCATATGTACCTTCAGCTTCATCCTTTTGCTCGCGTTATGGAGTGGCTCTTCAACGAGGATGTTCTCAAGGTTCTGTTCTCGGTTGCTCATCAGGATGTGCGTGAGATTGATAAATCCTCTCCTAACTCCATCATTGCACTTTCCGTCGGTCGTGCGTTGCATGTCATGAACCTGGTTCTCAATTTGCAAACGACATATCTGGATGTTGTCATTCCATTCATCAAAACTCTGCCTTCCTATCATCCAATTCCAGTCGCGACCTCGTCCCTCTCTTGCTTCGAAGAGAGTGTCTTGAATAACCTGACATTAGTAGCTGATCTCTGCCTCTATGCAGGCGCGCTACATCCCCCATTGACCTTGGTTTCTCTCAGTTTGCTTGAAAATATAGCCACTTCCAGGAAGTTGACCCAGATTTCCGCCACAATACATGGCTGGCATCTGTCAAATCCCCTTGTTGAGGTTGTCAACAGTCAGGTTGAGATCGACCGTCTTGCCACATCTCTCTCCCAACAACTGAGGGTGGACGTTAGAGAGATAGAATGCGGCTCTTCAGCCTCTGGATATCTGATCAAACTGGGTGTTGCGCATCTACTGTACAACTGCTTGAAGTTGAGCCCTAATAAACCTAGCATTGCACATGCGTTGCTCGGTTTCACTTGCAATGGAACTTCCATCGACGCAAGAGAAGGATTTTCGAGTCCACACATGTCCATTTTGAGATCCATCATCCATATTGCTCAGGCTTATCCAGTGTCCTTTGACGGCATCAATATTTGCTCATGGATGGTTCAATTGAAACGGATGTGCTTCCAAGTCCTGAAGGAATTATATAGCTCCAGACTCACCTCCACACTCATTCTACCAGAGCTTCGCTCAGTCGACCTTTACACCGCGATGTTCCTCTCACAACCCCCGATTACGCCTTCTACTGTCTGGAACGAATATCCCCCCGATGTCGTCCAGTTCTGGGAAACGGATTCAGCACTTGCATTCTCCGAAACCCTCGCTTTCCGAGCGATTCTGTTCAACTTCGCTGCTACAGATCTTCGATACACGTCTCAATACCTTTCTCCCTCATACGTCAAAGAGCTATTGAATACCGCACTAGGATCTACAACTGGTGCTGGCAATCAAACGGTACAACATTCTTCGATGTTCGATTTGTTTGACTTTGCCGATGTGACTTCCGACATAGACATTCCGTTCATGGCCGTACACACAAATTTTGAGGAGGTTGAGGAATACTTAACAGTTGATGACGAAACTGGGCTTCCTTCATTCGATTTGCAAGGGGTAGATATTGCTTTTGATCACTGCATAAATGAAGCCGTTATGGGCGATGGGCCCGTGGCAGAATACATGACGGAAAAGGAGTTGGCTCTTCGATACTGCAAAGCAACTAACCAGCTTCACATCGTCCGCTATCAAAGGCATCTCGCCATCCGAGCTTGGACGGAACTTGCTGCTACAATCGTCCTTGTCTGTGATATGGACCCAGTCCGACGGTCCGTCTTCATGCTTCATGTGCTCCAAGCTATCTTGCCAAAACTCGAAGCTTCTCTGGCCTCATCTGCACCTGAAGCGCTTGATTTAGCCAAGCTGGCGGAGACGTTAATTGAGAAGCTGGGTGCTACCAAGGACGATCCCAAGGTGGGCGGCGGGGATATAGTTGATGAACGACTGAATTCGCTCTTCCAGGTTTGCATAGGCGGCATACCGTCAGTTCTAGAAAACACAGAGCTGCGTTCATACCTTTACGGTATCTGCTCACGGTATCTCAGAAGAATAACGACCAGCGTCTCTGGCCAGTGTGAGGAGGCTCATCAGGCTGCTCAGGCTGCAGGACCAGCCGTCATTGCCACTATATGTGATGACGCATATTCTGGTGAAGATGGCTGTCGTGTTTCTGCTTTGATATTCCTCGAGCTGCTCACCGCGTTAGACCGCCTGCAAGGCTCAGCGCTCATCATCGACTCAATGACAAGGCAAAATCATTTGGCCGTGTTCGTCGATGTGGTGCGGTCTATGCCGGAGGAATTCCGACTTGCTAAGTCTAATGGTATGTTCTACGTTATTTATATTGACATTGGGTATCTTGCTAACACCTATATCAGAAGTACGATCACTACTAGTATATTACCAGGCACATTTGGCGTTCCTCTTCGGCCTCGCAAGAACACGGTTCGGTGCTGAGCGGCTACTGGAGGCTGGTATATTCCAGGCTGTTAGGGATTCACAGTTGTTCAGTACTGATCCTGATATCGGAATTGGTATGGCTCATGATCACTTAGTATGTTATTTCTTTTGCTAACGTATTTCCAGAAATCGATGATGCCAATGCTCTGAGAGAGTACCACAACCTTCTGTCTGCGGTGCTGAGAGTGATTGTTGCGACTGTGTTCTCAAGAGGTCCAGAGACACAGCAAGTTCGTGAACAGGTACGACCGTTCATCAAGGAGAATCGTTCCAACATCATCGGAGTCTTCAAGCGACAAGCCAAGATTGTCCCGACTGGCGATACAGCGGAGGATGCAGCAGTATTGGATGAACTGCTCAAGTCATATTCTGCGCTGATGGCCGTAGTTGATTATGACCAGGTACAGTACCCCTGACTCTTGGGTTTAGCGACACATAAACTGACATCTACGCAGTTTGAGCAACCGCAGGTCCCACGACCAGCTCCTACCGTGCGGTTTGGCTGATTGAAGTTTCGTGTGAGGGGAGCAGTTGAGTGATGCAAGGCAATGACAACACAGATATAAAACAGATACTGTGGGCTTATATACACGTTTTTATGAGAACGACGATCTAATTTCTCTGTAAATACTTTCATCCATCAAGATTCTTCTGATTTTGTCCAACGTAGCCCTTGCCAGATAGCATACTGGAAGCATCCAGCCATCCTTTGCACCATTTGCGACGATCAAGTGAAGCTATCAGTAGCTGATAAGAGCATCCCTCCCGATAGTCATGAAAAGCGACAATCATTGTTCGCGGTAAAGCTGAAGTGGGTAGTATCCAAGTGAGCCAGTGATAGCGCTAATCAAATCAATACTGTACCTTGCGTGCTTGCTGCACCGCACCGCAGTACGTACTTCATACAAATAACCGGCGCCCGCGAAATTGTCTCTCGCCACAATCAACTTCTCAACGTCATTTTATCGAACACATCATTTGAAAGCATTTCCCAACCACCAAGTCCCTACAATTTACGTCTCCTGGTCCAGAAGGCATTACTGCAGCTCGCAGACTACATAGCTACCGCATACCAAGAGCAGATAATCGAGAAACGCCCATTGACTTTCTGGTCTCGGTGGCAACAGAACCAGAGAGATTACAGTCCGAGTTCCTGATCAAGGGCCGTTCATGAACAGAACGAAAGATTCACGCAGCGGGTCCGTCGAGGCTACGGGACACAACTCAGCTCACAAGCAAAGGACGATCACCGATTTGTTCTCTGCAAACTCGACCCCCAAGAGGGGTATATCAGAACAACTTCCGAGCAACAAGCGCCAGAAAATTGAGAGTGCCATCGAGAAATCAAGGACCGCGCCACCCATTAAGCGTGACGCGCCGAATGCTGCTGTCAATATGTATAGCTTCGCATCGTCAGGCTCGCCGATTAATATAGGGCCGCCCAGCGATGCAAGTAAGAATGGCACTCGATCGAATAGGTTCACTCCTCATACCGGTGCGCGAAAACTGGTCGTCAAGAATCTGAAGACCAAGCCTCGTGTGGACCCGGACGAATACATGAATAAGTCATGGACGCAGCTGGACGATGCGTTGACGGCTATACTGAATAATCAGAGTCCTAAGCTTTCGCTAGAGCAGCTATATAAGGGAGCAGAAAATATATGCCGGCTGGGGAAAGCACCTCAATTATTTGAGAACGTGAAGGATAAGACAGATAACTATATGACAAAGGTGGTTCTTGCAGAACTACAAGAAAAGGCACAATCACAGGATAACATAGGGCTCTTACGCTCAATAAATCAGGCTTGGATTTCGTGGAATGAGCGCTTGGTTAGTATATGCGACGATTCATCCTTTTCCGGCATTCAGCTAACATGGGACACAGGTATCAATTCGATCAATATTTTACTATCTCGATCAATCATACCTGATACACTCAACGGAGCATCCGGTGCTCTTGGAGCACGGCCTTATACAATTCCGCACCCTCATATTCGCCAACGAGAAGCTCAAGGACAGAGCACTCGAGGGGACATGTACTCTGATAGATCAGAATAGGAAAGAGAGCGATGGCTTTGATGGCGACCTTCTGCGGGCATCCATCAAACTTGCCCATCGACTGGGTATATATGCCAGCGACTTTGAGCCATACTTTTTGCGATATTCAGAGAAGTACTTCAAGAACTGGGTTGATAGTTCAATGACGGACCTCAAGTCATACGTGGAGAATGTACAGGATCTCATTGAACGTGAGATGACACGATGTGACCTATATGCTATCGATAGGAGCACCCGTCAAAAGTTGAGCGAGACTATGGACGAAATGTTTATTGCGTCAAAGCGTGACGTTCTGTTAGACTCAACAGAGATTGACAAACTACTGCGATCTAAGGATAAACGCAGGCTGCAGATTCTCTATGAGCTGCTTCAACACATATCGCTCGGTGGTGAACTCAAAGCTCCTTTCCAACAATACATGGTCTCAGAAGGCACTAGGCTCGTGTTCGACGAACAACATGCCAATGAGATGGTGAATGGTCTCCTCGACCTGAAGGCTGAATGTGATGGACTCGTCAAAGATGCGTTTGCCAATAACACCCTTCTACACGATACTGTTCGTGATGCCTTTGACAGTTTCATGAACAAACCGGTGCAGAAGCGGGGTGTTCTGGCGGAGAACACGAAGACTGGGGAGTTAATTGCCAAATATGTCGATCACATTCTCAGGGGTGGATGGAAGTTGATTGCAGCACGCCAAGGCAAGAATGCCAGCCAACTATGCATGAACCAAGCAGACGAGGATGCAGAAATCAATCGACAACTGGACCAGGTACTGGAACTTTTCAGATTCGTTCATGGCAAAGCTGTTTTCGAGGCATTCTACAAGAATGATCTCGCCAGGAGGCTGCTCATGGGTAGAACTGTCAACGATGAAGCAGAGAAAAGCATGCTTTCAAAACTTCGATCCGAATGTGGCTCCCAGTTCACACATAATCTGGAGACCATGTTCAAGGATACCGACATAGCTCGGAGCGAGATGAGTGCATACAATTCCCTCTTGCAAGAACGCAATACAAAACGCAAACTCGACCTGAACGTTCATGTTCTATCAGCCTCGGCATGGCCATCATATCCCGATGTCGACGTCCCTCTTCCCGCAGACGTTTTAGATGCTTTGGAGGACTTCGAGATGTTCTATACGAGCAAATACCACGGTCGAAAATTACAGTGGAAACACTCACTTGCATATACACAACTCAAGGCCAGGTTCCCTCGCGGAAACAAGGAGATTGTCGTTTCCGCTTTCCAGAGTTTGGTACTCCTGTTGTTTAACGACGTTCCTGATGGAGGATCACTTTCATACAAGGAAATTCGTGACTCTCTAGACTTACCAGATGCAGAAGTGAAGCGTACACTTCAATCGCTTGCTTGCGCACAGTATCGCGTCCTCACGAAGCATCCCAAGGGGCGCGATGTCGATGATACCGACACTTTCACTTACAACAAAAATTTCCATTCGGAGAGATTCCGTATAAAAATCAATCAAATTCAAC
>AZGZ01000006.1:447660-461877 GCA_001636715.1 Ascosphaera apis ARSEF 7405 | reverse complement strand
GCCAATCACGATGAAGGAGCTGGCTGGGGGATAGTGGGGAGTCGCGCTAGGCTGAATTGGGAAGGGAATGAAGATGATCCGGTATTTGTACTGTTATATAAGGATAACTGTTTTATATTGTCAGATCGTTCAATTAGAACCAGAACTAGTGATAAGATATGTAAGGAGTATGAAGGTATTATTGCAGTATACATGGCCATCAATTGTTTCTTAAAGGTGATTGTCAGATAGATTAAGCAGGCACAATTGCTCAGGAGTAGCTTGACATGTTCAAATCGACGGATCGTTGAAGAGCATTGAGCAAACGGACAGATTGAATCAAAACAGAGCATTGGATGCGGGTGTGCATGTAGAGAGGTAGACTGGAAAAAATGGAACGCCATTGAATATCGTTATATAATGGAGGAGGAAAAGAGAAAACAGAAAGAACAGAACATAAGCGTAATTGCAGAGTGTGGAGTAGTTGAGTGGTTGATTTAAGTAAGTGTCGCGTGAGTGTCGTGTCGTGTCGTGCCGTTCGCGTTGACCACCTCAGTCAGTCACAGCATTTTACTTAGACTCGGCCAAGCCAACAGCATTGTTGCCCAAGTCATAGACGCTGTACCATCTCCTCAAGAAGGAGTCACCGAGAATGACCAAGGGGCCAACGGGCTCAGGGAAGTCCATGCCCATGAAGCTAGACATGCAAGAGCCCTGCACCTCAAGGATATAGTCATACGGCGAGATGGTGAAGTTGTGGCCGGTCAAAGTGAACGTGAGATCGGGGAGAGAATCTCTCTTGTCACACTCAATAGTGTACTGACCATTCCACGACTTCTTAGCACCAATGGCCTTGTTGAGAAGAGAGGCGAGAGTGGTGGGGAGAGCAATCAAGGAAGTACCAGTGTCGAGAATAGCACCGGTGTCCTCGAGATCAGCAGACTCGTCACCGAGTGTAATGGAATCAAGCTCAACCTCCCAGTATGCCTTACGGCGAACAGGCAACTTGATCAAGTCACCCTTGTAGTGTGACTCATCGATGCCACCGAAGGTAGCCTCGGAGGAATCACCTTCCTTGTTAGCATCACCAAGATAGAAGGCAAAGACGGGATCATCCAACAATCCCTGGTTTAGCATGTTATAGAAGGGGGGCACGATCTTGTTAACGCTGATGGTGTCGTATCCCAAACCGAAAATACCATCGAAACGGCCAAAGGCAAAGGCAAGGCCGGGCTCGGAGGTGGCTTCGGCGAAGTCCTGGTTCTCAATCTTCAAGTCACCGATCTGGAGGGTGTCCTGGGAAATGAAACCCTTGAGACTGCCGGAGCCATACTGAATGGCGAACTCGCTGCCGTTGGGCTTGTAGGTGCTCGAGGCGGAAGAGTCGTACTTGGTGTGGAGGTAGCAGGCAATCGAGCCACACTCAGACGAGGGAACCCAGAGGTTTGAAGAGCCAGTGTCGAGAACGACCTTGAAGGACTGGGGTGGGGTTCCGAGAGAGATCTCAGAGAAGTCTGTTGCCGAAATTCAGTCAGTCAGTCAGCCACCAAGTAAACGATGTTGCCTGGTCAAAGACACATCACCAATTTACACCCGGCTTCCGGCTTATCAGGGAGGCAAATAAAACACATACACTGAGCGTTCAAGAAGTTATCAACGAGAACATCATGTCGTCCAGAACCAGTCTTGATGCTGGTATCCTGGAACAAGGGCTCCTGAGCATCACCACGAATGGGACGACGGGCAGTAGGGTTCATGTACTTCTGGCCCAAAGCCTTGACCTGAGTGTCGATATCGGCTTGCTCCTGTATTACATTCGAGTCGAATTAGATATATGATCAACACGGAATTGCAATGCAAACGGGGTCCCGATTCAATCTCAAGAACTTAAGGGGGAGTAATTCAGCAACGCACCAACTGCTCAGACAAGGAAACTCTCTTGAGAGGGAGCTTGTGGACCTTGGCGGTAGCAGCCCCCAGGAAGGAAGCGGCAAGCAAGAGGCCTGATTTCATGATGTTGGACGGGAGTAGGCGGGTAGGCTGGAGATATGCGTGATGGGACTGTACGATAAGGGAGTTGTTTGGACGAAGAACTGAACAACGGGAAGATGAAGAAGAAGAGGAGGAAGAAGAAGAAGAAGAAGAACAGGAAGAGGAGCGAGATGAAGATGATGATAGCGAGATCAAGTAATCGTTCGTATCGTCCAGTTCAAGTCAGCACAGCACATCACAGCACATCACAGTATGGAATGGAACGGCGGAGGATTTGAAGGGCTGGACCGGACTGGGCAATGCTGGGGAAGTACGAATGCGGGAATTGTGGGGTCAGTTTACTGCTGATTTACGGTTAGCCAAGGCGGTGATGTCATTGCCTCCTCAATGGCGTTGCCTGTATGTGGTAGAAGAGCGAGGCGGAACAAGATATCAGGAGCGTCGGAATTGGCTACGACAGCGATAAAGGGGGCACAGGACAGCGAGAAGCACACCATTGGGAGGGGTTTGAACTGATATTGATATTGATTCCAGTATACACTCTGTTCAGAAGACTCCACCATCGCTATCTGTATCTCTCTTTGTCATGTCTATCTCCTGTAATGTCCTGCATGGTGCAAGACCTTGATGATGTGGATGGGATGATCTTGTACGGTCGTGGTGCTAGTGACAATGATGAATACATGCTGACCTGACTCTCCTTGACCGCTGCTCTGATCGCCACATATTATTGAGCATGGATTATCTACTCTATCATTGCTTCTTCTGCGGGCATACAAATCATATATGGAGCTAGGTTGGTGAGGGGCGTCATGTGTTCATTGAAGCTACAAAAGTGATCGGCGGTGCCAGAAGAGGGACGACAACCGAGTGTGCTGGGGCATGGTGTCATCAGGCAAATCTATCACGGTATCTTGTCTTTGATCCATGATTATTGCATTTGTCGTGATAAATGTGCTGATTGTTGCTATAGTGCGGAGTATGATGATTTTTTCTTTTATGCTGGGTGTTTGGGGTCCAATCCGTCAAAAACGAACTCAACCGTATGTGTCTAGTTAAGCTACACTTACGAGTTTGCTATGAAGCACTCATATGGCTGCAACCAAAGGCATCGGAGACTGAAAGGATTCCTTCCATTGACTGTGAACCCTCGATGGACCATGGACTCACGCTCTTGCCGTTAGAATAATGCCTTTGGTTGCTCCTTCCTTCATTGTGATGAAATGAGCATTGAACTGCGCTGGTAGATGCATCGGCTTAATGCATCATGGCGCAAATCAGCTCAATGGTTTTATCTGAACGAGTGTTCATGCTATCTACTTGATTGAGACTCAAGACCATCGCATGAAATTCACCATAGAAAGAGCAACCGCCAACTCAGACTTTCGCCAAAATGGACACAGAGATAGAGGACCTCATCCCTGCCCCTGACGTCCCTGGAGCGCAATCTCTCTCCCAATCAAACATTGAGAACCTCCTAGCTGACAATGCACCTACCGAGACTCCCCCTCAGCCAAGCAGAGTCTCAAGTCCCGCTAAAAATATGCTAGGAAGCCTCTTCAGAAAGCGGAAGCGCGAGCCTAGCCAGAGTGAAGCGCGTCACAGAAGACCAATTTCTGAAATCTTGACGGATGCATTTGTTGCTGGTCACGGTTTCATGGAGCCCGCTGGCGGTATTCCGATGCCATCTAGCGCGTCCGAGCCTGGAGGTTCTCGCCCAGAGCGGGCGCATGGCGAGACGATGTTTGAGATTGTATCCCGCAAGGTTAGGAGGCTTATAGGGTGGAATGCTCAGGAGCATGGGTGAGATTAGCTCCTCCTTCTTGTCGATTCAGGGGTATCACGACACAACTACTGACAATGATGTTCTCAATACCTCTAGACCTGAACAGCAAGCAGTAGTGAGCATTGACGAGAATACTCAAATGAGCAATACCACACTCGTCGGGAATGAAGAGTGCCATAGTGTTGCAACACCAGCTCCTCCCAGGAACTCACCAGCGAGATCCGAATTGCATACTCCACCTCCAAACGGGTATCAATGTTCAACACAGCATCAACAGCAGCAGCAACCGCCTTCCGACACGACAGGAGAGTCTCGTAATGACACTAGTACTGCTCCCACCGGTCAGACTACAGACTCAACATCAGTCACCGTTCCAACTTCCAGATTCAGCTTCAGGCAACGTTTCAGGGACAGTCTTGGAGCAATGAACAAAATGCTCATGCGAGAATCAAATCCCCTGAGTTTCCGATTTTTGTCATTCCCTTATGCAGGGCATTTTGGCAGACGCGCTGCTACTGCTACTTCGGAAGATGCGGGTAATACTACCGTTCATACGGGCTACGATGGTGATAATGAAGGACAGGAGGATGTGGCGAGTGATTCACTTGCTTCAGGCCCTGATGAGCCTTCGATGATGTCTAGTATGCTGGTCCAAGCGCAAAGTATGGGAAGCGAACCCGCTAAAACGAAGACTGGTAGAGTGTCAGGAGAGAGATCCAATGGCGCAGACGGTGGTGAAAGTAAGAAAGATCAAACCATGACTTCAGGGGACGAGGGTGATGATGAGGCGCCTAGGAAGAATTCAACTTCAAAGAAGTGAGATTGAACGTTGCTTTCTTTTTGGATGGCTGGTTAATCTTATATGTTTCAATTGAAGGGATGATTGTATACTTATTCTGCCTGTATAGATCATGGAGGGCTAGAAAAGACGTTGGGATATTGGAGCGTGGAAAACCAAAAAGAATATTATCAGCCCCTGAATTCGACGAATTTGCAGCTTTGAGCTCATTATGAACAAAGTAAAGCGATTTCAATCCATGGAAAATGAGGTCAAACGTAATGTAAACCGTGTGGATTTCGTTATGCTCTTTACAGCTATCTATCAAGCAGGACAAGCATGGGGCAAGGAATTGTATCTGCCGTTTGTTTGCGCGTTTATTTGTAGAAGTCGAACTTGTCCGCCTCACCAGAGCCCTTAACCTGTGCCGAATAAGCATCCTCCAAATCGCTCTGAATGATATTATACCGATTCTTCCGGACAGCTCTCAATCCAGCGTCCTGCATGATTGCAGCAATGATAGCACCGGACAAGGGATCGTTCCTGACAATCAACGAATCCAGATCAACCTCAGGCGACAACGACATCTTCGACGCAACAGTCGAGAAAATCAAACGTCTCTCACGTCTATCACGGAGCGAAGGGAACTCAATCTTTCTATCTAACCGACCGGGACGAAGCAAGGCAGGATCCAAGGTATCCGCACGGTTGGTAGCCATGATAACCTTAACGTTACTCGTCTGATCAAAACCGTCCATCTGATTGAGCAATTCGAGCAGAATACGTTGCACTTCTCTATCGGCACCGGTCTGTGCGTCGAAACGCTTCGTGGCGATGGCATCGATTTCGTCGATGAAGATGATAGCGGGGGAGTTCTCGCGAGCCATGCGGAAAACGTCACGGACCATACGGGGACCTTCACCGAGGTACTTCTGCACGAATTCTGAACCGACGACGCGGATGAAGTTTGCTGTGGTGCTGTTGGCGACGGCCTTGACGAGCATGGTTTTACCGGTACCAGGGGGCCCGTAGAGGAGGACACCGCGAGGTGGGTCGATACCTGCATGCTGTTAGAAGGACTGCGTTATATTCAATGTGAACACATGTGGGTTTGAAGAACCATACCAATCTGCTTGTATAGGTCGAAGTGCGTCAATGGAAGTTCGACAGCTTCCCGAATTTCTTGCTTCTGCATATCTAAACCACCGACATCGAGATAAGAAACGTCAGGCTTCTCATCTGAGCCCAACATGGCGATACTGGAGTCCGCTTCGGGTGGGAGAATGTCAACCAGGGCGTTGGAGTGTCTGTGAAGGGCGACGGTCGAAGATGGCTTCAACTTCTCGCGGTCAAGCGTGGATAGAATTCGAACAACATAGTTGGACCCCGTAGAAGATTGGATGATACCGGTACTGAAGTAGATTGTTAGAGAGCTTGTTTGAAGTCAGAACAGGATAAGATTGACATACTTCTGATCGATGGCTTCCATGAATTGGCCGATAACCAAGGGAACACTCTGTATCCGCTTGATTTCCTCTTGTGCACGCACCAGTTCGCGCTTCAAACTCCTGCATATCGTAGAACGTGATTAGCAGATTTGACCTCCAGAACCGCCAACATGAACATCAACCACAACATCAACAACAACAACAACAACCGACACCAATCAATGAACCACCCACCTTTGTTCATCCTTGATATATTCTTCCTGTAGATTTATGTATTCCAAATGTCTTTGCAGTCTCTTCAGTGTCGCATACGGGTCCGCACTTGTCTCTTCGGTGCCGAACTCAAGCGAGTTGAACGCCGGGATTGAATCCGCTGAAGGAGCACCCTTTACGGGCGAGGCGGCCTTAGCAAGAGAAGTTGCGCCACTCATGATGATAGCAGTGATATGAACCGAGCTTGAACGGTCTTTTCTTTGCGAATCGGTCTGTCCGTTTGGCGCGGAGAGTCAAGGAAGAGCAATCGAGCGGGTGATAAGTCAGGCAGCACTCAGTTTCTGCTGACGGAGCTGAGGTGTGAAAAGGGTGAGTGTGAGATGATAGCAGCTTTTTGAGCTCCTGGTTCACTCCCTCTATAATGTTTGTTTGGAATTAACAGCCTTTTCTTGTTGCTATGACCTGGGCACGTCGTGGTGGTTGCTGTCTATTCGTTTCGCTGTCCCCGTAGAAGCTCCAGATGTCGCTTTGATTGACGTTCCGCTCAGATCTATGCCAAGACAATGCACGTGATAAGGATTAGTCATACAGTCCATGATGCTGATTGGTCAATTGACGATTCGCCCGGTCTGCTCGATGATCAACTTCAACGACATCTCTTCTTTACAGTGAGGAATTTCATGCCATGAATGAATATATTGCCAGAGATAATGAAGTTGAAGAAGCAATTTATTGAAACCTGGTGCTGAAGATGTGTCGTGCCAATTGGCGTTGGCTGACTTCTCGGTGGATCCGTTATTCTGCGGCTGCGGAGCTTCTAGAGCGCCATCAGTACGACTGAGGAGCGTCGACCACACCGATCTAGCCTTGAGGATTTCTACGAAATGCAAATGCAAGTTCAGAAAAGAGGCTCTGAATAAGCCCAATTGATCAGATCAGTTGGCGAGAGCTTGGGGACGATCAATCACCCTACTACATACAATTATGGTTTATGGTCCATGGTTGAGGAAGACTAATTAGATTGCTTGATACGATTATGCTGCGCGGGAGTGGGATGCAGAAGCTAAACCTGAAGGACCCTTCTCAAAAATTGACACGCAAAACTGTCAATTGCAATTTCAAGTGAGCCCTGTTGTGATTCGCAGCCGGTGTGTATACAGCTTGCGAGTGCAGCTCAGGAACCTCATGTTCACTGAAATATACGGGAGAGGGGCCAGGACACCGAGAAATATATTGACAGAGACAGCTCGTTATAGAGAGAAGAAGGGACACGAAAGCAGGCCCCTCATCTGATTATTTGGACTCAGATAGATTGTGCACCTGAAATTGATCATATTCCTCTCTCATGCTGGTACCCGTTTTCCGGGCCGGATATAAAGACCCTCATCCTCTCCTCGACTGAACATGACGTACTTCTTCAATTCTTCATTCAGATCTATATTGAAATTTACATTTATCAGTTTGCAGTCTTCCACTTCGTGGCCCAGCTGGTATAAGGACTCGATCATGTTCATCTCGACAACTCCAGATGGAACTCATGAGGTTTGAGAGTGTTTCTGCAGCCTCCCCCAGTCAACGTGATCTCAACCGTGGCTCTCAAAACCTGCTCATACATTCGATCCCCCTCTTCCATTTTGCTCTGTATCTTTCAGAAAAGGAACTGTTGATATCCTTTTGCGTCATGCAAGGAGTCCGAAAACTCAGAGGGGGGATTGAAATTTCATGAATGAAGCACTGATTGAAAGTAGCAGGTGATCCCTTCAAAGTCTCATTTGCAAAGTATTCGGCAAAATGCAATTGACGCAGCAACCCTGGGTGAACAACAGCTGGTCACAGCCCCCAATTACGAGGCTGCCTGTCTCTTGTCTCTCTGATGCTTTGCCAGTCTGAACATGTGTAGGGACGACATGATGCTCTTTCTCCCGACAGGTATGCAAGGCATAGCGAAGGGAATGACGCCTATAACAAGAAAGACCAGCAGTCCAATACAACATGGACACGACGATGCTTCCCGTCACCCATAATGCTTAACGTGCGACGCTCCATGGTCTCACTCATCATACATCCCGGTGACGCTGAGATTTTCTTTTCTCCCCTGGACGTTTTCTCCATACGGATGTCCACCCCATGTTCCTTCCAGATTCCAACCAATTGCGGGGCGCGCTATACCTAAGCCAGCCTAGTCCCAAAACCGAAATTCGGGCGTATGACAAAGGTGTGCCGAGGGAGAACGAAAGTGACACGCTGCAGCCAGCACGGCATGGCAAGACAAGGCAAAAAGCAACGAAGGGAGGAAAGAGACACGAAACAGGCCAGGACAAGCAGTCAAGCAGGCACAGACAAGAGCTTTCGACAGAAATTCGTCTCGGTAAACTTGGGTTTCTTCCCGCGTCAATTGAACGCCCCTTTTTTTTGTCTACCTATACGCGGCCACATCCCCTTTTGCTTATCTGATTATTCCCGCTACGGTCGCGCTGACCGGCTCGTCCGTCCAACCTTAGCCAGCCGGTCACCCTGCCATAGCGTCGAGCAGAGGCGCAGTGCACCCTGGCCGTCCTATTTGGCATTTTTTTTTTGGTCTGTCGCCTGCCATCTTCTTTTTTGTTTTTCTGGTGTACTTTGCTGTATCCATTTTGCCATCTCTCAAACACTCTCTTTTCCACTCATATTCCAAGCTTCTGGTCTAGTCGCAAACCGTTCCATTGAGGTCTCTGCGATTTGGCTGGTAAAACATTCTTTTCCACCCCCGACCGAAACACGCATTCCGCCCATCCGGGTTGTTGGCTCTGCGTGCTACACTACCTATTGACCACCATACAACCAATATCTTGAATTCACTCTTACCCCCTTCCCCTCTCTCCTCTCCCTTTAGCCCCTTTTTTTCCCCTTCAACCTCTGGCAAGATATCCCCTACCCAGGTCGGATACAATTTTTCCTTGTGCCTTGGCCGTCCCTGCGCCCACGGATGATCTCTCGATAATCACGATCCTGGATAAGTACACACACATCTCTTTTGTGCGCCTATACATACCCGTATTTTATGAAATTGGATCTGAGCAATTGCTGTAAGTCAACTATCCCCCCTCTATTTGCCCCAAGCTTGTTTTATCTTATGTGATCATATTCTTTTTTGTCCATCGTTCTATCTCTACCTTTCCCTAGCGTTTATGTCCCTTCCCCTTCCTACCCTTCTCTTTTTCACTCTACACAGCGGCTGGACGCATAAATGAAGGGCAATATCTATTCACCCGGCATATGTCTTCTGCACCTGCGATCGGGCCCCTTCCACCCTTTCACTCTGAACAATGGATCTGCATTGCATTCCATCTTCCCATTGCCAAACCCTCTTCCCAACTTGTCTTCACCATGCAGTTTATCGCTCAGTTTGGGCGCTCATTTCCCACCTTTAATTGCACCCTCAGGCACCAATAGCGCACACGTGACCATTTGGCTGGCAAAACTAATTTTCCGCTTCCGCAGCTTCGAATTGCGAACAGCGCAGGAGCAACCAAAGGAAGAGAGAGGACCGCAAAGGTTGTGAGCGCATTCGGATATATTGAACACGCTATCGGAGCGGCTCATAAGAGTGTTCTTCTTGATCGGACAGGGTGATTTCTCATCTTGAGGTTTGCGCATCTCTACGAAATAGACGCGTGCCGCGCCAGAGCAAATCCTGTCTAGTGGCATCGACGAGCCACAGCCGCAGGTACTACCGACTTCAGGACGGAAGGTGGAATTAAGCTCAAGTACCTCCAAGTACGGGGCGCAGAACTGATAAGAGCTTCAGATTTGTGATTATCGACCTTGCTACTGCCGCGGTGAATCGCTTGCGCCGCGTCTGACACAGGCAGTAACGACTAGTCATCGTCTTTTGCGCGAGCGGTCACGTCGACATAGCGGATTTACGCAGATAGTTCAACGCGAGGAACCATATCGACAGGAACGCCCGCGACACGAACGGATGGACTGTAATTAAAAGCAGCAAGCTTATCACACTATTACCCATACGCTATGAACTCTTGGGGCGCCAACAGTGTCCCCGGAAATGCGACCGGCCATGCGGATGGAAGTTCCAACAATGGCGCTTTTAATCCCACAAATCCGGACCAGAACTCCGGTGCAGGTTCCGCAACGATAGATCCCTCAGTCGCGTTTTTCAATCCATCACCTTTACCGCAACATAGTCTCACGCCGACACAACAAGCTCAGGCACAACAGCGCATGTTCAATGGTGCCAACCTTGCACCCGGTGGGCCCAACGCGAGGAATATGAGTCCTGGTTTTCATGCGCCTGCATCAGTTATACCGACTAAACGACCTCGCCCAGAAGATATGGGAATGCCTGGTGGAATGAATATGGCTGGAATGCACGGTGGCATGCCACCAAACATGGGAATGATGATGTCGCCACGGCCACCAAATATGGGTTCGCCGTCTTTACAATTTCCTGGCGCTGGTAATGCTGGAGCTCAGCACGGACAGATGCAAGGCGGAATGAACGGTGCGTCGTCGTTCTCTAATTCGGGCATACAAACTTCAGGACCTTCACAACCGTCACATCCACCAACACCTTATGGACGACTCCAGAATAATGCATCAGGAAATGCTAGTCCAAACTCAATGGCAGGGCCAGGCGAATTTGATCCCTCTAATATGTCAAACATGGGAGGCAATCAATCAGGTCCTGCTGGCCTCCACCAAAGGATGCCCAGTGCCTCACCATTCTCACCAGCGAACATGGCAACACTTGGGAATCAGATGCAAAATTTATCCGCTACAGCAGGTGGAAACTTGCCCGGATCAGACCATCCCAGTCGTACGGGCACACCACAGAATGCAGGATTTCCACAAGGGATGCCCTTCCATCCAGGTCAGCAGCCCCTAGGCATATCGCCTGGAATGCAAGCTTCACAATACATTCCTGGTGTTGGAGGAGCCGCAGGCCCTGCAGGCGCAAATATGGCTGGTGGGTTTGGTCCGGGTCAGCAAGGGATGAATCGGCAGGCAAGACAATACCAATTACAACTTCTTCAGCAAACGAAACAAATGCAGAATGCTGCTCAAGCTATGTCAGCTGGTAGCGCTCCTGGCGGCATGGGAATGCTGCCTCGAAACCAGAATCCTGCAGGCCCAAATCCTGCGATGAATATGCCAATGGGGATGAATTCAAATATGAATATGCCAGCCGGTGGACCAGCAGGTCAGGGAAATATTCCAGGTGGTGCCATGTTAAATATGCCTGGCGGTAATGCTGGTGCTATAGGCATGAATCCTAGCACAGCAGGCGCGGGTCCGGCTGGAGCTCTTCCGTCTCAAACTCCTTCCTCAATGAATCCACAGCTCGGGTCTATGCGACAGGTCTCTGCTCCAAGCCCCTCGATGGGGCCACAACAAAATAACACACCTGAGGCGTTCGTCCAGATGTTGCAACGATTCATGGCTGCCCGGAACCAGCCCTTTGATATGACGCCTACTGCCTGCGGCCGCCCTATCCCTCTATTCCATTTGTGGGCCATCGTCTCGAAGATGGGAGGTTCAAAAAAGGTTATGGCTATGAATAGCTGGCATGTCGTCGCGGCCCAGCTATCGCTTAATCCCGCTCAGTTTCCAAGTGCCCCAAATGAGTTGCGAGATATATTTATACGGAATCTGTCTCCATATGAAGCAGTAGTTGCTCGAAAACAGTCAAATGGGCCAGATCTAAGGCAACAAGCCACACAAGTTCAAATGGCCCAGCAGCAGGCTATACATGCACAGAAACGACAAATGCTACAACAGCAACAAAGACAGCAGCAGCACCTCCAACAGATGCAACAACAACAACAGAGAGCACAGGCGCAGGGTCGACAACCACAGCAGGGCCAAATGCCAGGAATGCAGGCATTCTCGCCTCCTCCTCCATCTATGGCTTCACAACCGCAACAGCAACAATCACGGCCGCAACAACGGCCTCAAAGTGTTGTGCCCTCGTCTGTTGGACAGAGTCCAGCGCCGATGCCTAAAATAAGTGGCTCGGAAGCCCCTTCAATAAATGGTCCTTATGGACCACAGACACAGATGCAAAACAAACCGCCATCTCAAATCAAGAGAGGGTCAAGTCTCTCACGACCGACGGGGGCTGCACCATCTCCTATCCCTGGACAGCAACAACAACCTAACTACCTTCAACCGTCACCGGCCCCTGACAGAAAGCCTTCCCCTTCAAGAGTAAACATGAACGACGATCAAGCATCCAACATCCCATCGTCACGAACTCGACCTTCTTCTGTACTTCCATCACACGGTGCAGGGGAAGCACAACCGCAGCTGGGCTTCCGCAGGCCACTGAAAGATCAGTTCCAACCAACTGTGTTACCCGAACCAGCCACTCATGGACCCATCAACGTCGACGACATCTTCGCTCTGGGTGATGAAATTGCACGGTTCAGACCCACGGTTCCTCGATTCCATGAGTTGGGCGTTATTGACATCCATGCGTTAACGATGGGTGTCCGCTCTGGTATTCATGCTGAGATGAGACACTCGTTGGACACATTAGCGACAGTGACTTCGGGCCCGAACGTCCACCTCACATTAGAGAGCTGCCCTGAACTGGTCGAGGCACTTGTTGAATGTGGTGAGGATCAAGCTGATTTGCTGGCTGAGAATGCAGCTGAAATCGAGGTATCTTCGGACGCCATGGTCATCACACCGTATGAGGAGGTTTTGGCTGGTTGTCATGCGGAAACAATTGGTCTAAGGGACTGCAGCGCGTTTGGTACTCTTGATTATGACCTCGACAAATCTGTTGAGCGCTTGATTTGTGTTACCAGTATCCTAAGAAATTTGTCGTTCGCGGAACATAATTTCAGGCTCTTAAGTGCACCATTGGTCATCAAATTCATTGCTGGAATTATACAGGTCATGGGGACGCGAAATATGCTTTTACGCACCTATCAGAATGCTCTAGACCTCATGAAGGATCTCATAGTGTTTCTGAGCAACATCGCGCATGCCGTGGAGATTCCAGGTCGTGAGGAAGCGGTTTGTCTCCTGGCCTTCCTTCTTGCGTTTGCACCGACTGGATCTGATGAGCATTCTGGTACTGCTGATGGAGAGAAAGCAGGCGATGCGGAGGATGAGGAAGGTTATAAGACTATCACTGGGATGGAAACAATGTCTGCCGATAATGCGTCTGCATCGTCTATCGAAAACCTTACGTTCCCTTCCTACAATCCGTCTTTGCATCGATACCTTCCCCTGGCTGTGGATGCCTTGGCGAAACTGTTGGCGCGCGATGATCCCAATAGGACCCTGTTCAAAGCCGTATTTGCTCAGGATAGCGCTAGCTTTTCGGCATGGCTAGCACAGAGCTCACAACAAGGTCGGGCATCACAACCTACGGACTTACTCAGCCGCACTTTTGCACTCGCCATATGCCCTCTACCTTCACCCTTACAGACATCAACATTAGCGCCCCAGCATTTGCTGATGCTAATTGAGGTCCGCAAAGCATTACTCATGCAAAGTCTATTAGCAGCAGACGTTCTTGCCAGTATGCTTTCCTCGGTTGCTGGGGGTAGTGGCGCTCCTGCCGATGTCGCGAGAATGGCCCGTGCGTGGCTTGGTAGTGTCGACGGATGGGCTAGTGCACTCGGCAGGGTCGTGATGGTTCTTCTTGACTCCGTGGAGAAGACTGCCGCCGCGACAGCGTCTGCGAACAATGCCAGACAATCCGGTAGGGGACATGCTGCAAATGTGTATTCCGGACAGCAGCAAGGTTCAGCTACAGTCGATGAGTCAGCAGTGTCAATTCTCAATCGTGGTTTGTCTGTCTTACGCCGGTTAACTGAGCATACTGAGACGAGGGCACCATCGAGGACTGTGGCAAACGCAGAACCTGCGCAAACCCCTGCTCCGGATGATGTGAGTATGATGGATGATGTGGACACTCCTAATGAAGTGTCGCAATTATCATTTGACGACACAACCACCTTGGCTTCCGCTCAATCCAAATTCATGGCTTCTACACATGCGAGCCG
>AZGZ01000006.1:397134-441825 GCA_001636715.1 Ascosphaera apis ARSEF 7405 | reverse complement strand
TGTGATGATCTCAATGAGTGGTCTTGAAACACGATTGAAGTCGAGGAGATGAGCTCCGGAGGGCGTTTCTGTTGACTTTGCTGTATCTTGTTCCATCTGGATTTGTTTGATTCCGATGGAGACGCCATCGCCGTCTTCCTTCGCTATGCCGTCTTGAGGACCTAGCCATAACTTCCCATCTCGCGCATATGGGTCTGTGTGTGAATGTCGTTAGTATGACCACCTTCAATTTGATTGAATAAGTGACAGGCCGTACCGTAGTATTGGGTAATTTGATACCCTGAAGGCTGATCTTGGTAAAAGTAATGCTTTCTGTCGAAATGACTTATTCGTTGTATGTCACAATCAAATGCAATTGCAGCACGCAGGGCAGGTATGAGAGTTGGTGTTTGGAAGATCTGAATTGCCATGACGACATACAAAGGTCAGTTCACCAGTACATTTTGCAAAACGGTGAACGATAGCTCTAGCTCACAGGTTGACTACCTGGCATAGCCAGGTCGAACAAGGCGACATTCGAATTTGGTATGTCGTCTATATTCGTTGATGCGCCTGAGCAGAAAAGCACTCGTCAGCATTGATTCCAAACGCATGAAGCTCACCCGCGCACACCTGAGAAGAGTTTGGTATCTGTGTTCAACTGCGCATGCACCTCAATGCCAACTGTGAGTTCCCAACCCGTCTGCACTTCGCCCTTCTTGGTTGAGCCATTATTCCGCTTAGCGGCTTTTTTGGCTTTAGCTTCACTCTTCAGCTGTTTGCGCAAAGGAACAATGTCCGGCGTCTCGATGGGCGGCGGGGTGGTATCTGTATGTGTAGCTAGATGTCGGGGATTCGTAGAAAAGCTTCGCAACGGTGTCAATGGCGGGCACTTAGCTCGCAGATGTGAACTTGATAGTTGCGATCTACACGTCGTAGCCGTGTGTCGTCCCGCCGTAGCGGCTATAGCTGGCCGCCGCAAAGCATTGCCAACATGAAGAGAGGCCGAAAGTGACGAACGCATGATTCACGAAGTCACTTCTATAGGTCCGAGCAATTGCGCATCGACAGCACCATCATTCAGACAGTGATCCTGAATGCGACGACTGACGTCGGCCATCGTATATCAAGTCCCACGTTCCTTTTCCTTGCTTCGCGCAGCAACAAACATTCCGGCCGGCAAGGAGACCCGCTATCCAAATCAGTACCTCGCCAATATGCCACTAAAAAGGAAAAGACACTTTGGCCGAGTGGTTAAGGCGCAAGCCTGCTATCAAACATCCCTTGTGATGAGTATAGCCTTGAGAGCTTGTGGGTTCGCCCGCGTGAGTTCGAATCTCACAGGTGTCGTAATTGCTTTTGTTTTTTGCTCGTAGCGCATTCTTGACTCATGTCAATTGAGTGTGAATGTTCTTGATGGTGAAAATTGGCTTGCGCCGGCATTAGTCTCGACCTTTGACCTGCAATGGAGGAGTTTGATGACTTGCTAATTCCTCGCGTGCTCCCAATTACTCGTAGCAGTGCAATGGCAAGAATCTCAAGGCTTGTGAATGTATTCAGGCTATCAAATTGCTTAATGGTATACAATCGAGGGAAACTAGCCCTTCTCTGTTCGCATACTGTACGTTCTTCCATGTTTAAGCGCCATGTAAGCACTGCCACCACCACACCCAACACCAGCTATGCAGTTTGCACATGATAACGCAGACTGATAGTCAAGCGCCATAAACCCATATTGAATTACTTTTTTTCATCCTGACAATGCCGAATTCCATTATAATTGGTCGAATTGAAAGCCATCAAGCATCTTCAATAGCGTTAAAATCGATGAAATTATGTATGACGTCATGGCTGAAGAACGTAAAAATATAGCGGATAAATAAAGATCCGGCGCATTTCTACAGTTCAACGTTCATCCATCCATAAAGTCTTCGGTTTGATATCAATGAGGGAGGAACAACTCTCACAATCATCCACTTTGGCGCCGGTTTTTGAGTCTAAAGGGTGTTATCGTTGGGGAATCCGACTGTGATGCCGTTTTAAAGATGAATCCAATGACAGAGGAAGATTTGGAATGGTTTAAATCCACTTTCCACCCCATTCCCAGGCCACAACTACCAGATGACTGCATGCAGTATTCGTTATATTGGATATCGAAAGAGACAAAAGGCACAGCCGACGAGAGAGCAGAGCTAGCAGAGGTTCAAAAAGCTGCGTCTGAGCTAGTCAAGGCGCATTTGAAGGATTACATATGGCAAAGGGAACCTTTCAAGTTGGAGTTCGCCCGTGAAGATGGTGTCACTCTGCTTCGTGGACAGACAGGATACGGAGACTCCATCGAAGATGAATGGGTTATCACATATCTCTTGCGCGAGTTAACTCGCAAGTTTGAGGAGCTTTGGGTGCGGGTGACAGATAGTGATGGCGAGTTCCTGCTTGTTGAAGCTGCAGCTACGTTACCGGAATGGTTAGAGCCAGACATCGCTTCGAACAGGGTGAGTTGCAATCACTACCTTAAGTCTCATCCGATATCCATCATACTGACTATGAGATAGGTCTGGATACACAAAGGCCAGCTGATCATCATAAAACCGGAGACGCACAAAAGACACGTTACGAAAAAGCTTAGACTACAAGACGCCAGAAATATAATACTGAACGAACCCAAACATCTAATGCACTCTCCGGCCATCGAAGAAGAAGCATTCTATCGCCTCAGAAATTATCCAAGTCAAATACCACAGAATATGCATACTGCCCGCATCAGAATACCCAGGAAAATCGCATGGCTGCTTCATCTCAAACCCTCATTCATATCTCCAGCCGTGGAAGCTTTTTATCTACGCGATCCTATCTCTCTCAAACCATTGCAAGCAAAAGACACCAGCAAACTCGCGTTCCAACCCGAAGATTTTGTGACTGTCAGCGTCAAATTCTCTCGCGTTGGGTATGCACAGCTGAAAAGTCAAGATTTTGCATTGCCTGCTATATGGGCCGGCAAACTACCGTCACCAGAAAATCAAAATGAGTTCTCTCGTGCAGAGACAGGAATGAAGGTTTCATGTGGTTTTGAGATGCTGGTCTCCGACCCACAAAATCAGGATAGACAACCGGTTCGCGAAATTAAGATGTTGCTAGAAGATCTGGAGACTGGAGATGAAGAGTTACCTACCGATAAGGAGATCGATACAGAGTGGATCAATGATGAAGATGACGAGAAATGGCTCGATATTAGTTTTGAAGACCTCGAGTCTGAGCTCAAGGGCAAAAAAGGAGACGACAAGAAGGCTGCTCCTGGTGATTTCGGTGATACATCTGCTCAGGAAAATTTACGGAGAATTGTTGCACAGTTTGAAAACTTCTTGAACAATGACAGTGCAGGATTCGAAGGAGCTGATATCATCGACAATTTCGACTCAGATGAGGATATCGATGATAGTGAATGGAGTGATGAAGATGAAGGCGAAGATAAAGAACTGTCCTTTGACGAGGAAGCTTTCGAGAGGGCCATGAAGGAGATGATGGGGATGCCGTCAGAAGAGGCCGCTCACAAAATCAAATCCTTCAAAAAGGTCCACGAACTCAACTCAGATGACAGTGGTGATGAAGAGAATATCAGCCCCGAGGACATCGAGAAGCTCTCCAAACAGTTCGAAGCAGAACTACGTACCACTGGAGTGCTAAACCATAACGCACCATTACCCACCGGCAAGGGTAAAAAGAAATCCGTCAAGGGCAAAGAACGTGCTGACCCGGAAGAACTCGAGGACATTGAGGAGGAGGAAGGTGCTGATGATGGTGAAAATATCAACATCAATCTAGCGCGCAACTTACTAGAAAGTTTCCAGAGTCAGGCAGGTGCAGCTGGACCGTCGACCAATCTCATGGGTTTAATGGGCATGAAGTTTCCCAAAGATGATCGTCATGTTTGAGCAATGCATAGGAAAGTTTGTCATACCACCTATTCGAAACCGATACATGGACCGTTCTTGCCACATGCAACTGAGACGGCATCACTACCAATTCGCGCCAATCGTTTGTTCTTGAAAAGGCAACAGCAGCTCAAATGCTCTTGCCTCAATTACAAGCTGGGGAAGCTTTGACTTCGTCGTGTTAGTTCGGAGGAAGTTGCAACTCAACATATACATCGATGCATCAGTCGCAGCTTCCTCGTCACTCGAGAGAAGTCCTACATTGCGCTTACTCTGTCGTTGCTGATACCAGAGGAAGGAGGTTGTTTTAAATCTCGCATCCGTGGGAGTGGCCATGATTTTTGGAACTCTATATGAAGGTTTCAACGCCTGAGTGATGGGATTGAGCTGTATAGGACTATCTGTCTTTGATGATACACGGCCCAGAGACGGTCTGAATGACCGGCCTTTGATGTGGCTCATTTCAGTGTGAGTATACGCGATTGTGACTCGAAAGGTCTAGAGCCTTGCTCCATTTTTGCGCCTCCATACATCCTGTATTTCATCTTCAAGCTTGACTATAGCATCTTTGGTCACCTTGATCCTATCATAAATCTCTTCATCTTTCATAACTCCCACCGTATCCCATTTTCTCAATTCTGATTTTGTGCCAGTATGATTCACAAATATCGCACCATCTGGTACCTCAACTATCCCCTGTGTGCCTTGACGCAAAATCCTGCCCAATCCTTCATGAACTTTCTCGCGTTGGCAGACCAGAGAATTATCGTAGGTAGAACGTGAGGCATTCCTTCGAACCGTTCACATACAACCGGCGCACCAACTTCTGCAAGTTTTCTTGAGAAATACAGCCCGTCATCCTCTAGACTATCCTGTGCGCATCCCACGAATATGGGAGGGCTATCTTTCCACAACTCTTTAGGTGCCGCTACAGCACAGATCAGGGGGTGCATCAGGGTCTTTGCATCGCAGTACAACTCCACGCGCGGTTTAGCTGTAGGCCAAAACTGATCAGAGGGGTATTGTGTTGGTTGATATACACCATCTACCACGGGACGAGGGGTAGGAAGGTAATCATATGGTGCATTCTCCGTTTGGGAAGGCAATGAGCGGGTGACGTCTAGATAGGGGCAACATACTGCTGCACCCCCTGGAAGCTCAATTGGAACGTCCTTGCCGTGAAAGCGGATCGTTGGCGAATCATACAGGCGTCGAATGGTAAGTATAGTTTGAAGTAGGGCGATTGAGAGACCACCTCCTGCTGAGTCTCCGGCAAAGACAATGTTTTTGGCAGGAACAGGGTCGTGTAATGCGCCAGGGGGTGGCGAGAGTAATGATAGGTACGCAACCAATGCGTCTAATATCGCTGCTGGAAATGGTGATTGGGGTGCTAGACGGTAGCGAACGCTAAAGCAGCGTCCACCTGTTGCTTTTGCCAATCTGACAGTAGTCGTTCGATATGATACGGGGTCAAGTAGACTGCAGGCGTTATTAGCTTCTTCTGAATATATGCTCAAAAGTAACGATAAGGCATACTAGTAAGCTCCACCATGCAAGTATAGCACAGTCACATCTTCCGTGACCTCTTTCATCATCAACTTATACTTCTCTGCCTCAGAGACGTCAGGTAGGGGAGCCTTTGGGTCGACATTGGCACGGTATCCAACCCATTCTCCTTCAACATCTTTGAGTTCAGGGATATCATAGGTCATATCCTCGTCTTTCAATGAATCAACAACTTGTAAAAGCTTCGCTAATACATCGTCTTCCGGCTTCGGTATCTTAACTTCGGCAACCCACGTGCGCGAGAGCGGCGCATAGGGTCTTGAAGAAAGGTATTGAACTTTACCAATTTGGCTTCCCTCTTGATTTATGAATGAGCGGAAGATATTAACTAGTAGTTCAGTTCGTACATCTTGCTTCCCCCCTGTTGGTGATAAGGACAGTAGGGATAGTATGTAAACGCGGGTGATCAAAGGTACCCGCTTTAGAAGAGCTTTCAACAACGCAGGCTTCATTATATCAGGGTAGATCAGATGGGTGGCATATGTATGTTGGAAGTCGAAGGAGCTTTATGGTAAAAGGTAGCAATTGCGTCTTAATATACGGCCCATGAAAGTGTAGTTTCACCCGCTGGTTGTGTCTGGCACTAGATGCTCAATACCTCGGCTTTCTGCGGGTCCTGGGTGGTTACAGAAACCTGTTTGAAGGGCAACCTCATGTCAATCAGATATAACCGACCGCGGCGTCTGGTATGTAGCATTTATAGACAAGGAGTTTGTTGTAGCCGAATGCCTGGATAGCATGAGAATGAGAATGTCATAGCGCCAACTTTGCATAAATGACAGAAATGGAAGGGCAATCTACGTTGGAAGTTGCGATATCAAGATCCTCATGCCTTGACAGTATAGTCTGCCAAATGGTATGCCACATTTGATAGTTCATAAAGCCCATGAACTTGAGAACTGAGGTACTGAGAATTGATGCAAGACCTCACAGTGCGAAGAAAATGCAATGCTCTGGTCCAGGGTGATGACTGGAGGGAAGGATTTCAATATTGAGTGGCGATTGGGTATCTATTGTATGAGCAGGCTGATGTAAATGTTTAAATAGTGTCCGACCGATTAGAACGGACATTTTTCTGTCCCCGGCGAGTTCTAAGGGTGCCTAGTATCCTCTGGAGCAGGTAGTAATGGAATCTCTTCCGCATGATGTCGAGTTTCCCCTGGCGTAGGCAATGATGGAGTCTCTTCCACATGGTGTCGAATCTCCTCCATTTTATTTACATCACTGATCGAAAGCATGTTGCCTTGAGTTCCTAGAGTTTGCTTGTATGTCTCCTGCTCATCGTCTTTCAGCCCCGAGCCTGTCGGGTCCCGGGACACTAGGAAATTTTTGATTCTATCGTCATGAGAAACGGCTTCCACCAGAGTATTCCGTTTCCTCTGCTCAAGAAACTGTGCATTTCTTGCACTATACTCCTTGGACTTTGCATCATTCGTCGACCACACACCAAAGGTGAGAGCTTGTGTCACACCCATTATCAAGACAATAGTCAGTAGGAATGACCGGAACGACTGTCCTGGCACTTCTGTATCTGCATCTTCCTCGGGTGTAGGGCTTCGCCCATGACGTTGATAATAGCGTTGCCAGTCCTCCCATGTAGCATTGCGATAGACTGAAGGGTCCGGTCCATTCGCTTTCCGGTGTTTTTCTGCAAATTTTCTGGCATCGTTGCCGAAAAGTTCTGTTCGGTTGTACCAATTGTCACCGAAAGTGTCAAAGGCTCGTCGTTTTGATGGATCTGAGAGAATCTCATGAGCCGCAACAATTAGATGATATCGACGGAGACGTTCCTCCTGAGATATGTTCTTGCAAGCTGGGTGTTCAGCAACCGGCAAGTCGGGATGATACAGCTTGACAAGCTCGAAATATTTGCCCTTGGAGTATGTCCCTGAAGAAGACTGGTTCAGGACATCATAAGGAGTAATGTTTGGAGCTGTTGGCCATACGTGATCCCCATGGGAGCTTTCAGTATGTGCGCACCGGCAGCGAGCGTATGCCAGAGTACCTGGAGAGCAATTAACCGTCGACACCGAGATTGGTGCCGACGAAAGGCTCGGTATTCGTAGAGTACCGCATGAATTCAGACACCGCGATCTTCTCAACATGGCCTCATTCTCTGTGAGCAATAATCATATATTTTGATGCCAATGATTGCCTCTGCTTTTCAGGGCAACCTTCATTCATCAAAAGATGAGCGTCATTCAAGATCAATTGAAGTTCATTGCCGACGTCGTCGACTTCAGAGTGGAGATCCCGGGGTATGCGGGCCAATGGCGCCTACACAGTCGGATAGCGAGCCGAAGCGAGGGATATCAGCGCTTCAAGACATCTAGCGTTTGGGAAGAACCCTCGATTGGGGATTTCAAACCACAGTGCTGCAAAGAGCGTCTCAAGGCCCGTCTTTGATGTAATAGATACCATCACCGACTATCATCATCATCGTCATCATCATCATCGTCGTCGTCGTTGTCATTGTTCGTCGTGCTGTTTTGCGGTGCTGAATCAACTATTTCTCCGACGTCATCTCCGCGGAGCTCGATTTGCGATTGATTGACGACTTTCACGACGACTTCACCACGATATCAAATCTCAAGTTTGGACGGTCTTGACCCTTGTGTACGACTAGGGAAGCAATAGAACAATTAGAGACGTCGATAATGCCCGGCACAACGAGTCCAGAGCCCGAGAGCCATAGAATCAGGGCCCCTCATCACCATCATGATGACGACAGGCACAGGAGGCATCGAGAATCGCATTCTTCAAAATCACACAGATCGTCGCACAGAGAGCACAGGTCTTCAAGAGCCCAGAGTCGGTCTCTGAGCCCCGAGGCGTCTTCTAAACGTCATCATGGTCATTCCAGTCACAGTCCAGGCCGCCGACGCGATCACGATAGAGAGAGGCGCAGACATCATAGACACAGAAGCAGGTCACGGTCAGGATCTCCAGACTCTTCTCGACGCCGTCATAGGCATCGGAGCGCATCGCCAGGCGAGGTTCGCCGGTCAAGAAAACCTCTGCCATCTCAGATTGAAGCGTTCACAAAGACACCACAGGGTGGTGAAGGAGCAGAAACTCCTGTGGCAGATAAAGAGAAGCCCAACTATGGGAATACAGGAAAGCTGGCTGCAGAGACGAATACGGTGACAGCCAAGGATGGATCTACTATCGTGCTAAAATACCACGAACCTCCTGAAGCTCGCAAACCGCCAGCAAAAGATGATTGGCGGCTCTTCATATTTAAGGGACCTGATTTACTGGAGACGATACAACTTGGCGGTCAAACGTGCTGGCTCATTGGAAAAGAAATGTCTGTCGTCGATCTGCCAATCGAGCATCCAAGTTGCTCAAAACAGCATGCCGCGATACAGTTCCGTTACGTTGAGAAACGAAATGAGTTCGGTGATAGAATCGGGCGTGTGAAGCCTTACATGATTGATCTTGAAAGCTCAAATGGCACTACAGTCAATGGGTCACCTGCTCCTCCAGGAAGATATATGGAACTCCGAGATAAAGACGTTATTACATTCGGTAATAGCTCTCGGGAATATGTTCTGATGTTATCGCCAAGCTCATGAGCTTCTCTTCACATTTCACTTGCCGATGGGTGAGAAATCAGAGATCGGCTCGCTCTTTCACGGAAACATATACTAGTATAGCTTTTCCGCTGTGAAAGTGATCGGTATCCCGAATCTAGGACCTTCTGCTTCTAAGAGGCTCTTTCTTCGTACCGTTCCTCTTTCCGTTCTTCCTTGCTCCATTTCTCCCATTTCTCCCTTTTCCGTTGATGCCCATCGACTTCTTGGTCTTTCTTGTGGCAGCGACTGTTGTAACAGCAGCGGGTCAGAATCACTAAACTCAAAATACGGTATATGGTTGCAACATACCACCAGCATCGATTCCCTTGAGAGCAGCTTTTGAAGCGGCACGGTCAACCTTGTGCAACCCTTTCTTCATCAACTTCCCGGGTCTAGATTGCAATTCGGCAGATGTTGAGAAAGCCGTGGGCCTGAAGAAGTTGGGGAGACCGACTTTGGGCATCACAATCCAGGGGAGGAGTGTGCGGAAAAAAGGGAATCTCACCCTCATTAGAATTGGTGACATGATCAAGATAGACGAGACTGAAGCGATTTCTCGATACCGTTCGCTATATTTTCGCTTGTCTGTAAATATAATGCAGCATCAATCACTACATTTATGGCCATGATATCTGCTCTCGCGGTGTGATATACTATCTTTCACGCCTCCTGAACTCTAATACTCCTGAAGTCACGGTTGTTAGACTGGCTCACCCAATGAATGTTGCAAATCTCAACAGACGATCCAGGAGAGGTTGAGGCAGGGCCCGAGGATGCCAAAGGTCTTGATATACTACTGATCTGCTCCTGTTCATGTACTCAAATTGGTCGAATGAATTCAATTGACGTGATCTCTAAAAGAACTTTTATCATGTTGTGCAGTACATAAACGTTTTCTTTTTTCAATTGCAACCTCCATACAAACCAGCGTCAATATTCAGGGGCCACAATATCAGAACCTGATTCGCGCCACTCATGAGCTGCCACGCGGTATAGTACAGCGTCTGTTGGATACACTAAAATATGCATAAACAATTAACCCTTAGACATGAAGCTGCAAACATTAATCACCTTTCATGCATCAGAAAACAGAAGAACAAATGAAGGTCCTGTTTAGTATCTTCGTGATCGTCGGCTTGATCGTCTCTGGTTGGACTCCCAGGATGACCTTCCCCCTCCACCTGAATCTCCTGTACCGGGTCGCCCAAGCTGTTGACTGGATACGCTTGGTGGTTGCCGTGAGGTCCCTCGATTCACTTGATATACTGGCTGAGGATTTCTCATAAACGGTGGAGGATGCTCGCCAGATGGATGGGAGGGATATGTCAACGAAGACTGATCTGGTGGTGTAAAATGGGGGACGGGAGGAGGATACATTGGTTGTGATTGTTCTCGTTGAGGTGCACTGTACTGCACATCTGGCCTTGCAAATGCTGCTACTTCCTCGTGGCTAAGAACATATTTTCCCACGTTTCCAGGACCCCTAGGACGAAAGGTATCTGTAGTTGGGGGCGTGGGTCGTCGTTCCACAGGATTCGGCCCAGGCACTGTCGGCCCAGGCACTGGAAGTGCATACATCACGAACGTGCGACCCTCTTCGTCCGTGAACAATCTGGGTTGAGAAGCAACAGGTTGCTGAGGCTCAGTTACCGACCTTTGCTGGGGCATTGGCATTGGTGGCGTTGCTACCCTCTCCGGTGTGCCAGTACTTCGTGCCATCAAAGACAGGGCCGTCAACTGTCTATCAATCACCGTCGGTCCTTCGGCACGTGGGAAGTTGGGCACACGATCACCGGGCTCAAACCCTGGAAGAGGTGAAACCGCTCCTTGTTCGTCTTCGGCAAGAGGGTTGACCAAACCCAAGAATTCCGGTTTCCCCATCGATGGTAATCGCATATGTGACATCCAACGTTCAACTCTCTGATGTCGCGTGGCTCGGGGCTCACTCGCATCAGCGTCAGCATCCAGTTTCGGTCCACTCCGAGGCAGAGAGATAACGGGCGCTACTGAAGAGCTTGGTCCAGAAGATATGCTGTTGTCATCATTTCCATCCTCGTTACTCGATATCTGAGGCTCGGACTGGCAATCCTTGAAATCATGGGAATGTGTTGGCGTGCTAGAAGGCGCCCTGTTTGATGAACCCAACTTTGTTTGATGCGCTTTTGATGCCGCAACTGCTCGTCTGAGTTTTTCGAATATATTTGGACTGGGACATGGCTCATTCGGGAGTGTAGTAGGCATGTTGAAGCGCTCCTTCCCCAATTTTGGAGCAAGTTCATTCTGCGTTTCGCACTCAGGAATAGTAGACATGCTGCACCGTCCTATCCCAGGCTCCATTGGTGACCGATCATTACTTGCCATTGACGGCGGGTACTCTGGGGGGGTTTGAAACCGTTCGAGAACAGAACTAGTTGTAGACCTTCCCATAGGAGATGGGCTAGCCCTCAGCCTCGACGGGGACCTGGATGGCTTGCGTTCCTCTCTCCTGCGACTATCATCGAATCCAGCAATTGAAGATATGATACCCTCGAGTAGATAGAGGTCTGTCTGACACATCTGATTTGTCTTGGAGCTCTTGGCCTTCTTTTTCTTCTCGCCGCCGAGTAAAGGAAAATCTGTTTGGCAAATCTGGTCTCTTATCCCCTTTCTTCGCTCGGGTGCTGGAGGATCAGTTTGACACGCCTGATCCTTTCGGTCTGGCTTCTTCTGCTTCGTAAGTAACTTGCGGGGCGTTTCGCCAGGCATGTCCTTTCTATGTGTCGTCTCCATCTTAGAAGTATCGTCGCTCTTCTTTATAGAATGATTTCCGGAGAGAAGGCTCTCAGTCCAGGGATCAACTGGTACACAGGGGGGCGGTATGGGATACATTGGGGGCATAACCCCCAGAGGTGGTGGTGGTGGTAAATTTTGGGGAAGATTGGACATTATCAATGGTGGCCACTGGTTAGGTGGACTGTAGCACCATTCCGGCGCCGGCATGGCAGGTGTAGGTATCAATGGAAAAGGTGGCTGTGGTAGAGGCATACCCTGTGGATACCCATGAGGATATGGCAGAGGGCTGTCACCCGTCTGCATTATTTCCCCTGAAGGGGGTTGATCCAAACCTGTAGAGATGGGCTCACGCCCCTCATCATATTTCTTTTTTGGTGACGGGTCTTTGTGCTTAGTTTTGGGGACATCGGTAGGTTTCTCACCCTTCGTTATCTTACCATGAGTCTTCTCTTGCGGCGTAGAGCTGGGTGGTGCCTCATTTGTTTCCGTTTCAGAAGACACGACAATTGTAAGAGTTGGCGCCATCTTTGCGCTTCCGTCCGAGGCAGCTCTTGCTTGTTCTTTTCTATGGGCCTTTACACTCGCATCAATATCGCCTGCAGTATTTCGCGGTTTTAATCCACGTAGATCAGGTTGCGAAGCGAATTGTGTGGCCGGGGTATCTCCAGACACCTTGATTTTCTTTTCATGCGCAGGAGCTTTGGGGATTACATCTGAAGTACCATCGGTATCATTCGCCTTCTTCCTGCTTGAACCAGTGCTGCTTGTCTTCACTGCGAACTCTTTGCCCTGTGCGGCCCTGACAGTAGCTCCTTTGCTATCATCTGCAGAGTCAGCAGCCGCCGAATGTTTCGATTTCTCGTCATGCTTAGCGACTTCAGGAAGTGCTACCGAAGTATCTGTAGCCTTTGTTGTTTTGCTCTTGTCAGATGGAGTAATAGCCTCCTGCTTCATATCACCCTCCTTTACTTGGAGGCCAGCCTTTGAATTATGCGTATCCGCTACGGCAGGTTCAGTCGCCTTGGGACTCTTTGGGCTAAAGTCTTTCAATGGCGATTGCGCAGTTTTGTTGTCATCGATTTTCATAGCTGTTGCCGCCTTGGCCTCCTTTCTGACGGAATCTTCACCGGATGTCTGATGCCCAGCGGTATGCTTTGAATCACAAGGAGGTTGCTCTATCTGATCAAACCGCTCTTCTTTTATCTGGCTCGTTGAAGCTTGTTGGTCAATGGAGCCCCTGTCACCAGTTTTACGCCGCTTTGTCTTGGCTGGTTTTCGAGTTTTCGCTGCGATAATTACCGGCGATCCCTTAGAGAGTGGTTCAAGTGCAGCTTCAACCGGTTCCTCATCGTTTGCCTCCAGCTTACCGGGCTCGCCTGGCGTTGAGGCCGTGATTTCTAATTGAGAAGCCAATTCAGGGCTAACATCTGCTGGAGTAGGGCTGGGACTAGTACTGACGCCAGGAGACAACTCCCGAGAAAGCCCACTTTTCGGCTTTTCTGGAGGCGGCGATGTGCTTTTCTCGGGAGTCATAGGCGGCGTGGGTACAGTCGTCGCTGTTGCAGTATCCGTACGGTCAGAACTGGAATCGCGTGACTTCGTGCTTTGATCTTCAGCTAACAATCTTGCGATCGGCCCTTTCGGGACCTTAACCGTCGGATGTGTCGACGAGTGGCCCCCTACTTCATGCGAATGTGGTTCCTCAAGGGGCTCGTCCTGCCGTGAAAGTGGCTCTTGAGTCGGAGCAGACTGTGGTGGCATATGTGTGCTTGGTGCCGCTTCCATTGACACACGACGACGCCATGGCAGACGATGGACCCCTTCGGTGCTTCCATGCTTGACTGTTGTCGGTGGCTCAGGGTGATGTTGAGAAAGTGCTGGATCAAGATGTGTGGTGGGAACCTTTCGGTCGTCCGTATAACCTGCTTTTAACAAAAAATTAGTGTAAGCTGGATTGAGTGGACCAAGAACATCATTATGTTTTCAATCGTGAACGTACGCTTATATTCAGGTGAAGAGGGCTTAGCAATCTTTTCTTCTTTCGTTGTATCCGGCCCTTTGTCCACAACCGCTTCGGGGGAGACAATCGGTTCAGATACTGTCTTCACAGGCTCCGTCACAGCACATTTTTCACTTGATTCTTTGTTTTCAACACTTTGGGGTGTAGCGTGACCACTTGTTGATTGACCTCGTTGGCTGTAGAGTAGCTCTTCCTCTTCGTCATCTACCATATCCGCCCAACTTTCTGTTGAATCAAAATTCATTTCCGCCAATATTCTAGCTCGTTTCTCTTCAGGGGTTTCTGGCTCAACAGCTGATTGAGACTGATGCTCCTTTGCAGCAGGTATATCAATTTCCAGCACATCGACGGGCCTCTTCGGTGATTCCACAAGCCGCTCGGTCTCTGTTGATACAGCGGATTGCCTTGGTGTGACAGCCCCGGTGGAGGCATCTGTCGATTTCAGTGCGTCTGCCCAACTCTTCGATGGGTGTGCCTGTGTGGGAGGCGCATTTGAAAGCTGCGGCTGGTTTGATAGAGGAACATCTTTTCTCGTAGTTCCTTCATCAGATACAGGTGCTGATTTTAGAGCATCCGCCCAACCCCTGAGAGGTTGCTGAACCCCTGAGGGAGGTCCCGCCTGCGTCTGGGAAAGTGTCTCTTCTTTCCGAGGTCTGGGTGTTTTGTCAGAAACATTGGCCCACGGCCCCATAGGCTGTGTCTGCAATGGAGTACTGGACACTTGCGAGCCTATGGCAGGCCACTCATTATCTTTACCAAGCATTGCTCGTGGAGCTGTTGGGATGCTTTGTGGCTTGGGAGGTGTCGCCTCCTTTGTTTTCGGTTTAATATCCCTGACCAATGGTGGGAAGTCATCCTCTAGACTGTGTGTAGATTGTCCCTCAACTTTACTTCCTGCAGATTCGGGGTTCGAGGGCTTAGTGTGGCCAGAAGCATCATCCGCATGGGAAAGACCCCTCTTGGTTTCCGGCGTCTGCGGTTTTGATGCCGAGAAGGGCTGAGGTTCACTACCCAGAGCAGGGAACTCAACTTCATCTGCCTGTTGGACGGTGGTGCCTTGCGTGTCAACCTTCCAAGCTGGCTCCTCTGCTTGAGGTTCACTCCCTAGTGGAGGGAAGTCATATTCTTGTTGGGTCTGGGGATCAGGTTCTTGCGCCGAACTACTCCAAGCTGATCCATACCTCCGTGCTTTGGATGGCTGTAGCACAGCCTCCGCCTCCTTTTCAGACTGAGTAGTATCTGTATCATTGGCTGACTTTGATGGTTGTTCAGATGCAGCCTTCCCTTCTCCTATCGCTTCGTCGACATCTTGAGGAGTAGGCTGAGGTGTATGTGATGTATCGTCGAAGCTTGGTCCAGTCGACACTACATTAGCCCAACTTGAACCGGAAGACTGACGGGATGCCAGCCCCTCAGGCGGCGTCGCAGTGCTGATGTCACCAGCACCATCATCTTCCTGGCTTTCATTGGCCTTCCTCCGCTGCCGTGTTGCAGCTAAATTAGTCAATCGGATGCCTGTAGTCTTCTGCTGTTCCTCGCCAGTCATAGCCTTACGCCATGCAACACTTCCAATACTCTTGGTCCACTTCGGGGGTTTCTTCTGATCTTTGTTCCCAGACTGAACTCGAAGCTTGAGTTTGGACTTTGCTTCACTTTGCTTTTTCGAGTCTGGGGATTGCTCATCTTTGCTCTTATGAGGACTCTCTGCTGCCCTATGTCGCCTTTTCCCTTCAACAACCTGGAACTCGGGAAGTAATAGCTCGTCTTCTTGATCAGCCCAATATTCGAGCGAACTATCTGGTTTTCTTGAAGGGGGTTGAGGAGGCGTTGGGGTACGTCTTTCAGAGGAATCCACAGAAGACTCAATACTTCGGTCCTTCGGTGTAGCTGATGTCTCTTCATATTCAGGTCTGGCTGTATGAGGAGTAGAAGCTTCAGACTCAACGGTGTTATTGGTACCATCCTCATGTTCATTGTCATCAGAGTTAGAACCCAACGCCACGAGAATGTCGGACGGGGTTACCGAGGTCATATCAGTCGGTTGCTCTGGCCAGGGTATATCACAATCATCGCCAGTCACAACATCAGCTGCAATTGACTTTGCATGATGACCAACTTCCTTGAGAGGAATGGACTGTGTCTTTTGCTTGCCGGATTTTTCTTCTTTTGCGGAATCGGCACCAAACAATTCAGCTTCCTCCCTTCTCTTGATTTCCTCATCGATTGTGTCAAGAAATTTGGCAAAGTATTGTTTCATCAACTTCAAGCTGCCTGAGGTCACATCATAGAAGTGATCCAATATAGATCGACCATGGGCCCTAAAGTGTCTCAATTCTCGAATGGGGTGATGAGCTGAAGCACCACCATCTTCAGGGTCGCGATATGTGTTTCGATATGAATATATCAGCATCATAGCAGCCAAGCCAAGCCACCACTCGGAAAGACCCTTATTCTCAGTCAATCTTGTTCTGAAGTAGAATTGAGCGGTAGAAAATATGTCAAGAAAATAGACTCGTCCATCAAGACCACCATGTTCAAGAGATTGACATTTCGCTCCTGAAGCATCGGATTTTCCTTGATTTTGAGAGTTATCCTTGTCCTCTTGAGCAAAATAGGTGCTGGATGACCACTCCCCCAATCCGCTCTGTACAAGCCCACCGATGGTAGAGCCCACACAGATTTCCTTGTCCTCTTTTCCTGATTCTTCCGTTTCCGAATTCTGACAAAATTTGGCGAGGAAGGGTGCTCCGAGATAGATCATTTGAAGTGGAATGTGGTGGTCGTAGAATGACAACAAGTTCACCAACATGGACATCTCAGGTTGTGTTTTGAACTTCTCGTATAAATAATCATAGAGTTCATCGACGCAGGGCATCGGCCCTATTGGGACCTCAAAGCCGTCCAGTGAGAGTCCACACGCATGTAACATGCAACAAACCGTGCGAATCGCAAGGGGCTGACATTTATAGCGCTCAACGAGTTTGGTAGCCGTAGCGTTTTGGTCCTTTGTTGGAGTTTCGATATGAAGTCCAAAAAACAGCATATGTTTAGCAATCTCTTTGTCCAACGGACCAACTCTGACACCCAGCGGCTCAAACAGACTTGTTTTCTTGCAGAGCCCCTTGTCACAAGAGGTGTATATAATGCTGCTCCTCCTGCTTTGCGGCAGAAACTGTTTGAAGGCCCTCAGTGACTTATCACCGAAGGCGATACCATCAAAGACCATGAGCCAGTCATCTTTTGACTCGAGCCATCGCCTAACCATACTGATGAGTCCATCTGGCTCTTGTCTTTCAATTTTCGAGGGCTTGGTAAGTTTTCTTTGTACGAGCTCCTCCGCAATAGTCAAAAAAGACTCCTTACAAGTGTTGATCGTGCGGGCATCGATCCAGAACACGCCTGTAGTGTAGGATTCAGAGGATTGGTAGATGAACTGTCGTGCCAATCGAGATTTCCCAAAACCATCGTCCGAATGTAATAGGACAGACGACGTACGTCTGACCTTTCCTTTCGGGTCCAACAGATGCTGGCGTAGCGCTTCCAATTCCTGAGCCCTTCCAAACACAAAGCGATTGGGATATGGATCCAGGGGACCAAGAAAGATCAGTGTGTTAGAAATAAGTGTAGGTGAACGAATCACTTTCAACTCGTCCTCACCAGGATTGTTATCGCCCTCCTCCTGTAAGAAGGCCTTCCATTTTTGGGTTACAGAATCAATGCTAGCCAAAGAGAATTTGAGAATGATGTCTGCCACTTGCTTGTATCCATCATCATTCTTGTTGCCGAACCGACAGATGCCTTGATGGTCAGCAGCAATTCCGCCAGTATCGCATTGGCCAATCAAGTCAGGGGGCACTGCGGAGACAACATCGACTATGAGCTTTTTTGTGCCAGGCAATGAAGTTGGACGTGTTTCGTGGAAACACGCTATGCGGAACTTTGACAGATGTTCCTTGAATCTCTCATCCATTCCCCTGAGAGTTGCGGTACGTGACTGTAAAGTCGAGGCGAGATCTTTGGCTGAGTTCACGAACAAGCTGCGAGACGTTGAATTGGCAATTGACTGAAGAATGACTCCGCCCCTGAGAGTCCCTGATGTAAAGTGCGGAGTAGTGAGAAAGATTACACCATGTGTGGAGACGTATAGAGCTTTAATGCGGCGGTTAAGTTTTGAGCCTGAGCAACCAAGCAGGGCAGCCTTGACAACAAGTCCACCAAGCGAATGACAGACGAATACGATTGGTTTCTGAAGACGATGTGATCTCTTATGATATGCGTTAGCTCAAAGCCTCTAGAGTTCTATAATCCGTACACGGTGACTTACGTTTCTGTTGACCGTAAGCTCGTATGCCAATGCCTCACCGTGCTGAGATAGACCACGTTCTGTGATACTATCTGACAATGAGAGGATAGTAGCCTCATAACCATACGTGAGAATCCTAGCTGGCTGATCCTTGAGAGACTCAGGCAAAAGGTCCCTGGGCCAGAATACGCCCTCAGGTCCCTCAGATGTCCATGTTTGATATGGATGCCCGTCCAGCCCATGGACAAATACAATACTAAATTAAAGGCATTATCAGCATCAAACCACTGCATACATGAATTTTGTGAGGGTTTGGAATAATATACTCAAGAGCGGCATCAGGACTATCCCAGACGACATTGATTCCAGTCGGATTGATAGGGTCCCCGGCTGAGGGAGCCGCCATACTGTAGAAGAGCTATGGTCACACCAGTCGATACTTTCAAAACCACACCAGCATGATCTGACAGTCTCATATGAGAGTTGTAAAAGACAATCAACCAAGCACGGTGCATTTGAGTCGTTGTGGCACATTTACCAGCAGATTGCCATCCCGCATTGCGATCTTGCCCTCTCTGAGGGTCTGCATGTCGACCATCATTCTGTCAACCAGCAGTTGCCCTCAAAGGCAGCAGAAGGAGCCTCCTTCCTAGCCATACCCTTTGAATCATGGCCAGCTCTATTCCTCACATTGTTGAAAGGCAATTGAGCAGCTGGTGCCATGGTTGCGGGCAGTTGTTTGCCTTTGACAGAGATTTAGCTGGTGCTAAGACGGGACACGCCAAAACAGACACCGAACTCCCATAGAGATATCAGCTATCACAGCTTGGAGGCTGACTATTTGCAATTGATTCACTGATTTAGATGCAAGAAACTTATGAAGTTGAACATGAAAAAGCGCTACATTATCACACTGTTCTACCGTACAAAGAGGAGTTGACGTTGCAATCATCCCGAGAGCCGTAGAACGTGGGGCACTCGCTTAGACCAAGCCACCCGCACCATAACCACGGGCAGAATGTCCTTGAAGCTCCCTGAGAACAACATATACGAAAGCTTTCAAAGTGAAACTTGATAGCAGGAAGCATTCGCCTTGGTTTCGAGCTATGTGCCGAGCCATAGGTGGACAATTCACCGGTACTTTCAACTCATTTGGGTCGAGGAAACTGCGTTCGACATTGGATACTACGTATTCACGAGCGATTTGAGTTCACAGTGGCCTGGCAGCCAGCCATGTGCATCCGGATATCCTTGGTGATAGTGGTAGTGGACAGGTACTTGTCGCTTGCTTGAAGAGATGCCTGCGGTGCTACGCTACGGCATAACGGCTGCTCAGTGGTCGGCACCTTTGCTTATGGGAGCTCAAGCAAATGCTATCAATGCTTCAGTATCAGGCTCATTGCTTGGCTTGTTTATGCATGGGGTCTACCAAGATCCTGGAAAGATACCAACGCAGGATGATTGAAGGAGTCTAGGGCCTAGGAACGGCAGAGCAGCAATTCTCAATGGCTGGCTGCGCATGGTACATGCTGTGAAGGCGTAGGATCAGGATATTTTGCGGGAAGGGCCTGCATCTGGAGCGTTGTCTGAAAGACACGTTTAACAAGCGAGCATCCGTGCGTTCTGAGCGTTCAACTCCCTTGGACCTATTGTATGACGAAGATGCTTGGGCAGTGATGCTATCTACATGGACGAGTCAATGACTGCAGCCAAAGTCATGTCTCGATTGGCCATATTGGTGAGTTTTGCCACTGCCCACGCGGGTTCTCAATATTTCGGGTTACCGATTCAAGTGCCATGCTTGATATTGCTGATCTACATCCCAAGTTGAGATAGGTTGGTGCACCTCAACTGATGTACGTTAGCTGTGCCTACACAGCCATCCAGCTAGAAGCATGTGTACAGTACGATATCGTTATACATTTCCTTGCAGGAGGCAGTCCTTCATCCCCCCCGCTCCCCAGCCGGCCTTCCGCCTGTACGTACAGTATCAAGCGTTAGCACGATCCCAAAGCTACCGTTGCCTGGCCCTTCTTTCGAATGGCTGCAAGAAAACACAGGGCGTTTCCCTGAATATATCAGATTCTCTACCCTTATAAACTGATAGGGCTTCGGCAACCCGTCCTGCACCGACTTCTTCATGGTGAGCTCACATCAAGGACAGAGCTCTGTCGTCATCCTGCGGCTGCTCCCGCCGCCAAATTGTGGCGGCCATGGCAACTTCGGCAAGCCGGTGCGATCTGCAGCGAAAGATGAGGGGGTGGAGCCCGGTTTATTCGGGCTTCGTGAAGTATCACTGAAGTATATTGTGGGGCAAGTATGAGAACCGGACAACCTCTCCACCCTACTCAACATCATCACTTATCGTCAAACAGACTAGCACAGATACAGTACTTGGGGCCATGGTCTTTTCGTCTTGTTCAGTCCCAGTTTGATTCCCGGTGTCTCCTATCATCTGCAATAGACCTCGTAACCTCTGGGAGCTCTCAGCTATTGGCACCTGGTCATCCAAGAGAGAGAACCTGGATACCCGAGATTTAAGAGTCAAAGACGATCATCCTCAAACCATCTTCTTCCGCTTTCTTCGGAAGAAGCAACTGCATATGTACATACTTCTGGTGTTTGAAGACGGCCCAGTCATCGGTCTCACCGTCATGGACGTACACGCACACATGTATGTAGCTACATACTCGTTGATCTAGTCCCCGAGCTCCTGAACCGCTATGATGTGGCCAAGTCCCCGTTGCCTGTGGTTCTTGTCATCACCAAGTACCCTTTCTAAACCCTGTCCTTCACAACAACGACAGCCTTTACCGGGGTTCCGCCATTCGCTTCATCGGGAACAGAAAACAGCTCGCTAGGTCCAGCGAACAGGTATTGCCGGACCATGCCATGCGATGCCAATTGCTCAAAGTCTACTGTCTGCTGTACCCCGTACTGGCATGTATGACATATCTTCTCTATGGTGTCATAAATGCTGATCATACAACCCGAGCTGGTGGTTGATCGGCAAGTATAAAACGATTGTCATGGCGTCTAAATTTCAATTTTCCAATGGCTTTTGTTGGCTCTCGTATCTTTCTTTTGATGCTATGAAAGCGTTGTTCAATATTTCTCTCCCTTGCATGAACAGCCGTTTGCAATTGATCTCATGATGGTTCTCAAAAACACCCTTCTGCAATGCTCCCTTTGCCTAGGGTCTGTCGAGGAGCAGAAATGGACTGAGCAGTACTACTCCGGTAAGCAAGCCCAGCAAGGCTAGGATCACCTGAGTATAGATCAACGAACGGGCTTGCTGCAGCAGATCAACTGACTATATTATTTTCCAATATCAACAGTCTCGATTGAGAATGGTCAGATACACATGAGCCCTTTCTCAAGAGAATACCGAACTAGGTTTCTTCCGGGCACCTTTCCCTCTGGTTGTGACTGGTTTACACCAACGGAATGCTTTCTAGTTCATAAGTCGTGCCTTGGAGTTATTGAACGATTGGTTGGAGAGATCTCCCCGGTTAAGCTGTTCCGGCTATGCCAATCGCTGCAGAACGATCATGAGAGGAGCTTTGCTCATCCTAGGACACCGGCAGAGTCAAGTATGCATATAATTGAGCCTAATTAAGGGGTTGGTTTGGCTAATAATCCGCAGCGTACAAGCTTCAGAACTGCGCAGATCCAGCTGCTTCCCTTATTTCCGACACCATTGTTGAAAAGTATAAACAGCAAAAGCTCCCTTTACAACGAGGAAATTTCCCACTACCCCCCGAGCTAGTTCTCATCATTCTTGAGAGCCTGTCGTCGAAGGAGCTGATCAGCTTTCTCAATGCGTCACCTCAAACTTTGAGTTTCGCACCACTATACCTTAGACATCATCTAAATCGTTTCTTCCCGAATACCACTTTAACAAGCGATTCCCATACACTTTTCGCTATAATCAGAGCAATCTATGATACATATACCGATAAGGACTATGAAGAGCTGGATGAAAAGTGGAGACTGCTAGGCCGTCTGGAGTCTCTCACTGTACCACTGTCTGGAATATCTCAGGAAACAGATCAGCCATCGTGGTCCTTCACTGAACCATCAACCCAGCTCACACACCCATTCGGTTTCCAACGATACGTCGTCAAAGTTCCCGGAGATGTGTGCACCTTCAACATATATAGACGGCCATTGAGGAATGGGTGGTATGCCTGCGGACTGGGATGGAATTCGCCATCACAGGGTCAACAATGCTTTGGAAGTGCATCGGGGACTAGGAAGACAGTTGCATTAGAAGACAATGGAGCAATTTTGAACTATGTGACAGATCAACTTGGGGTGAAAGATCTCAGCTTTGGGGATGGCTCTGACTTCAGAGATCCTAGTGTCTCATCCGAGTGGACTGGTCAAAGTATCAAAAGACACAAAGCCCAACTCGAGATTATCGCTGACGTGAGTCACTCTTCTTTCAATCAAAGCAAAGTTTGCCAGGTACTAATGATTGCCCAGAGCCTGAAATTCCGCTCAATTCGCTGGCTTCTTGGCCCAAATGATGAGCCTGAATTTGGAGAGTTGATGCTTATGAAAGGCTCTCCATTGACAGAAATTTGGTTTGGGCCAGAGGCGTATCACACAACATACCCAGACCGTGACCCTGACTTCATTCACGGGCACGGCCAATTTGCTGTCGAAACCATTCTATTCAAGAGAGGACTCACTGGGGTCACTATCTATGACGATGAGTGCAATTTTGGCAAGATTGGCATGGAGACACATTATGAGGATGGCAAGACAGAGCTCGTCGGTTGGAGAAGTAAATTCGCCAATCACTTCCCACTCAACTTGCCAGACGAGCGTATTGAAGAGATCGATGTCCAAACTCAGTATCTCTCTATTCTGAACAGAGACATTTGCATGGTGGTGCGTGCCTACTCCATTTGACAACGCTCCAAAATCTCTAATCAAGACTGACGTGAAATAGATGAGAACAAACGAAGGCCGGCAACATCGTTTCAGGTGCAAGAGACATCCGAGCATTGGTGATACCCCAGCACCCGTAACCACACTCAAAGCACCAAGGGGCCACTGCGTCAGTGGCCTTTACTTCCGATTCGGCAAGGAGTCGACGATGGAGTCTGTCGGTCTGATCTCTGAACCGACGGACTGAGCGCATACGTAAACGTAACGAACAGCATTGCTATTTACTGACGAGCCCAATGATGCATACGTGGAATTGTTCTGCTCTTTGTTTTTCTTGCCTTTCGTCATTATCATCAAGATTGTAGTTTCGAGATACCTCATAGTTAGCAATGATAGCATTTTTATGTTTCCCATGTCTATATGATTGTCATCTCCGTTATCCAAGGAACAACAGATCGGCATTCTACCTGCCCTTGAATGAAGGCTTCCTCTTCTCCACGAATGCGAACAACGCCTCGTTCCTATCTTCAGTACCAACAACGTGCTCATAAGCTTCGTTCTCAGCGTTCTCACCCTTCTCCCAATTCGTGACAGCCCTGATAGCCTGCGTCAATGCAATCGGCCCACCTTCACAGATGTCCAGAGCATACTTGATAGCTTCGGCAAGAACCTTCTCCCTAGCAACCCCTTCCTTAGAAGCTTCTTCAGGCGTTACTTCCACGAGTCTATTGCAAAGACCCATGAAATAAGCCTCAGGAGCACTCACTCGTCTCCCGGTAAGAATCATGTCCAACGCCCGATTCGTACCGACGACCTTAGGCAGGCGATAAGTGCCTCCAGCACCGGGAATGATGGCAAGTCTTGTCTCTGGGAGACCGACCATTGCTGTTGACCCAAACACTCGAAGTTGAGTTGCGAGAGCAAGCTCTAGACCTCCGCCAAGTGCCGTCGATGAGATTGCTGAGATGGTGGGGATCTCGAGCTCTTCAATGCTCTTAAATGTGTTTCGTAGGTTGGCAAGGAATTCAGCAGTGCTGCAAATTGAAGCTTCATCAGCCACCAAACCCTTATCAGAGAGTTTTCAATGCTTAGCCGTACTCACTCCTTCTGCGTGAATGTAGCCCTCTCCTTCAAATCCGCACCAGCACAAAATGCCGTATCGACATTGCTCCCCAGAACCAACGCCCTCGTCGGTCCCTTGCCATTCTCAGCACGAATTGACTCGACATGCTGCGACAAGCTGCTCAAGAGCTGTCTCGATAACGCATTTCTTGCTTCGGGTCTGTTCAACAAGAGAACACGAACATGTCCTGATCCCGCAGCTGGGATTTGCTGCACGTTTATGACGGATCCCTCTGCGCTTGTGCCCACGATCAACGTGCGGCGGGACTGTCGTAGGAATGAAGCAGTGATGGACCGCGTGAAGCGGCTCGGTGAGCAAGTAAGTAGCTTAAGAGACATGCTTGGTCAATTGTCGGTTTTACTGAGTTGATGGATTCCGTTATGAACGTTGGCGATGTAGCAGATTCGTCTCGCATCGCCCGTTAATACCGATGCTATGAAAAGACGCCAAATTTAAGCTTAATTTAATTGAATAGCCGAAGTTGAGCCGAAGGGGGGAATTGTGAGATGTACTGCTAGTGGATTGATTGCATGATGATGGAGATGTTTAATTGAAATAAGAGTCGTAACATAGCTTCAAGATGATGAAAAGAAAACTTCATTAAATCGTCATTAACTCATCAAGAGATCAAAAGAGACAAATGAGAAAGAAAACAAGAAATGCAGAAAAGAAGAAGAAAATTAGTACATCATCCATATCATCCGCCCAAATGGATTGAAACATCCCAAGCTCATCAAAACATTCATAGCAGTCCGTCTGTCATCTTCCATTTTCCAGAGATTGTCTAAACCTAACGTTGCACCCTTCTCTCTCCCATTCTAGTTGATGGTGGCCAGGTAGTTGCTGGGGACCAATCCCTGATATCCAGGCTTATCAGCCGATTCTGCATACCACCAACCATCATCCTGATGAAGCAAAATAGCGAGGATATCGCCTCTAGCGAATCCAATTTCCTCAGGGATAGCCGGGACATAGGGATATAAAGCTCGTGCTACATGAAGTACGTCAGCCATTCACCCGATCAACATCACATTTCAACCCTTTCATGACCCACAAAGTGAAAAGGAGGACGAAATTGAACTCACCATAATGCAAAACCGGTCTCCCATCACTACTTCTGTCCGCCATAACACTCCTACTCCTCAATCTACCCCGTGCACTACCCCCGGCAGCCGCACCCGCAGCTACATTCCGACTCAGGGGCCCCACGTCCGACGTACTCCCATACGCATACGATCGCTGACTACCATACCCTTCATCAACAGGCACCGCGGCACCATACTCATCATACCCATCTCTCACACGCGGCGACAACGCCAACTCCATACCCATCGAGCTGTGCGGGCGAGCATACGCCGCCGGCGAAGGGTCACGACCGTCGTAATACGCAGACTGTCGAGTAGCAGGCCGTGAGTAAGGTGACACACGAGCAGAATGCTGATGCGCAGATGATTGTCCGCGCATGATTCCTCCTCCTCCAGCGGCACCAGCTGAAACGGCGGGACTTACTCTATTAGAATACGCGCGCGGGGACGGCGTAGGTTGTCCGCTGTGACGCGGACCCCCCGCAGGGTTAGGCGAGACGTGGCGTGCGTAGCGCGAGCCCTGTTGTATGGGCTCTTGGTGCGGGAGTGGTGAGTAGGACAGTGACCGTGGCGGATTACCTCCAGGCGGCATATTCGATGGCATCGACTGCTGATACCTATGACGGTCGTTCATGCTCCTAGAATGATACCCAGCAGCGTCCCTCGGACCAGGGGACACAGACACCCTACCTGACCTGACTAAACCGGGCGATGTATCCCTCCGTGCCCGCCCTTGCACCGGCGCAGGAGATGTACCCCTGAGTGCCCCTGGATCACCACCACCAGGAGAAACATCACCAGATACCAAGGGCCGATTGAACACTCCCTGCGTTCTACCCGCATACTTCTGCGTCGTCCGCTGCATCTGCGCGCTCGTGAAGGCCGGTTGCGGCGCATCCAACCTCCGTACAGGCTGCGAGGGCATAACAGGCGCTGCAGCCGCAGCACCAGCAGAGTCATAAGCAGGCGGCGGCGTACCCCTCTGCACAGCACCTGCCCCCGGAGCCGTAAGCGGAGGCGGTGGTCGAATCGCGGCCTCTCCAGGGGGTACCATTGGCGCCGATGTATTAGCGGTAGGGTTCGTGCCTAGTCCAACGTATTGATCAGCAGAGACACGCGAGATGGCGGATCCAGTTCCGGCTCCATGGGCGGAAATAGAGTTCGCGCTGACGGCGCTGCTGCTTCCTATACCTTTTAGATCGGCCAGGGCCTGCGCTATGGGATCGCTGGCTGGATCGCCGGGCGTTGTTGCCGCGCCGCCTGGTTGGGATTGCTGGTTGAGTCGTTGATCGGGGGAAGCGACGTCGAAGACGTTGTTGCCAATATTCAATTGGAAGTTTGCGCGGGGGTCGACGGGTTCATTGGACATCACCGGGGTAATCTCTGATGCTGTTGAGAGTGGAATACCTCCATCCTGCATCTGTTGTCCCGATGGCGCAACGATAGGTACAGTGGGCGCTGAACGGTGTCTTTCTTGTCGTGCAACGATTGGCGATTGGCCCTTGACAGGCCGTGTACCTGGCGGAGGCCTGTTCCAGGGACTGCGGGTCTGTGTTCCCGGTACACTCGCTGCGCTGGCAGCTCCTGCAGCGGTTGGGTTGTTTTCTCTATCGTACTTGCTTCGTCGGCGGAAGGGGCTGTTGCCACCGAAGACAGGTTTGGTCTGTGGGGAAGGAGGCGGTTGTTTAGTTTGGGAAGGAGAGGAAAGAGGAAGGGGTAATTGCGACTGCTGTTGTTGTGGGAAGTCAGGGGAAGGGATAGAAGGGGAGATCGAAGTGAAGGCGGAAATTGGAGAAGTAGCAGAAGCAGGGGCAGGGGCTGGGGCTGGGTCTGTATTTACAGGTGATCTCTTCGTAGGTGACATATTCTCCCTGAATTGAATGTCAGTCAATGGTTTCCTCGTTGGCACAAGTAGGTCAATATTCAGGGGAAAGGGGGGTGGCAAAAAAACTTACTTGTCTATGGGCGAATCCAAGCCATCTGAATTGAGTGGTTTTCGTCGAATATCTAATGGTGGAGGTGTTTGGCCAGGAGGCAATGCCCTCGTACTACCCATGCCAGCAGGTGGCCTACCATCACCAGGCGGAGGCGCCCTTCCAGCACGTCTGACATCTCGTCTAGACATGGCGCTGTCTGTCGGAGCAGCCCCCTTTCGAGGAGAACCTGATGCAGAGGATAACTCACTCATGCTAGGACCAATAGGACTCTCCTCCTTTTCCTCATTTGCGGCGTGAACAGGGCTGACGTTGCGTGTGCCTGAGTTAATTGGTCGATGGAAGTGGGCGACGGAGTATCCGGGGTCGTTATCAGATCCGGCATCTGAATCATTTTCATCGTCTCCGCGCGAGAAGTTGACGAATTTTGGAGGATCGGGGATCTCGTGGCCTGTTCCTCTTTCTTTGATGAAGAAGTGGATGTCCTTCTCGACTTCGCATTCCTCAAGAGCGACTCGGATTTTCTCGCAAGACTTTACCAATTAAGTTCAGGAGACAGTTCGATCAATCAGGGACAGGACAGGGGAAAGAAAAGAACAAACAAGGAGGTCACTTACAGCATCATCACTAACACAAGCTGTGGAAGCAATATTGGCGTAATTCCACAGACAGCTCCGCGTGAAATCCAATCTCTCCTCTTCGAGATCCTGGAACTTATCACAAGCGACTTTCCATTCCTTAACCCACTTGGCACTGGTCTCTTCGAGCGTCTTTACGGCGTTCTCGTACTCGTGGCTGTTCTGCGCAAGCTGGGCCTGTGTTTTCTCCAATTTAGCTTTATTTTTGCGCTCCTCCTGACCCATAACCATATGGCCCTGAGCGAGGTATCCCTTGACGCGGAGACAATCTTGTTCGAAACGGTCGCGAGTCTGTCCGTTTCAGTAATGAAACAAGACAAAACCTGACATTTTTTATATGTGCAAGTTTGGAAAACAAGAAAAGAAAAGATAATGAAATTTATATGCTCTCACCTTGTTTACTGCCTGTGTCTGCTGCATTTTCACCTTCAGTAACTTCTCGATTCCGGTCTGGACGATCTTGCGTCTCTCTTTCATGCCGCCGGCGAATGCGATGAGAGGCTCTTCGAGCTCAGATTTCATTTGGGCGGCGATGGCGCCGTGAGTTTTACCTAGAGCTTCTGTTTCGGCCTTGACGGTGTCGAGGGAGGCACGGAGGGAGCCTGTTTCGCGAGAGCCAAGGGGTTTTCGTGAGAGGGCGAGGAGTTTGCGAGAGTATTCCTCTTCGATGGCGGCGCGTACTGTGTAGCTTTCTGGTCAGATATGCTTCTTCTACCTCTCTCTGTCTCTCTCTGTTCTGTAAGTGGCAGGCAGACGAACTGTTGTAGAATGTCTTGAGCTCGTCGCAGCATAGCTTTGCATTATGCATGCGCTCGAACATGGGGGCGACGCCGGCGTCATCTTTGCCCCAGAAGTTGTTGGCGACTGTGAAGAGTGTTAGAAGAGTGGTATCAAAAAAGAAGGAATGTGGGAGAGAGGATATGAAAGCTGATATTGATGTCAATTGCGAGAGTCTCTTTTACTTGAAACGTACAGGACAGAGATACGCCCGGGGAATCTGAGGACTTGACGACAGCCCCGGGCATGATGACGGTGGAAGAAGCTGTAGCTAGTCAATTGTATATGATGTATGGGGGGGTGAGAAGGGGATAAAAGTCAATTCAAGTGATGATTAGCAGGTAGAACGAGGTGATGACGGTGATGATGATGATAGATAGATAGATGGAGTTGTTTGGTGCTAACGGGTGCTTAGAAGTACGTACAGAATGTCTCTGATGTTGTCTGGGTGTGGCTTGTGTTTACAGCAGTATGTAGAGCTTAAGGGGGGGTAATTGGTTAAGGTGGCTTAGGGGTTGTTAGGGTGTGATTAGGGTGTTGTTAGGGGCTGGTTAGGGGCTCGTTAGGGGTGTAGTTAAAGCCTACCCACAAATCCACTCAATTGCTAGGCTTGCCACTTAGGGGCTGGGTCAGAGGCTGGTTAAGGGCTGGTTAGGGGTTAGTGGGTAACTGTATAACTGAATAACTGGGGGGAAGGGGCGAACATTCAAAGCCTAAACACGCTGAACTAGATTGGAACTTCCCACCTATCGCATGACCATCACCTGATAGATGCTTATGCTTATCCTTTCCTCTCTCTGTCTGTCTCTCTCTGTGTGTGTGTATCATTGTTATTGTTGCTGTATATACTCTTAAAGGCTTCAGAAAGAGACATTATAACGTACATACTGATGCGCGACAACAAGCAAAAGACAAATTCTCATACATAAATAATACTTAATCACCATCAAAAAAAAGATATATATTTTGACTTGCACACTGTCGAGTCCTTCTTTTACTCGTCTGTGCGCATCACATCGCATCACATCGCATCGCATCGCATATATCATATCTACTCGACTCTTTAACTGCGTTGCGCGCGCCCACCACCCGGTGTTACACTAGATTGAAGAGAAGGGCACGCACGAACAGCAACTAAAGGAGCAGAATTAAATTAGATAATATAATATACAGAGAGCAGTGACGACTATATCTGATCTTGCTCTACTCTGCTTCTCACCTACTGTGTCGCTCTCAATCAAATGCTGCTGTTGTTGCTGGTGTTCGTTGTCGTGCTCGCTTCATCCTCTACATAGATGAGCTTTCGCCCGCCTACAGCTTCTTCGACTTCTTCTTCTTCCTCCCGCTCTCCACGTCAACATCAACATCAACATCATCATCAACATCATCAATCACCATCTTCACCATCTTTGTCATCTTCGCAACATCAGTCCACTCGTCGCGCCACCCCATCTGCTTCAGCTGGCCCCGCAACAGCTTCTATTACAGCTTCGGCAGCTTCTCCATCCTGGCGATACCGTCAGTCATATCAACAACCATCTCCACAGCAGCCACACGCTAGCCCTCGGACATTCTCTCTTTCAGCGCGCTCAGGCAATCAGTCCTCATCCTCGACTGCGCGCTCATCCAACCGCTCTGCTTCTGCAGCTTTGAATCGTACACAATCCGCAACCACGGCGTCGTCTAAGGAATCAGGCGGGGCAGGCGGTGCTGCCCCCGGTGGTGCTGGTGCTGGTGCTGGTGCAGCCGATCTAGGAGGAAACAACTCGTCAGGACAGCAGCAGCAACAGTCGCACTCTAGCAGAGGTCCAGGAACAACTACTGGGCCTGCTCCTCCATATCCCATCTCAACATCCGCCGCGAACACAGCTTCTGCAGCATCTGCATTGGTTTCACCCACATCCGGTTCCACGACTGCTTCCGGTGAAAGAGGAAGTGCAGCAGCTGCTCCCCTGTCCGCTGGTGGATTATCGACCACCTCGTCGTCCTCTTCGTTGTCCAAGATTTCGGTTGCGCAGGTGTTTTTGCTGCTGGACTCGATTACGGAGAAGGAAGGCAAAGAGAAGTGGGATACTAAGGCCGCGCAGATCCATAAGGTGAGTTAACTTGTCATTCCCATTGCATTAAGCACTCACTGGGTTATTGTTGGTTTTGGTTTTATTGCTTGTTGTGTCTTGCTTGTCTCTTGTCTTGTCTTGCCCTCGTCCCCTTCTCCCCTCTTCCCTCCCCCCTCTCGCCCTGATAATACCCCGTTGCTGTGCTTCCCTTTACCCTGGTTATATTTTTTGCCCGACGAACTGCCGTCCGTCTACGAGTCTTCCCAGTCCCACTCACAACTCACGCCAAATCATCTGATCCGCTCTGGATGGATCTGCTCCAGGGCTGCTGTGCTGCTCCATCTCATCCATCCATTCATCTCTTCGCTGTCTTCCTCTCTTGTCTTTCTCTCTTTCTTCCGTTCTTGTTCTTCTTCCTTTTCCCTCTCTTCTTCTTCCTCCTCCATTGCACTTCACGCTTGGCTATTTCAGACTAGTTCCCTAGTATCGTTATATACTAGAAACTAGGCTTCTATATTGCATTTTTTACCCAACACAAGGCGAGACGGGGCAAAACAAGACCAGAGAGAAAAGAGACACCGCACCTACCTAACATCCCTACATATCTACCTATTTACCTACCTGCATACCTACACCCCCGTTGTCTCCGCCAACCCTTTTATAAACCACATCATCAACCTCAAAATAACACACTCCCAAATCAACTTCATACCCAACTAACCTGCCTCATTTTTTTCGAAAAAAAATTCCAGCTTGTTGACTCCAACGGCATGGACGTCTTCTCCAAATATTTCCGCCGCCTCCTCTCAGGCAACGCCGCGCAAATCTTCCCAAATATAACCAAGCCCGTCGAAAACGCGGGCAACTATCCTCTGCTGGTCCAAGAGGTGAACAAAGTCGCCATCGGTGCATCGGATCTCGAACAGGCGCAGAGAATCGCCGACACTATTGATTCGTCGGTGACGAGCGAAACGTCGTCGAATGGTAATAATGCTGCAGGTGCTACGAGTGCTACTACTACCACTACCACTTCTACTACTACAACATCTACAAGTACAAATGCTGGCGGCGCGCAGAATGTGAATGCGCCTGCTGGTTCAGCGCCGGGGACTGTGAGTTCTTCGTCTGTGTCGTCGACGGGGACGGGAACAGCGAGTGCTGCTGCAGGAGGGAATACGTCGCAGTCGGGAGCTGGTGGAGATGTGTTTAGGGAGTTCGATCTTGCGACTTTTATCGAGCATTTCAGATTAGATCCCATCGCGAAGATGGCGCTAGTGTTGGCGTTTAGGAATGTTGGAAGGGCGGATTTGAGGTCTAAAGGTATGTCATCTTTCTTTTCTTTTTCTTGTGTGTGTGTTCGCATTTTATGTCTTCTGCTGGCGCGGAATTTGCGTTGTCATGCAGGTGCAACTCGTAGCAGCATGGTGATGGAAATTTTGTTTTTCTTCGATACTCTTGTTTCGCATGACAGCGTCGCTAATGTCTGACATCTTGATATAGCCGAAATACTCCTCTTAACTTATTTGTCAGATTTCCTACACTCCCTCTCCAGAACCACCGAGACCAACAAAGATTTCAACCCCTCCTTCATCGCCGCCGTACTTGAAAGATTCATCCTTAATCCTCCTAGAAACTACAACGCCACTGATATACGGGGTGATCTCGCCTATGCTCTCTCACAACGTTACGGATCATCCATAGCAGCATCAACACCTGCCACTTCAGCGGCTGGCGGTGCAGGCGCACAAAATACTGCTGCTGCTGCTGCAGGATCCGGCACCGGCAGCGGTGTCCCCATCGAAATTGAGAATGCATTACAGATGTTTGGACTATCTGATCCCAAACTAGCACTTGTGCGACTAATTCAAGTTCGTGGACCTAAGGCGATGCAGAATCAGGAAAGTATCGCTGAGCTCATCAATTCCGTCAGCTCCAACAGCAATAACAACACTATCGACAATGCCAGCAACGTGAACGGTTGGGAGGAGGAACAGATTGCTGCTGCGTTATTATTCATTACACTTTCTTCCAGCTGGCGACAGTACTCTCCGCAACTATTCCTATCGACTGTTCAGCGACTAGGTCCTGAAGACTTTGACTGGTCGGCACTCCCTCGTGGATTTGATCGGCCCTCTCTCAACATCAATACCGATCAGTTCGTGAGGTTGTATAACTCTTTACTCGCCATATGCCGCGACACATCCTCCGCATCTAGCGCATTGGACGTACAGCTTCTTTGGGGCGGAGAGTGGGAACACCGCCCCTCTCATTTCGCCTTCCTCATGGCCTTCGTCTCGTCGAATATCGATGTTACCGCCATCCCTAATTTCCGCGCCGGCTTCTCGCCTGATCTTTTCGCGGATTCGCCTTCGGATGCCCTACGAGCTCAAGCAGCAGCCGCAGCACGAAACCCTTTCCGATCTCTCGACGCCGTCAAAGCTACTTGCGACTTATGTCTCCGCACGATGCATACCTGGAATGCGCCGGACAGTCAGCAGTTCATCAGCCAGTTCCTACAGCCCCATCTTCCCGTTTTCCTCGTCTCGGTGTTCGCGCTCCCCCAGCCTTTCGGGCAGATTTTGACGAATTTCGTGTATCGGAGTCTTGCGATGTATCTATCGAATCCTGAGGGACCTCAGCAGTTCGCGTTACATGGTTGCTGGAAGGTCGCACGCGCGACTGTTGTTGAGGCGTTGTACCGTTCGTTCCACAACGATCCGACGTCTTCGGAGGCGATTTACGAACTTGCTGTTGAGATGGGATGGATGGATTATCTGTTGGAGAGTATGAACGGGTTGACCATGGATATAGCGTGTGTTGCGCACCGACGGAACCCGAACTTCGATCTGGAGAAGTGGATTAATGACGTTACGACCTCGCCGGTGCAAATGGGGGAAGTGCTTTCCAAGTACCTCAAGATCAAAGCGGACGATGAGCTTGCTACGCAGAGAAAGGAGATGCCTGCTCATCGGATGGTTCCGTTGAGTGTCAAGACTGTGTTTACCATCTTGTTGGTCCTTGAGGATCTCCTTGGGGATCAGAAGCCGTTGCACGAGATTCAGCGGATGTGTGTGCAGACTTACCCGCGCCTGATTAATTATGGTGATGGCTTCGATGATATCATTGAGGCGAATAGCGTGGATGGTAATGGTCTTCCCGATCAGGTCGAGAGGGAGATGCAGGAGTTGTTTGGGAAAATGTACCATGAGGAACTCAGCTTGCGACAGGTTCTTGAGATTATGAGGCGGTATAAAGCTTCTCGGGACCCGCATGAGCAGGATCTGTTTACTTGCATGGTTCATGGCTTGATCGATGAGTACAATTGTTACCCCGAGTACCCGATTGAAGCACTTTCCAAGGCAGCTGTGTTGTTTGGTGGCTTGATCAATTTCAGATTGGTGTCTGGAATCACGTTGAAGGTCTGCCTTTCGTTGATCTTGGATTCCGTCAAGGGTAGGGGTCCCGATGAGTTGATGTTCAAGTTCGGCGTTGAAGCTATTGAGCAGATCGTCGGTCGACTAGACGAGTGGGCTGGCTTCTGCGCGGAGTTATTGCAGATTCCTACTCTTCGCGGCACGCCTATTTTCTCCAAGGCCAGCGAGGTTGTTCGTGAGCAAGGCAGATCGCAGCCTGCTTCCGTGTCGAACGATACGCTCGATGGGGCGCCCGTCAACGGGATGCAGCATGATGAGGTCGATGAGGAGGTTCATCATAAGCCTTTCCGTGCTTTGCATGTTGATCCACCTTTGCGACCTGAGATTTACCGCGAGCCGGAAGAGGATGTTCATGATAAGATTTTGTTCATCTTGAATAACGTCTCTGAGCAGAACATTGACGATAAGCTCAAGGATTTGAAGGAAGTTCTTCTCGATGAGCATCATCAGTGGTTCGCGGCGTATCTCGTGGAAGAACGTGCTAAGTTGCAGCCGAACTTCCAGCAACTTTACCTTTATCTCCTCGACCTGATTAATGACAAGATGCTCTGGGCTGAAGTCCTTCGAGAGACTTACGCCAGTACTATCAGACTACTCAATGCCGAATCCACGCTGCATAATTCGACGGATAGGAATTACCTGAAGAATTTGGGCAGTTGGCTCGGTTCCTTGACTATCGCGCGCGATAAGCCTGTCAAGCACCGAAACATATATTTCAAGGATTTGCTCATTGAGGCGTTCGATACTCAGCGTCTTACTGTTGCTATTCCTTTCACTTGCAAGGTGTTGGTTCAGGCGAGGAAGTCAACTATCTTCAAGCCACCGAATCCCTGGTTGATGGATGTTCTCTCGTTGTTGACGGAGATTTACCACTTTGGTGATCTCAAGATGATTCTCAAGTTTGAGATCGAGGTTGTTTGCCAGGACCTTGAGATCGATCTGAAGTCTTTGACTCCGTCTACTTATATCAGGGAGCGTCCACCGGTGCAACTTGAGGAGGTTATCTCCGCTACAGCAAGCATGCCGGAGGAATTGCAAGGCTTTGAGGACCTGTCATTGACGATGGGCAATAATGCCCAGAGAATGTCGCCTTCTACGTTCTTGCAAGGTCTGCCTGCCCTTGACCAGATGCTTAGCGTCCCTACTGCGCCAAACACTGTTTTGGATCCTCATGTCCTACGCCAGATTGTCTTGACTGCCGTTGAGCGTGCGGTTACGGAAATCATCACCCCCGTGGTTGAACGATCTGTCACCATAGCTTCTATTTCCGCAGCGAATCTCGCTAGCAAGGACTTCGCTATGGAACCTGATGAGGAGAAGTTCCGCACTGCTGCTACTAATATGGGTCGTTGGCTAGCTGGGTATCTTGCTCAGGTTACCTCCAAGGAGCCGCTCAAGATGAGCATGATGAATTACATGAAAATCATTGAGCATGAGTTCCCTGAACAGCCCATGCCTGAGACTCTGATCATGATGTGTGTCAATGAGAACCTTGACATTGCTTGTGGTATCGTCGGTAGAGCTGCCGAGGAGAAATCGGTCAGTGAGATGGAGAAGATCATCGCACATGGTATCGAGTCTCGTCGCTTGCATAGAGCTACAAACCCTGGCGAGCCATTCATTGATAGCAATATCAGTCGGTGGGCGTTCTTCATTCCAGAACCATACAGGCAACTTCCGGGTGGTCTCAACGAGCAACAGCTTGCTGTCTACGAAGCATTTGCTCAGCATGTTCGTCCTGGCCATATGCCGCAGTTGTCTGTTGAGTCTGCCAAGATTGGAGACATGGTGCTTCCCGATAGCTACGGCAGCGTCCCATCGATGCAAACACCGGGTCAGATGTCTGCTGTGCCCCAAGTTGCGCAGGTTGATGCAGTGCAGCAGCAGATTGGCACACCTCAGGCAAATGGGTTCGCTAGTCCCGCCATGACCGCCAACCCTCAAGAGAAACTAGAGCAACTCGTTCGTCGGTTGCAGGAGTCTGCTCGCAGTTCTGGTGTTGAGCATATCAAGGATCTGCCTAAGGATACTCCTATTATAGCAGATTACCATTCTGTCATCAAGGCATTGTATGCCCTTCCTAACGCAGACCATTTCGCAAGATATGCTGCCCAAGTCATTTGTGTCGCATTGCATGAGACCGTCGAGACAAACATTGAGGCTGAGATCTTGGTGCACTTGCTGTCGCGGATCTGTGAGCTTGCTCCTGTCATCACTAAGGATACACGCACACATCTTGCACTGCAGAACGAGGCACACCTATTTAATATTCCAACCCTCATCGCCCTTAATGAAGTTGGGTTGCTTGAGTTTGCGATGTTTGATCCCGTTATGGCGGGCCTGCTTAGGAACCATGATATGTTTGCTCTTGAGACCCTTGCTGGTCTTCTTGACCGTGTTCTTCTCAACGATGAGCCTGTTGCGCTCCGCTCCGATTTCGCTGCCAGTTTAGAGGCGATGGGTATCTGGCTAATGGAGGAGCCTAACTTGTCTCTGGCTACCGCGATTATCCAGAAGCTCAAAGATTGCGGTATCCCCGAGGTCGTTGCGCCCTTGTTGAGTGATAGCGCTAGGTCGCAACGTGATCAGATAGAGTATATCTTCAGCGAATGGCTTGGTCTTTATAAGAGCATTGCTCCTGGCGATATGAAGTTCCTTACTTTCCTTGATGATCTTCACGAGCGAGGCACTATGGACAACCAGGAGAGCTCTGCTCTATTCCTTCGTGTTGCTATTGGTTTGTCTGTTGCCATGTTTGAACATGTCTGCCAGACGCCACGCGGAAACTTGGACGAAGCTTTCTTGGCTGTTGATGCTTTGGCCAAACTGATCATTCTCTTAGTCAAGCACCAAGGTCGGCAGGAGGGGCAAGAGCAAGACCGCAAGAGCAAGCCGGAATATCTCAAGTCGATACTCTCGATCATTGTTCTGGTTATGAACCACGACCATGTCATGCGTGATCTGGCTTTCAACCAGCGCGTGTTCTTCAGATTGTTCTCCAGCATTTTGTGCGAATACTACGAAGCACAGCTTCATCAATCACCTGAGAATACCGAGATGATCATGGTGTTCGCAGAAACTTTCGTGGCTACTCAGCCTAAGTATATGCCAGCCTTTACCTTCGCCTGGACTGGCCTCATTTCTCACCGCGACTTCTTGTCCGGTATCCTCAACGCTCCTGACAAGGCTGGATGGCCCATCTATTGTGAGCTAATCCAAGCTTTGTTGTTACACATTGGCGAGCAGCTCAAGGCTCCTATGTCCTGGGCTACAAGAGACCTTTACAACGGTGTTCTCCGAATCTTACTCATACTACATCATGATTTCCCCGGATTCATACTTGAAAACCATTACAGCTTCTGCAACGCCATTCCAGCTCACTGCTCTCAGCTCAGAAATCTTGTGCTGAGCGCATATCCTAACACATTCCCCAAGTTGCCCGATCCATTCAGAGAAGGCTTGAAGATGGATAGCTTGGAGGAAACGCGTGAGACACCTCAGATCGCAGGCGACATCTCTGGTCCGCTCGAACGTGCTGGTATCAAGAATGTCGTCGATCACTGCCTTAAGTCTGGCCCCAATGATGAGGCCATTCAGCAGATCCGGAACGCAGTTTATAAGCCGCTAGTCAAGGAGACTGCCCTGGCTCACCTACCAATTGAGGTTGACATTATTCTTCTCAACGCTCTAGTCCTTTATATCGGCAACGACGCTGTTGCTCCAGCCAACCAGAAGACAGAATTCGCCAAGGCGCCTGCTACTGCTCTTCTCGACCGTCTTTCCAAGGCCTTTGATCCCGAGGCTCGCTATTACCTCCTCAGCGGTGTCGCCAACCAGCTTCGCTATCCTAACAGTCATACCAATTACTTCAGCTTCTTTATGCTCCATCACTTCGAGTCCGAGGCTGCTGAGGAACAGGCTGGTCTTGAGATCCGTGAGCAGATTGTGAGAGTGTTGTTGGAGCGCCTTATCGTTCATCGTCCGCATCCGTGGGGTCTCATCATTACACTCCAAGAGCTTCTGCGAGGCAGAAACTATCATTTCTTCGAACTTCCTTTCATACAACAAACCCCTGAGGTATGTATACATCCAGATGACGTGCCTAATAAGACCCGTGACTAACGTGATAATACAGATTGGACGTCTTTTCGATGCTTTGCTAGCCCATATTCAGCAGCAGAGCCCGCGTGTTGCCTAAAACTTCACGCGCTTGTTGAAATAATACTTTATTACTACCCTTGTCTTCTCTTCTTTTCATGATGACATTTACTTCCGAAAGAACACCTCTCCGCATTCACACGTCTTCTATAACTGCCACACGATATAATTGTTTAGACATAGTTGGCGATTACATGTTTTGTTAAAGGCGACTGAAGAATTACGACGGGATGTTTTTCTCTTTTTTTCTTACTTTCACTTCTCTTTCTTGTACTCAATTTACCGCTATGCACAAATTATATTCTTGCTCTTCCTGTGGCAATGAAATGATTTGATCACTGTTTGATGACTTTTTTTTCTGTGTCTTCCTTGATCTCTTCCTTCTCCATTTCGGGTGTATTTGGAAATTCTTCTCCTGAAGTGAGGTTGCTGATAATAGTACACTTTTTCAAAGTATCCCGAAAGCATAGGTGTATAACTGGGAGCAGTAATTTGACGTGAAGCGAACGCGTAATTCGACACAAAAACATAAATTGAAGCACGACACATGTTGTATTGAGAAGAATCAACAGTTTATGCCATTCGAAAGACGATTGATAGAAATAACGATGTGGTATCTTGGAACAAAAGCAGATGATATCGAAACGCCCCCGACGCCAAAATCAATTGATAATAACAAGTATCTTCTTCAGACGATATCCAGATCATCGTCGTAGTCCTCATGAACGGTGCTCATCGTAATATCTACCCCAGCATCTTTGATTCCCTTAGCTGTGATGAAGCGTGTCTTCTTCACCGTGTCAGGAGTCTTATTGGACCCTGAAGCAGGCTCAAAAGATCGTTTCTGCGCTCGGCCCAGTTTTACCGCTCCTGCAGTCTTCTTCGACGATGCTAAATCGCCAAAGAACTCTCGCGCGGAAGGCGCTAGAGAGGCATGGCTGCTTGTGACAGATGAGGGAGTCTTGTTCTTGTTGCTTGCGGGCGTGGTGTTCGCTGAGGTCTGAGAATGGTGGATGCGGAGATATTCCCCGCCAATGCTCTTCGAGGATTCGCCCAGCTTCTTAGCTATGTCTCGTTCGCGCTGTTTATCGATCAAACGCCTGCGCATACGTTCCTCAGAGTTCTCATTGCCCCTTCGAAGCTCATTGGTCAGGTTATGCATGAACGGGTCCTCTGCATCGAGCATGCTAGCAGTTGACTGACCAAATCTTGGTCCGCTATTGTTTGATTTTCGAGATACGACATAGTATGTCGACTGTGTCGCTTGATCAAACTTTTTGCCATGCGGATCAAGCAATCCAGTCTGACCCTTTTTACCTTGAAACCCCGTTCGTGAACCAGATCGTCCACCAGGGCCAAATGCACCGGGGCCATGATTGACTTCCATACGTTGCGCGGTGGCTTTTCGTACTTGGAGGTCAACATGATATTCACAGAACTCAGTTTTGCGCGCATCGACCCATGCATCACAAACGCTTCCATCCTTCTTAATTGACTTGCAGAATCCTAAATCCTGCGCTTTGCCGATCTCAAGAATGGTGTCATCAGAGGAATTCAATGCAAGACTGAATTTGCCAGTGTCGACTTTATCGGCCGGTGGTGCCATGATGTTGGGGTTAAGTATCGCAACGACCGTTCCTGGGGTGAGTTTGTAATATCGAGGGAAAGCAGTTGCAAAAAGGAACAGGTCTATCGACCATTCAAGATCGGTCAGTGTGAGTACCATGTATTTCTTCGTATTGTTGCGTCCATCATCATCCATATTGACTTCTCCTTGTGTCTGATGTTTATCCTTATGGTCTCTGGGCGACGATTTGGACGCTATGACTCCAAATATCACACAATCGCCGTCCGTGTCCGGTAACTCAAAGTCGGGTGCTTTGACGTGCTTCAGCAGATACGGTATGTTCATTGGTGTCTTGCCTTCGAGAGTCCGTTTCATGAACGAATGCGGTAGGATGCGTTTTGAGAGGTGTAAACCAGAGAAAGGCTCGAATTTCGTGGCATCACCCTTCTTAGCCTCAGGTTCCTCGAACTTCTTCCCCGGGCGTATCTTTTCCTGCGAGTCATCGCTTCCGGTAGGGCTCTGTGTTCTTCGTAACGTGGCCTCTGATTTATTATATGCCTTGAGGACATCTGCACGACTGTATCCTTCCGACCCGCGACTTTTCTGTGGCGAGAACGGTTTGCTTTCTTCTGCGATCTCCTTGTAATGATCGACTTCCTTTTGATCAATTTGAAACCCAGATGACCGATTTTGGTGTCGTTTCTCTGCTTTTTCCTGTTTGATTCTGTCTGCAGCACGACTCTCAGCGATGCGTTCGCTAAAGCTCTTGATTCTAGGTGGAGATATGGGGTTCGGATCCTGTCTTGGTCGTGATGTGTTCGATGTCGTAGGTTTAGAAGTTCGCGTAGGACTGATACGGCTCTCTTTGCGGGCAATTGGAGGTCGTCGTAGCGATACTTCGCTACCTTTCATGCCCTTGTCGATCCCAAGTTTAATTCTTCTAGGTGACGTCTGTTCGGGAGGTGGCACCTCCTTCTTAGTTGGTGAAACGGGGACTTGTATCGACTCCCTGTAATCATCGCTAGCTGTCCGTCTCTGTTGTTTATACCGATCAACTGCTTTGGCACCAGGCTTATCCGTAGAAGCAGATGTTGATGGCGGCCTCAAATCAGAAGCACCTGATACCGAACCACCTTCTGATGGCTGTTTCTTCGACTTCTGTAACTGCTTGAGCCTCAACTTGGCTTGCAGCGTCTGAATCTTCAATTGAAGTGTTTCTTCATCGTCATTATCGCTTATCTCAATATCATCCTCCATAGTCCTGGGCGGCGATGTCCGTGATAGAGGTGAGCGGCGCGATGACCTTGGTGACACATTCTCCCTGCGATTAGGTGATTGCAGCGTGTTTCGCCTGTCTAGCATATCGCGAAATTTCTTCCTCCCGTTGGGAGAGCTCATGAGAGCGTCGTAAGGAGAGCGCGGGGGCCAATGGACTTCATCCACTGCAAAGTTAATTAGTATTCAGTTATAGATGCTTAGCCTAGACAAAGAATTGAGCTCACTCTTGTCAATATTGCTAGGGATCAGCTGTGGCTCTTCCTGGCCGGTATTGCAGTTGCGCTGGGGTGGAGTACAGTATCCTGCAAGAATCGCGAATGCTGAAGCTGTCACAAAGAAGCGCACGCGCGCAACGCTGTGAATTATATAGCACACCAAGCACGATCAACGAGGTCCAACGATGCAATTATCCGATCATTATTCTCATTGATCAGGTCAGATAAAGGATGGAGATGGGTATAGACCCAAGATCCAAGGGAAAGATATCATGACAAGTCGCGTTATATGGATCTACGCGCTAAGACGGTACTACGTAAAGCTAATCACAGCGCGAACGAGTGTAACTTTGCCGGTGCAAGCAGGAATTGGAAGATGAATTCGCAAGTATGAAGAGCGAAACTGATCAAAGACGGTCCAATTCATTTGCAAGACGGGTATCCAACGCTTATGGCGATAGCCTATAGGATGCGAAGCGACAAGAAAAAGGGGACAAAGACAGGAGAGACAAGAGGACATAGCTCAAAGAGACACACACCAAAAAGCACGGGGAAAGCTGCATGAAAGAAATGCGAAATTGCGCTTAGAAAAAGTAGACGAATATGGCAATAAACTGGCAAACGCAAGTCATTATCGTGAAAATCGTGAGGATGGCATCGTTCGAGATGGTCATGGTTAAGTCGTGGAAGTCGTGAAAATCAAGAGGAGAACGGTTGACAGCAAACAGACGTCAACTGTCACGAATGCACAAGCGCCGGGTGTGCTATCACTATCAAACGACAATGGTGTCCCCAACAAATCATTCGCATAGCCTGAAGTAACGGATAGGTTGCTCCGTTCAGTATGCTGTGACAGTGTCCCGAATCATATCGGGCCACCGAGATCAAGAGCCAATCGGGTCAAAAAAAGTCGTTGGCCTGACGAAAACATCACTCGTTATCGACAAACGAGTTCGCAAGGCGCCCAAAGAAAGGTATTTCATAATGCTCGAGCGAATCAACTGCAATTAGCAGAATAGTATCTATATCAGCATGTGACCTTTCACAGACTTATGGATTGATAGGCTGCGGTGACACAAGGCAGTCCAGGCGGACGAGATGCAGACTTACCATCCCTGTAAGCATGAAGAGCCAGAAACACGATCAACCCGATATCGACTATGAACAGCATTGTCGAGAGGATCGTTGACCATGATATCAAAAGATGAACCACCTATGAAATGTTAGCAACAGATTGTCGTAGAGATACCGATGCATGAATACCAGAGCTAACTCACCCATAATGCCGAGAACAGCAAGCTTGACTGCCAGGCATGAAATCTGCAAACAACCATACATACTAATCAGCATTGAAGCTCTTTTAGAGAGGATGATGCATGCAAAACCATGTAATGAGGCATACCGGACATAATCACTTTTCCGCTCAAACATAAGCAAGAACAATCCTCCAGCAGGCGGAGCGATTAAGTATGCCATCATAACCTCATAGTCCACTCGAATAGGTAGACTCGTCTCAAACGCTCCCAAACTCAATCGTTCGCCTCTACCACCATTACTCCCCCCGCCAACGTTCGCGCGATAGTTTCCGCTCTCAAGATCTTCATATCCATTCCACCCTGTCTGGTTCACGGCCAATGGCCGCGCATTGTAGTTCTGGTACTGCTGTTGCTGATAGTGATTGTAGTAGCTGTTGTTACTGCTGCTTCGACTATGCCCATTCGACACCGTTGAATTGTTCCATGGGTTCGACGAGTACTTCTGGTTCGGTGGAGAATATGACGGGCGCGGCGAAGACGTTGATGCACCACGGCGTGGAGGAGAGAGCGCACGCTCTATCTCTGGGGAATCAGCTTGGTAGGGTGCGAAATTCATCACCTGTGGCGATGTCGGACCGTGAAGGAAGAGGATGTTCTGATGTGATTTATGAGTCTTGTTTTATTTGCAGAGTTTTTGTTCTTGAGATTGAGTGGGTTTAGAACAGCTTAATATGAGAGCTTGATATGACAACTCAACGGCGGTCAGGTATACTTTTTTCTCGTAAGGTCTGCCCTTTTTTTTAAAGGTGCTTCAGCGGATCCTAACTGAGCCGTGATAGAGAGATAATGAAGCCACTGCCGGGCTCGGCGGGGTGACGTATGAAATTGACCAGGGTGTTTAATCGTCGTGAAACGTGGATGCATGAGGGAATGTGGCTTGATTTACCGTTGATGTCGATATCATTCGCCACGAAAGAAAGGTCTGCCATGGGATATAATCAAACCATGCGGGATCCATTGAGCATTCTTTCCCATGAGTGCGATGAGTCCAGTAGGAAATATGTGTGTAGCTCTCATATGTCCTGTCATTTGATGTCCATGCGAGCTATCATTCAGGGGCTCAGCAATCAGGGGCATAACCAGGTAAGTGTGTGAAAACACTCCGACGACGCTCATTGAGGTTGATCTGAACAGCATCGCCGCGATCTCGTTTTCACTGAGCGAAGATAGATTCCCCATTTCAATTCCAATTAAGAAAGTATCTAGAATTTTTTCCTTTGCTAGTGCCTTCGCCAAAATCAACGAAGACGGTAGTCCATGATCGGTCAGCTCATGGAAGGTTTCTTGTTCCTGGCACACCACAAAACCCGAGAATTGATACCCAGACTTAAGTTTATATCGCAAGCTTCTGCTTCCTGACCTTCGAATTGACTATCATTCTATTGTGTGCGTCACAAAGTGCGAGTAGACAGAAAACAGCCTTGGTCCTCCTGGCTTTTTGCATGCTTTTCTAAACCTCTCAATTGTTCTCTTGATGTTTCCATAGTTTATTCACACAAACAAAGGCAAACTTGATGATTGTGATAGACCTGATATGGCAATGTCCCTGTCGTATATTCAATCATGTCAAAAGTGATATTCGATTCAATAGGACAACTAACGAATTGCTACTTTACATTGCACAAATTTGTCAGGATTCTTCAGCTTCAAAAAGTCCATTCGTCATCATCGTTGCTGCCCCTGAATCTGGCAATCCAGGAGTATATACTGTTCACTCAAACTGCACTAGGGCAAGATTCCATACTACTGGAGCTCTTAAAGGAAGGTAATTTGCGACTACTTCGAGAATTGATCCAACACTTGGTTAATTGTAGTTATAGGTCGACCATATGGGCAATGAGCATCCCGAGCACAAACAGGCCAAAAGCACAAATAATTGTGTTGAACTTAACCCAGCCTCATTATCACCGTCAACACATCATCATGAAACCTGACAATTGAAGCAAATGACTGGTGTTTGCGTGCCTATAAAGAATTTTCACCTCTCCATGACTTCGTAACACACAATAGTGAATATGACAAAATAGCGACACCAGATCATGTTTTAAGGACGCCCCTGT
>AZGZ01000006.1:365364-397034 GCA_001636715.1 Ascosphaera apis ARSEF 7405 | reverse complement strand
CACATCATCAAATACTTACTCACTACAAATACTCAATCCCTTTCCCGGAACTTGCGCATACGACAAGAAGATCAGATCATTAATATCTCTCAAAATGCCAGGAACATCCCACGAAGCGACAACATTAAAGCTTTAAGATATCATACAGCGCGAATCACGGAGACTTGATCTAAAACGTTAAGATGGCGGCAGTAGACCGCCAGAGATTCCATTACCCAGATAAAACCAGGGCAAAAGAGCGGATTTCGCTTGGACCATGAGACCTCGTCTCATTCGCCTCGTTAAGGGGCCAGAATACTGGCCCCTTTTCGCCCTCGAGGTTGGCTACTCCGAATCAAGAGAGCCACGCTAGAGCGAGATACTCGATTTTGGCTTTCAGAAGGTGGAAGCGCTGTCAAGTATTCATTAATTTTGGATCTCGGCCACAACAGCACTTTCTTGACTACATGGGAGCTTCCAGCTCCCAATAGAGGCGAGATTGGTGTCACGGCAGAGATGGCCGTGAGGAGATTTGGTGGTTGCTTCGGAGCAGCACCCCCAGATTCTCCGTGAAGATCAGCATTGTTGTTGAGCATATGCTGGCTCCTGGAATTGCACGCCAGGAGCCTATGATTTATTGCGATGTGAGACCTCGGGGTATGTCAACATGAGATCCCGTAGGAATTTGGCGATAGATACTGATCTGTTTGACATTGAATTTACAGACCTCGTCCCATGGTGACGAATCACCGCTTGTCATGTGTAGGCATGTACGAAGTATATGCCTCAATCAATTTTGACGGTTACATCAATCAATTTTGACGGTATCTTCAACCTCATATCCTACACTGGGGTCAAACACCCAGTGCCCATAACCATCAATTCAATTCTGACGGACGGGTCGCCGTCCGTCGTGGGCTCCTTGATAAGGTGGAGGTTGTTTAATACCTCCATCAGTTCGAATTACGCATGACAGATAATACTTGTTAATAAAGGATTGTTTTATGTCTTAGGGCCGGTAAGAAGGCCGCAGTCATGGGTCAAGAGGGACCATTACTCTTATTAGAAGAGTTCCTTACGGATGTGCCAACAATGGAAATGTTCTGTTAAATAAAGACCAACACTAGCAAAAGAACAATGCTGTTAAGTAACAGCATACAACACATTATCAGAATGCATTGATGGGTTAGATGATGGGATCAAGTGAATACACCTATCGAGTGCAAAAGAAAGTCCCAGATAAGGTCGTCAAAACAACTATATGACGATAAGACTACCACGGACTTTGCTGGATGATTTCGGTTTCTGTTGCGGTTCTAGAGCAGGGAATGATTGCTCTTTTGTGGCACCATGTATGGTTAACAGTGTGTGCATTGGCTTGTAATTGCACGACTCTTCTCCTGACAATTGACCCTAACGAGTCTAAGTGATACCAGAAGCAGCACTCTGCACACCGAAGTGTAAGAACAGAGAAGACAGACATATAGACAGGAGCACTTGTCTACCATTCAAGCGTGCTTTCTTTCGCATGTCGTCAAGTTGATGTTGCAGACATGAAGTAGATAGCCGGTAACAGCCTTATCTAATCTAATCTTATCTTATCTTATCAATCAACAATCAAATTTTTTTATCCTGTTTTATTTTTTTTTCTTCTTCATCTCCCGCAATATAAGAACTTTTGACGTTGCATCATTCTCAAGATCATTTACTTCTGTTGTTGTCTCTACATATTCAAACCCCCTGATTTACAGATCAAGACTTCCGGCCTCGTGGTCTACATCGCGAGGCGTGTCATGTCACTGAAGCAACTCGCCCGTTCAGTTCTGACCTCCGTCGTATCTACGTTATCCACACACGAAGCCAAAGCAGCAACAACGTTACCATCAACAACAACGACAACAGCCGCAACCATGACCTCTTCCACATTCACCACCCCCCACGTCCCCATCCCACCACGAGGGGTCGACTACCGCGGCAAAGTCGTCCTCGCACCTATGGTCCGCTCAGGCGAACTCCCCTCCCGTCTCCTCGCCCTCAAATACGGCGCAGATTTAGTCTGGGGCCCCGAAACAGTTGATCGTGCGATTATGGGATGCACGCGCAAGATCAACCCTCGCACAGGTATCATTGAGTACACCCGCTTACCGTCGAACGGGGGGTTGAAGGAGGGACAGGAACCAACGGGGAAAATGAAGCAGGAGAGCGTTATATACCAGATCGACCCCGTGCGCGAAAAGGGGCGACTCATATTCCAGATCGGAAGCGCGAATCCCGAGACGGCTGTTGAGGCTGCGAAGATAGTTGCGGGGGATGTCAGCGGTATCGATTTAAACGCCGGCTGTCCCAAGCCATTTTCGACGAGTGGAGGCATGGGTGCTGCGTTGTTGCAGACTCCCGATAAACTAGTCAGTATCCTCGAGAATCTGGTCACGCATGTCGGTAAACCCTTCGAGATCGGTATCAGCGTTAAGATACGCATTTTGAAGGATCCGGAGGATACGAGGGCGTTGGTTTCGAGGCTTGTGAAGACGGGGATTACGGGGTTGACGGTACATTGCCGCACGACGCCTATGAGGCCTAGAGAAGCTGCTATCAGGGATCAGTTGCCTATGATACGGGAAATATGTCATTCAGCGGGTGTTGCGTGTCTTGTTAACGGCGATGTTGTTGATCGCGATCACGGATTACAGCTTATGGAGGAATATAACGTCGACGGCGCAATGATAGCCACAGCAGCTGAAGCGAACAGTTCATGTTTTCGCTCCAAGGCAGATGGTGGTCTTGCACCGTGGAAGGAGGTTGTGCATGGTTATCTGGACTACTGCATGCAAGTTGAGAATAGATGGGGAAATACGAAGTACCTCCTTAATATGCTCGTTCCTGGCAAGGGGAAAGATAAGATTTATAACTCGGCTAAGACAACAAACTCCTATCATGATTGCTGTCTATTGCTTGGATTTGACGATTTGATGGAGCGTGCGAAAGTGTGTGATGTTATCGTTGGGAGGGCGGGGAAGTTGACTGTCGACAGTCCTGAAGTCAAGACACAGTCTGAGGTTATGAGCAAGAGGGAGGAGAAGAATAAAGCTGTTGAAAGGATTATCAAGGAGAGTGAAACTGCTAGGGCAGCTGGTGAGAATATTCATATTAAGGAGAAGGGGTTGAGGGCATCGCCTGGTCCGGGCCCTATCAGATCTGGTGCGGCGTTGAAGGGGAATGAGAATATGAACAGGGGGAATGAACAGGGGGAGCAGGCGGAACAACAGACGCAGGGGGATGCACCGCGGGCCGCTGTTGCTGCATAAGCACCCGCTTTTCCTTTCCCTTTTCCCCTTCGCATATTTCTTTGTTATCATGTCTAGAAGCTGTTTTTTGGCCGAGGGTTGAATCGAATCCCTTCCGCCGTGTATAGTTGCATCTTTTTTGGCTTTGTTTTGTCTTGTTCAATTATACCACTTTAGCGACGCTCACTTGTCTTTCCAATACCATTTGCATTTCAAGATAAGATTCATTACTTTTTTCATCTTTTCTCTCAACAAAGAACCTTGCACCATCGGTGTTTTAATCCCCTTTTTTCTTCTTGATCGGCAGCAAAAAGAGCAAAAAAGAAATGACCAAGCCCAGACTCGAACTGAGGACCTTTTCGGCGCCAACATATGAAATGTTAACGAAACGTGATAACAGACTACACCACTCGGCCTTGTACATTTCTAGGCAGTTAGAAAACTGATTATGGCGGAGATAGCGGATATAAGGAAAGGGATGTTTTCTACAGCTTTGTAGCTTGTCCTTGTCAATGTTGAAGGTGTAGTGATATCAGAGAAGCTATTATCACAAGAGAGGCAGTTGAGATGGGGCATGATGGACCGTCTGGTCGTGCAATATCTCTTCGAAGCAGTAGTTGTGATTATTGGCGAGAAATCTGTCTCAGGAGACTACATGGAGGAATACGTAGATACGTCAGCCATCTACGACATAAGTAAGCCTAAGCAATGGCCAAGGTAGTCTCTTTCAAACCATATCCTCTTTGTATGGCTGTCCTCTTTTCCCTCCCCCTTTATCTTCCCCCTGACTGTCCTTCCCCTATTCTAGGTCTCCTGTCCCCTTCCTCCTATCGTACCATCCCTGCCTGGTTGGTTCCTGGTAGTCTCCGCGGAGGTTGAATGCCAAGACTTATTCACGCTAACCACTCCCGTCTTAGTCTTTTCTCGTCAAGCGAGCCAATAATAGCCCGTAAGTAATACAGTCTAACCGCATATGGCAAGGCGAAGAGCGGATTGTGTGGGCGTCGAAAAATCCGTCGCGGGAAAGAATCGCCGTCTGAGCGACCCCCTATCCCCCCCCGTGCGTGCCCGCCTGCGCCCCCCCGACCACTGTGTGTCTGTCTCTGTGTCTGTGTGAGAGAGTCTGTGTCTAGGCTGTGTCTGCCGTGATACACGATACTTGCCTGCTTTCTACGCCCTTTTTTCCCCCCTCCCGACTTCATTTCCTCACACCCAACGACACCGACCACTTGCTCCCACTCTCCATCCGAGGTCGAAGGAACTTGCCAAAATGAAGTGTATGTGTGCTTCTTTGATTCCCGAGTTTGCTGCTTTTTTTCGTCGCTGCGAGGTTTTTTTTCGAGAGGGTTGTCAGATGTTGTCGTCGGCCAGAGGTGGATTTTTTTTTTGAGGCGGGGAGGATGGGATATTGCGATGGGATGACTCGAGGAGATACAGATTCGAAGAGATGAATGCTGCAGGGATGAATCTGGCGGAGGAACGAGGACGGACGACCAGGCAGATCTCGACATCAGAAGGAAATGCTGCAGCAATTATTGAGCTATGTGCAAATGCACCAAGGATGCTGCGCGAAAAGCCTCTTCGACAAAGGCGACGACAAGAAATGGATACAGACGACCTGGACTCGGACAATACCTTGAGAAGCTTCGATATCATTATGAAAGAACTCAACTCTGACGAGTTATTTGAACAGTCATGAAAGCGAGCCGTGTGGCCATCATCACCCGTGGGCGCTATGCCGGCAAGAAGGTACGATCATAAACCACCATTTGTCGACTATTGGAGTGTTTGAAGGAATGAGAGAAGGTGGTGGGTTTGAGGTTGGATGGATTGCGATACGACTGCGATGTGCCCTGCAAGTGCGATTTGAATGAACCAATATACTACGGACTAGACGTTTTGGTGCGACAAGGACGACATGCGATTTCGATGTTTGAGATATATGCGACGAGACCTGATATCATACAAGAATCGACGAAAAAACGAGCATGACATCGATTTACGACATTCACATGAGATCGAGCCAAACAAAATTCTGGGCCATGCAGCATTATCACGATATCGTCAGCTTTTCATTCACCATACATGCCAGGAATTAATTCTGGTACAATATTCTCGACAAGGAGCAAGCAGAATTGCAATCTCGACAACACGGGCCATCTCAAGGATTTTTGACCACGACCAAGCATATACATCTGCATCAAGCAAGCACTCTACACATCGTACCGCATCGCATCGCACCACGCTCGCAATCGCATCCACCAACATCCCCCACCCTCACCTTCTCTTCAAACATCCACCCTTCCCCTCCCCCAAAAACCCCCAAACTAACTCCTCCCCAGGTCGTCATCATCCAGCCCTTCGACCAGGGCAGCAAGCAGTACCCCTTCGCCCACGCCCTCGTCGCCGGTATCGAGCGCTACCCCAGCAAGGTGACCCGCCGCATGGGTGCCAAGAAGGTCGCCAAGCGCAGCAAGGTCAAGCCCTTCATCAAGGCCATCAACTACAACCACTTGATGCCTACCCGGTACACTCTCGAGCTCGAGGGCTTGAAGGGCGCTGTCTCGCACGAGACTTTCAAGGAGGTCAGCCAGCGTGAGGAGGCTAAGAAGGCTATTAAGAAGAGCTTGGAGGAGAGATATACTAGTGGGAAGAACCGGTGGTTCTTCACTCCTTTGCGTGAGTTTTTTTCCTTGTGCTTTTCTTTTGGTGTGGTGTTGGGGAGAAGGAGTTGTGTGCTAATGATATTTTTTTCTTTTCCGCGCAGGCTTCTAAATTATTGCGAGTACGTCGTTGAACCGCATTCCCGCTATCATACCGCAATTTGCTATCTCTCACTCGTCTCCGCTTAATGTCGTGTGTCATATCTGAAAAAAATGAAATGATTTTTCCCTCCTAATCTTTTCCCTCTCGTGCGGGTTGTCCTTTTTTCTTGTCCTTTTATCTTGGTTACACTGTGAATGGAGCTTGATTCGGTGTACTTGGACGACTGAAGACTGTGAAAGAGCACGTAGTGATGGAACGCCTTGTCTTTTTGACCTTCTTTGGGTCTAATCTGCCATGATCAAAGAGTTACTATTTACACGTAGTAGAAGTCTTGCCCAGTAAATATCACTTCTTGCGTATTGATAGCGCAGAATTCCGTTCAACTCATCATGGCATAAAATCGCTTTGACTGGCAAGCGACACTACCACAAATAAAAGATGCTCCTTTAGCTATACACATATTCCACCATCCCTCACACTCCCATTTAATCCTTCTTCTCCTCCTTCCCTCCCTCCTCCCTCCTCTCCAATATCTCATCCACAATTCCCATCTCCTTCGCCTCCTGCGCACCCATAAAATAATCCCTCTCCATCAACTTCTCAATCTCCTCCAACGTCATCTCCTTCGTCAAATGCCGCTGATAAATCGTATTCAACTGCTGCCTAACCCTCAATATCTCCTTCGCATGAATAGCTATATCAGACGCTTGCCCGAAATACCCCCCACTAGGCTGATGAACCATAATGCTCGAATGAGGTAGACAAAACCTTTTACCTGCGCTCCCGCCGCAGAGAAGGAGGGAGCCCATTGATGCTGCTTGTCCGATGCAGATGGTGCTTACGGGCGAGGTTATGTAGGTCATTGTGTCGTAGATTGCGAGGCCGGCGGTTACGGAGCCGCCTGGGGAGTTTATGTAGAGGGAGATGGGCTTTTCGGGGTTGTCTGCTTCGAGGAAGAGGAGTTGGGCGACGATTGAGGCGGAGAGGGTTTCGTCGACTTCGCCGTTTAGACAGATGATGCGTTCCTGATGGAATTAAGGGTTAGAGGTTGGCAGTGTATCATGGAGGGAGGTGTATAGATTGAAGGGGAGATACCTTTAGTAGTCTAGAGAAGATATCATCTAGAATTGAGAGTATATTAGCCATTTCCTACCCTTCTTGTCTTCCTTTCTTTTGGAAATCATTCCAAAACCGATCCAATTTGCTATCGCATACATGTGTGCCATCCTCCTCCCTGCAATTGCTCGTCAGTCAAACATTCTTCAATTTTCCCAGACCAATCACCACCCAATTCTCAAACGTACCACAGTCTCCGTAACAAAAGGCGTTGGAGTCCAGCTCCTAGGCGCAGTCAAATTCGACGCTGCTCTAGGCAGTGGGAATGGCGATGGTCTCGGTGCTGAACATGGTGATTTATCGCTATAGCTTCGACAGCTCGGCAACCGCGATGCGGCAGTGATAGAAGGTCTGGGGACGGCTAAAGAGCCAAAAAGTGGTTTGGAGAATGTGCGCATTGTAGGTCCTTGTAAGCCAGACATTTTGATAGAGCCTTAAGAAGGCAATTGAGTTAGAAGTGAAGAGAAACAAGGAAATTGGCTCTTTATCGTTGTTGTTTGCGATGCGATTGAAGGGTTGAGATCCTTTGACGTCAATTGATAATGATGAAACCTCCGCGGAGTTTAACTTGCGTTGCGCGCATAATTAATTGCGGGTATTGAATATATGGGTGAGAACATCTCTCATATAGAGCTTTAACTGTGCATTTCAGTTGCAATCCCTGCGACATAGTTCAGGAATTTGGATGAAAAGGGGCCGATCAATGTCTTTCACACGCTCATACAGACATGTATCTCTCGCATCAGGCAAGCTACTGTGCTGCCAGTCCCAATTGACTTCTATCATCCCCGCATCGGTGCTTCTATCAACAGCACCCAGCTCGCAATTCAGTACATCGACACGGCGCAATGGCACCCCCAAACCTACTTTCCATCGCAATACTAGACGGCGCGAACGGAAGAGACAGGTTACTGCGGAATTCGATGCTATAGAAGCCCTTGTTCGTGCGCTAAAACAGCCTCGACCTGGGTCTGCAGATACCGACGCTGTGAACGAGACGGTCGACGAAGCAGAAGGGCAAGAAGCTCGAGGAAATGACAGTAAAAAAGCTCTTGATGACATGGAAGCAGATTTATTCAAACCCGTATTCGATAGTGGCATGGAACATGAAGAGCAAGATACATACCGCCCATCCGATTCTCTACCACGCTCAATGCTCGAGCTACGAATACCAGCGACACGAGAGATGAGGCACCATCCCAAGAAAAAAGCCATGTTCGAGAAAGAAAATAAGCACCCGCTAGCCTACAACGTATATGCTCGTGCACTAGCATCCCCCATACGAGCGTGCCATGCAACGGGCGTTCGACTTCCCAACGCTTTCCTCATAAGTTTTGGCCTTGTTCAACATCCCGAGACTAAAGCGCTATGGTTCATGCCTACCAACTTGATGAAGAAGGAATTAAAGATCGATGCCAAGGGTAACAGGGAAGGAGAGTCAGCGAGATCTACGAAGTTCATTCGGCCGGCCTATATGTCGATGCAACCATCGCTATATCGATCACTAGCGAAATTGGCGCATAAGAATATAGGAAGATGGTTGATGCCGACACGTTGGAAAGTCCCCTTTGGGCCGGTCACTAAAACTCAGGAGAGAAGTGCGGTTTGGAGACAGGATATGGACATGTTTATTTTCAAACAGTTGCAGGCGCAGGTAGTCGACGCGTTCCTCAAGTCACATCTTTATATGAAGAGGCCGGACATGGATGTCCACATGAAGAGCAATGTCGCGCTTGATTTGGGCCTGACTGGTGGCGTGGATGAACTTCAGGAAGCATTGGATCAATTGCCTTGGGTGGATGGTACGGCTAATATGGTGGGAAAGCCAGACATCACAGATAAGCGGAATTGGGGTGCTGTGGTCATCATTCGCAATGCGGGTATTGCTCCGAAGATACAGGAGGAGTCGGAGGGGGATGCAGTGGAAGCAGCATCGGAGCTAGACTCGCAGATAGAGCCTCAACAGGAAAAGTCGGAGGGCGATGCAGTCGAAGCAGCATCAGATCTAGACTCGCAAATGGAGCTTCAACAAGAAAAGTCAGAGGATATGAGTGTCTCTTCGGAGATGAGGTCCCAACAGGAGCCTTCAGGGGAAGCTGCCGTCCCTCCAGAGCCAACAGTGCAATCAGAGCTCCAACAGGAGAACATGGAAGAGCCTGCTACACCTTCAGAACCCTACACATTCCCAGACCTCATAAAGCCATCCTTCACCCAAGGTGAGATTCCTATTTTCGATCTCTCGAAGCTTCTCACGGAAGAACACCTAGAGACATTACGAACACGCGGACACAACAAAAGGCTGTTCAACGAAAGGGGTGCGTTTTTCATACAGCCAGTACAGGGTGCTACCACGAAGGTCATTTCAACCCTCTGGCAATTGAGATGTTATGTTGGAGGAGACGAGTAAGGCGCATGCACATATGAAAGTCATTTTTTCTTTCAAATTAGTCTATACCCAAAAAAGCTTCTCTTTTTACCCCCTTTTTTCCCATAATTAACGTGTACATTATTTGGCCAGCATATATTAGAATATACCCCGTTCTCCCTCTTCTTTTCCCTTTTTTCCATTATCTACTCTTCCTTATAGAGCAAATCACTCAATGTGTTGACATAATACTTAGGTTTGGTGCTGCCGTGCAAGACCTCATCTTCATCGCTGACACCGGACAGAACAGCCAGTGTACCTCCAAGACCACCCTCAATACCAAATTTGATATCTGTATCCATTCTATCACCAACCATGCACGTCCTCGCACGATCAAGCTTGAATTTTCCCTCGATAGCATCCATCATAGCCTGACTAGGCTTCCCGAGCGAAGTAGGGTACTGCCCCTTGAGCATCATAATCAGGGGAGCAGAACAGGTACCCGCACCAGGGAAGAAAGTTCCGCAAGAAGGGAACGTGCTATCAAGGTTCGTAGCGAGAAAGACAGCATTATTCTGCTTGATATAGTGATACGCAAGCGCATGCTTGAAGTAATTAACCTCCGGATCCAACCCAACAAGCACAGCACCGACTTCCGGATCCAAGATCTCGGGATCACCGGCGGCGATCTTCTCGCAGTCTGCTGTGCTGAGCTTGCGGTTGTATTTCTGGTCTGTGCCGCCGATGTAAGGGATGCCTTCGCTTTCTAGTTCTTGCTCGACACCGTTTTTGCCGATGACGAAGACCTTGCGCTTGTTTGGGGGTAGTTTGAGGATGCGGGAGATGTAGATTGCTGAGGAGTAGGAGGAAGGGAAGATATCTTCGATGGATGCAGGGATGCCGAGGCCGTCGAGTTTCTTTTTGTAGTCTGCGCGGGACTTTGTGGAGTTGTTTGTCACGAAGACGAGTTTCTTGCCTGTGGAAACAGTCAGCGGCTTGATTGTATGGGATGGGCCAGAGGAGGTGTGATGTAAGGGTCGTTACCCTTCTCGCGAAGCATGTTCAATGTTTCGATTGTATTATCGTATAGCTTATCGCCATTCCACAGGACGCCTGGTTCAAGACATATCAGTATGATGGTTACTTGTGCACTGCATAGACATCGATAAAAATTTACCATCGCAATCGAACAGAATTGTCTGTAATCATATCATCAGCAATATATTCCCTCATTCACATCATTCTTTTCACGAAGAGACTCACATCAAAGCTATCCATGAACTCTTGGATGCCGGCAGCATCGCCGGTGATCTTTCTCGGCTCCATCATTAATGATATTAATGATCTATGCACCCGTGTTGTCTGTGTCAGTTTGACCGAGTATAGCCTGCCTTCTTCTAATGATGCTGATATCAAGACCGGCGATGTCAAGAGGAAGACGAAGCAGCGTTGAGTGGGATATCCACCCGATAAGCGGACCGTCTGCAGAAATTATACTCAGCGGGAACCCGGGAGCAATGCGATGCGATGCGATATGATGCGGGAGGTTGTATCCACAGCCAGGGGACTCTAGTAGACTGATGATCGATAGAGAGTCAGATCCAGCTCTTCAACAGTGAGTATATAGGAAGACAAAGCTACAATTCACAATATGATGAGAAAACTACAAGATGCAGCTACCATTATCTATAGCCATGTTGAATATACTCCTCTCAATAGGGTGAGATATATACTCTTCAGTAAGCTCAGGTCAGGAACCATACAGGGGCAACTGAAGACTTGACACTATGAGAGTACAGTAGATTTTTCTCTCCTGAACAGCCTCATCAGCGGCATCTAAGGGAATACTATACGCCAACCTGTATACTGATCTGATTCTCATCTATTGCAACGGTTATAACCAGTCAAACAAAAAAGAAAAAGGCAGAGCATAAGAAAGGAAAAAAAAAAATCAAGCTGGTTGTACCGCGAATCGAACGCGGGTTATGACGGAGCTGGGCTGAAATAAACCACAACGTCATGTCCTAACCACTAGACCATACAACCTTGCACAGAAAAATATTCGTTTCATAACTATATCACCGACGTTTCATCATGATCAGCGTTAATCGAGCCTTTACATACTGGCAATCGTTTGAATTGGACACTTGAAGCAGAGTAGTTGTGTATATCTGGTGATTTAGATAGGAATGTATGGTTTACGCTTGAAAGGGGTAAATGATTGATGTCAATGACCCAAATTCATGCTATGCCGCTCCCTTTGTCCCTGTCGTGATGAGAATCGTGCTTGAGGGTTGATGCCTGGGCTGGAAAGAACAAATCAGGAATAGAAGTTGGATTGGCGATTGAAGATAGACAAGACTATGAGAAATGGATATAGCAGATGACTAAGTTTTTCAGTTGTTTAAATCGTGTTTTGTTTTTGGTCAATGGTATGGAGACGAATCATCTGAATGTAAGTTTGTCCTACACCTGTCTACTTGTCGTCATAGAAGTTGGTATCAAGGCTAATACCTATGCCTGCTTCTGCGACTCGGCATTGATTATGATGCCCCTGAGAATGTTAGATCGTGGCAATGTGCATATTCACGCTGACCAGTGGCGTTGGACATTGGATTCGGTGTAGTTGAGTGGCGAGCTGCAATTAAGTGTAGAGCAGAGCTCCCTTCAACAAGCGATTGACCAATATAAAACCAGTTGAAGAGTATGAAACTTCATGTCACAGAGAAAGTGATCCGATATATCTAACTAACTCAACCAGCAGCGTTGATGCAACGACTTCTGAACATACTCTAGGAATTGTATACCTCTCAACCGATAGACCTAACCAACTGTGTAGGGAAAAGTGAAAGAAACACTTCCCGGCTTCCATTGACCATACTTCAGTACCCGTTGATTTACAACTTAAACGTTTCCGTAACGTGTTTCCACCGCAGCAAAGACATGCCATGAAACATCTTAGCAGCTCGTAGCCGTGACAGCCGTGACAGCAGCAGCAAGATGACTGGCAGGACAGAACAGGATGGGTCAATGCACGAAATGAAAACGGACAGACAGAAGAGAGGGACAATGTCAATGCCAATGTCAATGCCGGAATGACGAGTGATGGGTGATGAGCAAGGGGAAGAACATGGGAGATGGCTGCGTGTTTAATGCGTTTCTCCATTCCCCACAGCAAAACTGTCTCTCTACAGTAGCTGTCTATGTCTGTCTGGTCTAGCCTGGACCCCTTGCCTTAGTTGCCCTATATTAACGTTATACAGCCCGTATCTGTGCTGTCTAGACAACCTGTAAGAGCTGTTTCTTCCTGATTATCTTCTTCTTTTTCTTCTTCTCCTTCTTCGTTGTGAGTGGAAGCTGCGATTATGACGCTGATACTGATAATAGCGGGTGATGTTACATACTAAGGGCGGGTACCTGGAATAAACAACACTCAGACGCCTCTCACCGCACCGGCCATCTAACAACATCAACATCATCAACATCAACATCAAACAACAACTTCACTTCTTCTTCTCACAACAACATCAACATACCAGACACTCTTCTCTACTTCTCTGACATCCAGTGCAAAGCTACTTTAGGGCCATTGAGTGCTCTCGCTCCTGGCTGCCGCTATGCCAGCTCAACCACTCTCGCCAGACAAGGAATACTTCCCACGCCTCCCAATACCTCCCAGCCACGGCCACGCCACAGGCCGTCCCACGACTCCATCACATTCACATTCCTTTTCAGACTCGTCAAAACTATCTGTACCGATGTGCGCGAGTCTAGCTCAGCTCAATTACCTTGCAAATGGACGCCCCTGCTAATCGTTCTCTTCACAGGTGGGATAGCGCTGACCCTGATCGCGCACCTCCTCCTTTACCAATGCACCCCGGCACATCCCCCAAAACGAAGCCAAACACTTCTGCAATGATCCAAAACACAGTCGCGCAGCTCGCGCAAAAGGCAGAGCAAGCTTCGTCGTCGTCGTCATCATATAAACCCGAGAACCCATACGCCGGTATCAGTTTGAAGCCTACGCCTGCCAACAACCGAGTCCACAGGGGAAGTGTTGGTCCTGCTCCGGGCACCACTACCGGCTCAACATATACAGCCTCAAACGCTATGCCTGCGCCATTATCACTGCATACGCGCATGAAGTCGCTAGAGCCGTTGGGCAGTAGAGAAAATCAACGGTCAATGGAACATATTCCTCTCAGTTCGTCGCCGATTAAGGAGAAGAATGAACTCTCTGCGTTTCTTGAGCAACACCGCCAATCACGATCCCCTACGAAGATGGCAAGTCGTACAAGCTTGTTTGATTCCGATTCGGGTTATGGAGCTGCAATCACTCCTGAGAAGAGCCCCGTCAGGTCTCAGGTCGGCAATACTGCTCCAGCCACATCTGGTACCAGCCCAATTGCAATTCCTCACTCGGACTCAACGACGCCTGCTAGACCGGCGAGCAGGTATCTGAATAAACCAATACTTGGGGAGAACACACCTCCCAGCGCGACGATGCTTGCTTTACAGAATATGCACGTTCCTACCGATCTTGACCGGGAAACTGTTCACCGAACTCCTGCCAACGCAGACCGATATACGCCAATTCACGGATCCCCTTCACATATTCTATCTCAAAACGCTGGTGGAGGCGAAACAATGGAGACTCTAGCAGCGCAAATTCGAACCCTGACGAACATCGCTACAAACCTCCAGACCGAATTGACTTCGCTATCCCGACGGAGCAAAGATAATGCTACGGATCTGATGTCCCTGAAAGACGCAACTAGTATGCGCGATGAAGATATCCGTCGAAGTTTGAAAGACTTGAGTGTTGCGTTAAATATGCGTATGAAGGATCTTGAACCACTACGCCACCATCTCACAGAGGGCATTAAATCTCCTTCAAAAGCACCGCGTCCAGCTTCGAGTTCTCGGGACAGAGACACCAGTCCTGATGGCTTAGCGCATAGTGATGAGTCAGCGAGTATCGCATTGCTTGAGAAAGTCATGCGGGAGATGGCTACGAAGGAAGGAATGGAGTCTATTCTACGGCATGTCGAGGATGTTAAGCAGCGAGACTATGTTGGTGAAGGTGATAAGAGTGTTTTGAAGATGTTAGAGGAGATCCTTAGCGTCGTCAAGGAACCTGGTGTATACAGGGCGTTATCAAATGCCAGTGCCGGAGCCGCTAGGCGGTCAATCAGGGGCAGGGGCGACGTCGAGTCAGACTCTCTTGAAGAGCTCATCAAACAAGTTCACCAAGATGTTCTCGCAGATGGCACCATGACTGGCGATGTCAAATCTCTAGTTGAGGATATGAAAAGGGAGATCATCACACTCGGCTCGACAATCGGCCACAAACTCTCCCAGCGCCGCCGTCAACGCGGTGAAGACGATGAGGACGAGGAAGATGAAGAAGACGAGGAACCTGCGTCTCGTGAGGAGATTGCAGATATCGTCGACACCGGCCTGAATGCCCTTCGTCGTCATTTGGAGGAGATCATCGACGATTCTCATCATCGTTCCGTCCAGTCTGTTGTCCTATCTCGCGATGAAATATATGATCTTGTCATGCGCGCATTGGATGAACATCGTGAACTCACTGCCGGACCTATGAGTGAGCTCGAGAGAGGTGTTGTAGCTGCCGCTGGTGGTGCCGCTGGCTCGGGTGCGGGGATCGAGAGGGAAGAGGTTCTACGAGCTGTGAGGGATGGTCTCGAGACGTATAGACCCCAAGTTGAAGTCCAAACCACCGGCCTTGAAAGGGACGAGGTTCTGCAGTGTCTTGAGGAAGGACTCAGGGGCTACAGGGGTGGATCCGTGGACTATGAGCGTGTCAGGGATGTTATTTCCGATGCACTTGCTGATTGGAAGGGGCCTGACTTCACATCGCACGAGGATGGTGTTCGAATTGAAGATGTTGAGCGAATTGTGAGAGAAGGGCTTGAGAATGCTAAGATTGGAAGTATTGGTAAATCTGGCGTTTCGAAAGCTGATGTCATGGATGCTGTTGGTGATGGAATTGATATTGCCAAGGGGTCTTTGGCGAGGGAAGTTGTTGATGGTGTTAAAAGGTTGCTTGAGGAGAAGAGGGATGAGCAGAGGATGCTTGAACGGGACGAGATACTTACTACGATTCGTGATGGGTTAGCTTCACAGAGTCGTGTTGGTGGTCTGGATGAGATTGACCATCAGAAGTTATCTGATCGGATCATCGCTACGATCAAATCGACTATGCAAGGTCTCGATCTATCGTCCAGCAATGGCCCAAGCACCATTTCTCCATCTCGTGCCATGAGTTCTCCCACCCTCACCGATTTCTCGAACAAAGATGATCTCATATCGACGATCAAACGAGCCTTTGAAGAAGCTAATTCCTCCCCTCGCGATATTGAAATTAATTCTGATGATATATTCGCTGCGGTCAAGGAAGGCATGGATCTTCATATGACTGAACAACTTGCTGTACTTCTCGAGGAGATGAAGGGTGAATTTGCTAAGGGCATAGAGAAGGGCGATAACAACACAGCTAAGATCATCGAGAATATGAGCCAGGGGTTACAAAAATTCCAGTCCGAGATTGAGCGGGTTGGGGAAGGATTTTCAGGTTCTGTCAACCGAGACGATATTGTCAACATATTGCGGACAGAACTCAGTTTGCTGCACAACAATCTCTGTGGCGTCGTCACTAGTGCTACTGCCGCGATTGATCCGGCCGGCGAAACAGTCAGGCTGCTTGAGGCTCTGGAAAAAGAGTTCGAGCACATGCGTGGAAGCTTGAAGGAAATGTTCTCTCGTGAGAGAGAAGGGACAGACGCCAAGGGCCAGATCCTCGATGCGATTCGTGACGTTGCTGAGTGTGAACACCTGAAGGGCCCAACTATCAAGCAAGCCATTGAAGAGATCAAGAGAGAGATCGCGAATGTCAAGGGTGGTGGTGTTGGTGGCGGTGCCAGCAAAGCCGACATTGCCGAGATCGTGAAGACCGTTATCGAGAGAATCACCGCTGAAGGCAACATCAAGAATGAGGAGCGGACTAAGTGGATGATTGAGGAGTTCAGCAGGGGTATTGATGGACTAAAGGGACAGATGGAGCGGATGGGCGTGAGTAAGGAGATGGAAGGCGTGCTTGAAGGATTAAGGGGTGAATTGCGGGTGATCAAGGAGAAGGTTGAGCAGAATGGTAGACCTGACCAGGGTACGGTTCTTGCTGGTGAGATCGGTATTGCAAAGGACATCGAGTCTCTGAAAGCGATGCTTGATGCTGTTCACGATTCAATTAGGGCCTCTGGTGAACAGCTGCATGAGGACGCTGTTCGCAAATCTGACCTTTCGCCTGTCCTTGAAGCTATTCGCAATGTCAAGGGGTCAGTTGATGGGCCCGAGGCTGTCAAGCGTGCTCATTTTGATGAGATGATGACTCTTGTCAAGGATGTCCATGGTACACTTGAGAAGAAGAGCAAGACTCCTGAGAATGTTGCCACGAGGGAGGATGTTGATTCGCTCGAGAATCTTCTGCATGCTATGAAGACCCGATTGGATGAGATGATGGCTCCTGAGGGTAGTGTTCATGGTTTGACAGTCGAGAGATTCGATAGTCTTGCTGCTATGGCTCAGGAGACCAAAGCCATCCTTGAGGCGATGAAGGAGAGAGATCTGGCGAGAGAGGGACAGCGCCACAAGGATGTTTCTGATGGGACGATCGATGATATGCATGGTATTGTGAGGGATATCTGGGTCACGGTTGAGGATCTGAAGACAGCCAGTGATGAGAGAGATGCGACGAGGAAGGATCCAGCTCAGAGGGTTCTTAAACAAGACGTACAGGCTTTGGAAACGTTGACTTTCGAGATCAAGACTTTGATTGAGGAGCTCAAGATTCCTGATCCAGCGACACTACCTAACAAGGCCGAACTTGAGGGTCTGTTTGGGGTGATCAACCAGTTCAGAGAGAAAGTCGAAAGCGACAGCGAGATGACTGCTCAAGCGTTCGAGGCAAGAAAAGTTGAACACGGGGGTCTTGCTAAGAAGATTGATGAGGCACAGGTGCTTGTTGGTGAGGTTCGTGCTGAGCTGAAGGATAGTGTGTCTATGGCTGGAAAGAGTGTTGAGGCGTTGAGAGTCCTGATTCAAGGCTTGATCAATTCCTCTGAGACGTTCGCTACGCGTGCGACTATCAATGAGTTGTCAGATATCTTGAACAAAGAGCTTGATAAAATTGCCAATACTCAGGACCAGGCAAGGAAAGAAGCTGGTGAACTCTCCGAAAATCAGATTCAGAAATTGGACGAGAATCGGCAAAAGTTGTTGCATGACGTTGTTGCTAAAATCGATGCCAAATTTGATGAGTTGGACAAGAAATATGTCGAGGCAAAGACATTGTGGTCTAACAATTTCGAAGCAGCTCGCAAGCGAGATGTGAGGCATATTGACCTGATCAATGGCGTCAAGACTATCACAGAAGACCTCATGGGTCTCGTCCGTGAAGAAGCCAATTCCTTCTATGGACGTACTGATACGGCATTCTCTAATATGGGTGATGAGATGAAGACCCACCGTGAACTTGTTAGATCCGAGTTTGAGAAGGCGACGATATCTGCCGATCGACTTGAGAAACAGCTCGGTGAATCTCATCCTGAGATCTTGAGTGCTCTTCGTGAGGTCATGGAGGCCGTGGGCAAACAATTCGATTTCTCGCAACAGTCCCGGGATGCTTTCACCAAGGACTTCGAAGAATTGCCGACTCGCGTTGTCAATGCGATGCCGAAGATTGAGATGCCGGAACCGTATGATGATACCACTGTCAGGAGTAAACTTGACACAGCCATCAAAGAGATTCGACAGATCCCGCCCTTCGAGAAGTACGATGACAGTCTTGTCATCAGCAAGTTGGAGTCAATCATCAGCCACGTCAAGACATCATCTGGGCGAGGGGACGATGAACTCTTACAAGGGAAGTTGAACGATATTCTTGAGTCAATTCACATGATTCCCGAGCCACCGAAGGAATACGACGATGCACCGGTGCATGGAAAGCTAGATACTCTATTGGACCAAGCGACTGTGACTGGCGAGATCTTGCTGCAAATGGACAAGCTTGATAAGATCCAAGAACAAGTCAGTGCAACACAGCGAGAGCTCGAAGAGGCAATGGCAGCACAGAAAGCGTGGATCGCCAGCGAACAATCGAACAAGAGGAAGGAAGCCGAAGAAGCTGCCATTCTTCTTGAGCGACGGAAGGCCCAGAAGGAGAAGGTTGAACAGGATATCCTTGCTTTACATGATGAAAAGGACGCTCTTCTTGAAACTGTCAGGGGTCTTCGAAACGAGAAGGATGAGCTAACTCGGTCAACTAACAAGCTTGGGAAAGAACTTTCTGGTCTTGAAACAGCCTTGCGCATTCGAAGGGAAGAGATGCGCGTCATGGAAGAGCGTGCTGAGGTGCTTGAGAAAAGAGTTCTTGAGGGCGTCCTCGATCACGCTAGGAGCTTGCTCGTCGAGAAAGGTTCCGGTCTAGAAGGGATGAATTTGAAAAGAGCTAAACGTGATTCGGGACATAGCTCCACCAAAAACGATCCCGTCACGAACAGCGTCGCAATGGCATTGAAGCGACGTGGTCCGCCCAAAGCCAGTATTGGTGGGACTGGCAAGAGGATTCTTAGCTTGAACAGCGTCAATATCAATGCGAATCGGCCTAATGAGCGAAGTGTCTCCATTGCTCCCTCAGCCGGCGGCAATACGTCTGGCATCCCGAATTTGAAACGAAGCCAGAGCTACAAGCAAGGTTTAGGACGGCAATTCTCCCTCGATAGCCGAAGAGACGAAGTTGAGAATGGCAAAGGAGGGGCTGAGATGATGGGTGAGTCCCGTCCAGTCACTTCTGATTCTCAGTTAATGGTTCCTGAGGAAGAAGAGGAGCACGAGACTCCGAGTCCGAACTTTGAGACACCTTATCAGACTCCCGGTCGGATGAACACACCTGCTGCAGATGATGCCAATCAGGAGGTTGGGGAGCGGGATCTGGCGTCGCCTCAAACTGACGGCCCTTCAAAATATGAGTCGCAGAATCCTGATGACGACGAGCATCATCAACATCAACAACAACAACATATCATTGATCTCCATAGCACGAACTACCACGGTCGACGCGGTCCCGAGACCAGAAGCACGATTTCAAGCATGGAAAGGGGTAGTTTTGGCAGCAGTACCGGATTGACCACTGCAGCCAGTGTTCGCGGTGACCATGAGCACGAGCATGATCTTGAACAAGATGGTCAAGGTTGCTTCCCTGATGATACTCAGGTTGATGCTGAGAAGGGGTATGATCGGTATAACGGTAGCTTTGTGCCATTGCATCGTCATGACGATAGGCGGCAACCTGTTCATGAGGGTGGGTCTGAGTATACTCAGGATGAGAGCGGAAGTGAGTTTGATGATGAGGAGGATGATGAAGGGCGAACTGAAGTCAGTGCAAGTCAGTATGAGCATGATCAGACTGGAAGTGCATTGCAAGATGAGAGTCAATACTCGAGCATTGACGAGACTAATGTCACGGGTGAGACTGAGAGTGCGATGAGTGAGTCTGTTCTTTCGGATCATCACCACCATCATCGTCGTTGATGGATTACGTTTGGAGGAGTATTGGTCAATTATTCTTGTCTTGATGTCCCTTGTTTGATGTTGGCTAACAGCCTGTATGGTGGATATTTTGTTTCTTTCTTTTTTGTGTCCTTTGATGCTATGTTCAAGAGAGCCCCCCTTAAGCGTGTTTTTCTTAATACCTGTATGATTTTTTTGTTGATGTCGACCCGGTCGGGTGAGCGGATATGGCGGCGGTTTTTGCTCTCATGGTTTTGTTCACTTCTTAGCTGAATAGTTCAGGATATACCTGGTCTGTTCTTACATCGTTTCAACGTTACGTACTATGATGATAATGTCTATGTCTATTAAGCAATGAGATAATACAATTCATATTGCAAGACGATTATTTTACAATAGGTGCAGGGGGGTTACAGTATAAAGGCTCAGGCTTGTGTAACGCTCTGCATGGAGAAGCCGCTCTCGGAGGTAATGTCCCCTTCCTCATAGACAAATGAACAGGACCCTGTATAGAATGCTTTACCCTCAACCCTGACTCGAACGCCCTTGTTCACAGTCTTGCCTTCAGAGTCAGTGATATCAGCCTCCTCGACGATGGAAGCAGTAAAGCCACCTTCGCCCTCGAATGCGTTCGATACCACTGAGTGGTAGGTCCATCTTTCACCGGGTTTGCGCACGCCCTTAGCGGCTGCCAAAGCCATTCTCGCAACAACGCAGCTACCAGTGGGAGAGCGATCGATTTGGTGGTCTGCGAAGAAACATAGACCCGTCTCAGCACCATCGACACCCTCCGGCACGACGCCAACATCATTGTCGACTACCATCACGGAGTAAAGGAAGGAGTAGTCTGGTGTAGTTGGGTGAGTGATGTAAGGTTTGAATTCAGGGTCAACAATAAGGTGTGACTTGAGAAGTTTGACTGCGCGACTGATAGAGTCGAGATCCATTGCACCCTTTCTCAGTCCGCCAGAAGTGAAGCCTAGTTCTTTGACATTGATCAAGGCGTAGTAGGTACCTCCGAAGCTAACGTCGAGGGTAACAGTTGTCTTTCCCTGCTGGATGAGTTCTGGCCAGCGCTTATCTTCGGGAATGGTCACGGTGACGTTGACACCTGATGCGAAAGCAGGTGTAGAGACGAATGTCACCGGCCGACTGGAATCAGCAACCGTGATCTTCTTCCCATTCTCATCAAGCTTGTCCGTCTCCTTGGTAGGAACCGTGACTCTGACAAGACCACATGGAGCATGGATATTGACCTTGGTCACCTTCTCAACGGGATCATACACCAACTCATCGCGCTTGGGGAAAACAGTCTTGTCATGCGTATCGACCAAGAATCTACCCAAGGCGATAGTAGCATGACCACACATTGTCGAGAATCCCTGGTTGTGCGTGAAGAGAACGCCGATATGGGCCTTTCCTGCATTAACTAGTTCTGTCTCCCGGCATAGGATGGCGCCGTACATGTCGTAGTGGCCGCGGGGCTCGAGCATGAGACGACGACGGACATTGTCGTGGTGGGCTTTTGCTTGGGCACGTTGCTCAAGGAGCGATGGGCCTGGCAAGTGAGGGAAGCCAGAAATGATGATGCGGGTTGGTTCACCCGTCGTGTGCATGTCAATACATGTAATGGGAGGGTTGGAAGGGGAGGTGTAGGGGGCGAGGACGTCCATATTGACTTGAGATGTTGTGTATCTTTTCGGTAGACCTGAGTATGGAGATGATTTGTCCGTCTCTCAATTGCTTGGATCTTTTGATAGATCACTCTTTTCGATCATGGATCGATGATCTATAGCGACTTTATAGCCGAATTTTATAGCGATTGTGAGTATATCATACTCGCATCAAGGCCTCCTCCACATGTCATTGGAAGGGCGTATCTGGGGTAAGTTAACCGTGGTAGAACGAGTCTATCAGCGGTTAACCATGACCATCCGATATCAAGCAGGCTATCACCGGTATCGGCAGGTCAATCGTGATAGGATCTGCCAGGAGGATATCCTAGGGAGGGGAGGTGATATCGTTGATCTGAATTGAATTGAATTGGAATGTTATCATTGAGGAGAGGTTGATAATAGAAATCTATATGTCATATCATAGAGGTATATCATAGACATAGTCATATACCAGTATATAATAAAACCTACCTTATTATATACCGTCATATAACAATATATCCCATCCCCAACATGCACCCCATTTAGCCAATCACAGCATTCAATTAAAAGGCGGTGAGAGCTTTCCCCTCAGACGGTTGCATCATCCCAACGGTCTCAGGAAGCGGCAGAATAATATTTCGATACTCAGTCTCAGACGGGAAAATGAGGGACTAGGGACGACGGGACGATCTATGGGAAGAGATTCATGGGTTGTGATGGTGTGGAATGAAATGAAATGAAATGAGATGAAAAGAAATGAGATGAGGTGATATGAATTGAATCGAATTGAACTGCCTAGTAAGTGATATCATATGGTCGGCCATATAATGGAGTGGAAGTGCCTCCCCCCAGATACTGACTTCGTCGTATAGCTTCTTACTGCCAGCTGATTACCAAAGGCTACATACCTACAATACGAAGGATTACTACTGCTGGAGCCACTGCTGCTACTTCTGCTGCTGCTGCTACTGCTGCTTCTACTCCAAGGAACGAGACATTGAAATCAAGGCCGCCATGTCTCTCATCTCCCTGTTCTGGGGTCCAGCTCCCCCCTGGCTGCAGTCCTACGTAGCTCCTCTATGCGAGCGTCTTCGTCTCTCTGCTCTCCCCCCGCACATTCATCAAGTCATCATCTCCTTCATCCTCTATCAATCCATCCACTCCTTCTTCTCCCCTTTCTTCTCTCGCCGACTCTTCCCCAGCATCTATCCCAATCTCAAGCAACGGACCCGCTTGAACTGGGACATCCATGTCGTCGCTCTCGTGCAGGCGATCGTCATCTCCGTGCTGTCATTGTACGTTGAGTTCGCCAGTGAAGAGCGCAAGGCCATGATTACCCCCGTCGATAGGTTATTCGGCTATGTTGCATCTTCAGGAACGGTTGGTGCTATGGCATTGGGGTATTTCCTCTGGGACACACTTGTGTGTGTGAGATACTTCAAGCTCTTTGGACCGGGCATGCTGGCGCATGGAATCAGTGCATTGTCTGTTTACTCTGCTGGTTTCGTGAGTTGTCACCCCCCTTTTTTTTTTTTTCTCCTTCAATGCATCCAAAACCGAGAGGAAAGAGCTAATGCTAATGTTCGTCGTTCAGCGCCCCTTCCTCAATTACTACTCCTCCACTTTCCTCCTCTACGAACTCTCCTCCCCCTTCCTCAACATCCATTGGTTCTGCGACAAACTCAACCTCACAGGCTCTTCCATCCAATGGTACAACGGCATGCTCCTCCTCCTCTCCTTCCTCTCCTGCCGTCTGGTCTGGGGAACCTACCACAGCATCCGCTTCAACATTGATGCCTGGAACGCATGGAACGGAAGGACGGGTTACCTCCCCATCCCAGACGCCATCAAAACCAAGAACATCAACGGCCTTGATCTCAGCTGGCCGAATGTTGAATATGGCGGTGTGCCTACATGGCTCTACTTGACCTTCTTGATCAGCAATCTCACGCTGAACTCACTGAATTGGTATTGGTTCCAGAAGATGATCGATGCGGTTTTCAAGAGGTTCAGACCTCAGCCAGGTGCAGCAGAGAAGGAGAAGAAGGAAGCTGCAGAAAAGAAGGAGAGCGAGGAAATTGCTGCTGCGAAGGAGCAGCAGGTCTTGACTGAGGAGGTTATTGTTGAGGCTGCTGAGAAGTTGCTGGTGCATTCTGAAGTTGGTGGAGCTGCGTTTATTGGTGAGGATGAAGAGGTTGTTAGGCGGAGGGCTAGGAGGGCGTGATTGGACTCGCTCGAATTGACTTTTGCGACGTTGATTGCGAAGAAAGATGTTCATGAAATGAAGATGGAACACGAATATCTGTCATTTTGCACTATGACAGTGGGAACGACACCTTATACGCGGTTCAATGGACTAATGAATTTTGTCTTTTGGAGCGATTTGCACTTCTCTGTGTATGGATTACTTGTATATCCTTTTTTTGGTATATGATTTTGTCCTCTTCTGATACTTTTCTTCTTATTTTGGAGCTGTGCTTGGCTCAGATTCTTACTCTGGTATATTCAGGGGTAATATGTTGAGATACAATAGTGAACTCTATGAACAAGAGATGGTGCCACATTTATAAAAAGAAACATGGCCAGGGAAGGAGCAATTGGATAAGTGAACAAGTTATATGTATTGCTCTTTCGTAACCTGCCAGAGACATGAAGTATCGGCAGCTGCGATGATGTGCATATTGTCGATCGCCCCTTCCCTGCCTTTGATCAGGAGCTTTGACTAGAAGGTGCTATGCAGGACTCAGGAGGAAGGAAGCATGAAATGGTGCTCTCTATTGCCACAACGAGCTGTTATCACTTCCTTCTGAGTTGTGGTTTCGTAGTTCGAAGGTCGAGTCATGTATTTATCCAAATAGCCGGCTCTGTCAAGTCTTCTTCTGTCGCACCCGCCATGCAATTTTTGTCTTCCTCTCAAACCATGCAGCCGAAGGATTGCCCCGTAACTTGCGGAAGGAATGGTCCAGATGTTAATGCCCGAAGGAAGTTGTAATGCATCTTACTGACGCTCCTTCCTCCGTTTTCTTCCAAACATTTGGTTGGGAATTTGTCGACATGTGATTGACACGCACGTCAATGCACTAATTGGCAAGAGCTCCTAATGGGAAGACGCAATCGCAAGATCGCCCCTTCCCGTCCGCCCGTGAGATTCAAGCTCATGATTCTGATTGAGAACCCAAGTTTGTTAAAAAAACTTTGTGCGATTGAGTTCATCGCTCAAAAGGAAATCACGCCAGGTCTCCAAAGATCGCCAATCTTCTTAACCTCGTTAACGAATCCGGCATTGGTGATTTTGGTATCACCTGATGGAGCCATTGATGCTTTAGCTATGGGATCGACATTTTGAGGATTGTAGAATGGGTTTTGGAGGAGCCTGACGTATGCTGTCTGTAGTGCTCTGAATGCCTGTAATCACGACAAAGATATCAGTCAATATGATCATACCAAAAGAGGGGATATCGATATTTGGCATACGGGCTTCAAATCAGCATCTCTCAGCCCAACAGCGGGATTCCACGGCCTCTTCGCCTCTTTCCCATCACTGACATCCTTCCCAGCATCATTCTCCCCGTTTTTCTTGCTGATCTTATCTTCTCCTTCCATGTCAACGATGATGACGAACTTGGTGCCCGTGTTGGTCAACCAGCCGTAAGCAGCGAACTGTTCATCGTAGGCGTGTAGAAGACCAAGATCTTGATCGATAACGGGCTGGTGACGTTTTCGAATGTCAAACAAATCGAGTGATGAGTTGAGAAGGAGCTGGAACTCGATTTCCGATGAGGGGGAGGAGGAATGTGGTGGGAAGAGTGCGATGTGGAGGGGGTTATCCTGTGATTGTTCAGTCGCTGTCAGGGGTAGAATTTTGGAAGTATAGGTGTGGGAAAGTCAGAACGAGCGTACGTATTTGCCTATAATGCCTATACAGGCGATCTTCGGAACTGTAGATGTCATATTGAATGCTCCTTTTGACGATATATCTGGTTGAGCTCTGCTATCTGATGATGTCTGATTGATGTCTGTGGCGATGAGGTTGAGATGCGGCGAAGATGATGAAACTCCGCGGAGGTTTGATACGTAAGAAAGAGCTTAGGTGGAGTCGGGGGGAGCCGGCGATGACATCAACGTCAACGATCATCGACAGCAACCTATCTACTAGCTATACTGTGCATCCAGTGGTTATATCAGATTCAGGGATTGGAGTCTGTATTTGATAGCCATCGACATGTCCTTTTCACCCGCGACATCTCTGGTGGGCCGAATTCTTCGTGGCTCTGCTGCTGCTCCGGGGGTTCTGCACGCCTTCACCAAGGCTGCTACCGCTACTGCTCCAGTCACGGCTACGGCTACGGCTACGACTGCTGCGGGACCAGCAGGAGACAGAGCTACAGCTACTACTGTTGCAGGGCTGCATTCTCCAGCACCCTCAGTCTCAGCGTCTCCGTCGTCAAAACATACAGTCTACAATCGACCGCCTCCAAATTACCCCGGCCATGTCCCACTCACCAAACTGGAACGGCTCGGTTTAGCCGTGGGCAGTGCCGTAGGTGCATTCTTCAACCCCAGGCGAGCCGGTATGTCGTCCCTGTTAACGGGTCTTTTGGACAAATTCATGGCATCTAACGTATTTGTGCAGACCTGATTGCAGCATGTGGAGAAGCAACTGCTACACCTTACTTCATCTATCGTCTTCGTGACGCGATGCTCGCTGACCCAACTGGCCGGCGGATCCTCCGTGATCGACCACGCATCACTTCAACATCACTTAACATTCCTTACCTCCGCTCTTTACCTCCAAATACAGTAGGGGGTATCTATGCGGCATGGCTTGATCGTGAGCATGTCAGTCCTGACACCCGTGCTCCGGTGAGGTATATCGACGACGAGGAATGTGCGTACGTCATGCAGCGGTATAGAGAGTGTCATGACTTCTACCACGCACTAATGGGCATGCCGACGATGCGTGAAGGAGAGGTTGCATTGAAGGCGTTCGAGTTCATGAATACCTTGTTGCCGATGACAGGATTGAGTGTCTTTGCTGCGGCGACCTTGAAGCCGAAGGAGAAGGAGAGGTTTTGGAAGATGCATTTGCCATGGGCTATTAGGGCAGGACTGAGGAGTGGGGAGTTGATTAATGTTTACTGGGAGGAGGTATTGGAGATGGATGTTGGCGAGCTGAGGAAGCAGTTGAATATCGAGGTGCCTCCTGATTTGAGGGATATTAGGGCTAAAAGCAGAAAGGAGAAGAAGGAGCGGGAGGAGAGGGAGAGGTTGATGAGAGAAGGTCTTGTTGCATGAGAAAACTATAGGGGCTTGAAGGCCAATTTTGTATATTGCTGTACATAGTCTTATTGTCAATGCTGATGAAGTAATGTATCAGGCGTTCTCAAGCAAATCGGTGTATATGTATCCTCTGTTGCTGCACCCCTGAAACAATGCAGAATATGTCATCAGGATATATACTTTGCAGACTGCTGGCGGGGTGGTCTCTAAGTCGTCTTGGTGATTTTGATCTGAATGTCTTCCATACGCAATGTTTGCCTGGAGTGTAATAGCTCAGGGGCTTTGGACGGTAGATCTCTCTAAGTAAGGACCAGACCTTGCTTCACATCCTTGTTTGATGGTTCAGATTTGATGTAAATCAGCATCACTTGGACCCCTCCATCGAATGACCCACAGAATATGTAGGTCCCTTGACAACAAGCCGGCCTCGTTTATCTAAAGTGGAGGAAAAACGGTGCCAGTTTTTTCTTCCCATCCTCTGCGGTGTCCAGGCAATGGATTCAATCCTATCAGACGAATCTTGATTCCAGGAACTGCAGCGTTTTCAACCCCTCCATTTGCCAGCGAAGATGACCTGGCAATGTAGGCACAATTGGCACGCCAAATTGCAATTATGCGATGTGCGTGACGACTGGCACCCTTGCTTGCATATGTTGCCAGCTCTCAGACTTACCTTACATGCTATCTCGCAATTTAAGACTTTCACTGTTGAAAGAATAAGAGAGCGAGATATAAAACGCCAGTCATATCCAGGGTTGATGATAACTTTTTTTCGACTTTGGGCATCGAGCAATTGACCGCAGCTCAACAGCGGTCTTAGGGGGTGTGAAAGGGGCAAGGGGGGGGGGGGGAGGGGGTGATTGCGTCCCCTTCCTCTTGGGTTGGCCTTCCATCGCTGGCACAAAACCCTTCCCTTCTCTCGTCCATGAATAGGAATGAAATCCTACAGGCGTAAGTGTGCTTTCGTTAATGTCCACCATTTCATTTTTTCAAATATAACTTACTTACCAAAACTGCTCATCTTGTGAACCACTCGATCAGGCTACGAAACCATCGGATGCCAATCTAAACCCTCACGCCACTAACGGACATTGCCTGGCTGTGGCCTTGTTTTATTCATTGGCCAAAGTCAAGACTTAAGGCTTGGACTGTTCGCAACGGCAACACTCATCTTTCTCCGCTTGGTCTTTCACGGGGTTGACTCCTAACCCCTTTTGAGCTCGGTACGATCCTGGCTATCAGAAATGGACTCTGAAGGTTCATGGCCAACGCTGGCGTTGCATGGGAGCAAATATTTATAACTTTTTTCTTTGGCCGGACAATCTCACTAACAAGTCACAGGCAGACACAGCCCCCGGGAATAAATAAAGGGACAACATCAGTTGCCCCTCGACGAAATAGTTGACAAGACGACCTGGGCCACATTTTCTGCCTCAAAGCAAACGCCTTCTTGCGCAAAGGGTATCGAAATATGCGATCCCCTGTTATGTGGCAACAATTCGTCATTCTGTTGGGTCGTCTTCTTCGTTCCGAACGACGGGGAATGTCTTATTTATCCTCCTGGCACAACGAGGCACGACAACCAGAATCTGGTTGTGGAGCGCATTGCCTTTATTGCTAGCCAATGTGACATGAATCTTTCTGTGCAAATTAGAAGCACAAGCTACAGACGTGCTAGGAGCCCTGACTAGGGCTCAATGGACGGATCAGAATAGGGCAGACGACATGTTCTATGATTTAGTCTTGTGACGTCGCATGCTGGTATGTCTTATCAGCACATGTGGTAACAGTGGGAAGAAATAGCCGATTTGATTATGTTCCCGTAAAGATGGGAACATCAAGGCGGCATTCTGAAGTTCTACTTCAGGTGGTTGTTTGCCAAATTCCCGCGAGAAGGGAGACTGGACAGCATTAACCGTGCACATGCGACCCGGTCCCTTGTGGTGGCCTTCGGCATGTGTGTTATTATTTATTTGACATGGAAAACAAAGTGCATCAATTACGCACTTCCCACTAGGGAGGAATTCCTAGGAAAAGACCACATATTCGGCCTAAGAAAATAAGTACATCAAGAGATTGTTGCGCGTTTCAGCATATCAATTCCTTGACATTATATCTAGCTCAAAAATTGTGTGACAGCTATATCGCGGTGGTTCAGTCAGCACACTCATTTCTACAGCAGAGCCAGGTGTTTGGACGTCATTAAAAAAAAATAATAAAAAAAAGATGTAAAAAGAGACCTATCGCGAACTCACCATCTTTAAATTCTTGTGGTTTCTCGGATATCAACCAATGGCCCGCATCAACGTCTACCATCTGATAATTTGGGAAAAAGCGTTTTATCAAGGGTCTAGATTCGTCCTTCACATATGAACTTTGAGTTCCCCTGATGAACATCGCAGGCCCCTCAAACTTGACGGAGTCGGACTCCTTGTAAGGGAATGCAGCCATCTCGTCTAGAGCATTTGAGAGAATCTGAACAGGGATGCGGAAGTTGTATTTCCCTGTCTCCTGATCGCGGATGAGGTTTGTGAGAAGGAATTGGCGGACTGGTAGAGCCTGATTCATGGGGTTCAAATTTAGTAGATGTGATATTGATGCTTTTTTTTTCTTATTATTATTTCTGGCACCGGCTGAACCAACCTTTTCATATTTCTGTAATATCTGATCTGCCTCTTTCTGACTCTTCACATTGGCAGCTTCAATTCCTCTCATGCCTTCTGCGTATCTGGTGAAGGATCGACCAAGGGGTGCAGTGACGGGTGAATTGTCGACGGCAATGAAGCTTGAGATTAGATCTGGTCGACGGAGGGCGACTGTCATTGCAGCTTTTGCTCCCCTGTAAAGCAATTTAGCAATCAAATGTTTCTATCCTAGAAAATGTATTTGAACATACATTGAATGACCTATCAATGACGGCTTCTTGAGATTATTTTCTTGTATGTAGGCCTCGATATCTTGTGCCATTGAGGTATATGTATGCACTGGATTGTGTGGCGAGTCGCCATGGTTTCTCATGTCCTTATCAAAAAATTATTAACATCAATCCTCTCATCCTTGTCAGGTCTCTAAGCATTTATTTCCTTGCGGAACAAGCAGCACTCACAACGACATGTATAGATGTCTTCAATTCCTTAGCCAAAACTCTATCACTGTAAATTAGCTGTCAACCCCAATGAAGGACGGTGGTTCAAATGCATAATTGCTCCCTACTTGCTTATACTCCTACTATTCTGCTTCGACCCAAAAAGACCATGCATAAAAACAATCTGAGGCCTCTGTTTCGCACTGCTGCTGGACTCTGGCGGATGCCATACTTGACGAGCAAGCTGCACCGTCTGTAGCGATTGCGACTGCGATTGCAATCTTTGCGCGGAAGTGTGGAAGAGGCGGCGGGTCGGAAGCATTTTGAGAGCAGACATGTTTGATTATCTATGGTGCCTCGTCTTTTACGATTGAGATGCTACGGACAATGGCTGAAGAAATAGAAGTTATCTTTGCCGGTCAAGACGAAGAGCTTAGACGAAATCTGAGGGTCCCGAGCTAGGAGGGTCCACTATGTGATGTCATGGATATTTCGAGTCGTCTAGAAGAATAGAAGTTCGATGAGTCCGAGATCATGTTCAGGGACAATACTATAGCATTTTGATCGTACAATCGACAGTCAATCAACTTTCCAAAGCGCAAGAATTATCTCGATGCATCAAAACTTCTCATATATCGAGATTCAAGATATCTATATGATATGCTACCCTTGGTCATAACGGCTAATGAATTACCCAAATCAAGCGCAAGTCTCCGTGGCGCAATTGGTTAGCGCGTCTGACTGTTAATCAGGAGGTTGGAAGTTCGAGCCTTCCCGGGGACGACAAAACATCATTTCTTTTTTGTTCTTTTTTTTTTAATTCCATCCTTTCAAAGACGTAATGATATGAAAGATGACGCAAGAGCATTTACACCTGTACGCTCATCATCATCACCATCGTAGATCGATTGTGCAAATCAGACTTCCCTTTCAATCCCGTAGAACCGGCTATATATCTCATTCAATTGAATCAAAAAAAGTCATATACAAAACTGCAGATTCAGAGAAGCGATTACAGCCATGGCAGAAGTTCCAGTGCTCGCAAACAATGACCACTTGGTGCAATCTGAAGACCCAGAGCACCCAGCAAACCTGATCCCATCGCTCTGTGCTAAATTCTACAATCTCGGCTGGGTGACTGGAACCGGGGGAGGAGTGCGTAAATTCATTTTCCCCCTTAACAATCTAGATCAAATTGGTTACCGGCTGCCAAACATAACATTCAAACAAGCGAGAAGACATTGTTGAAGGAGAGGAAGCTAATTGATATATAATTCACTCGATTTATGATGATTTAATCAGGTCTCCATCAGATCCAACGAGCACATCTTCATCGCACCATCAGGCGTGCAGAAGGAACTCATCAAACCCGAAAACATCTTCGTGCTAGCGTACCCGACGCCGAAATACCCCCCTTCAGCACGAACGTATATTCGCAAACCCCTGAACCTCAAACCTTCGGATTGTACGCCTCTGTTTTTGACTGCGTTTGATAGAGGTGCGCAGTGCTGTATTCATACGCATTCGCAATGGGCGGTTCTTGTTAC
>AZGZ01000006.1:353181-365264 GCA_001636715.1 Ascosphaera apis ARSEF 7405 | reverse complement strand
GTTGCTTGTTGAGAGGGAGGATGAGTTGAGGGCTGCTGATGCGAAAGTGGGAAGGGAGGAGGGGAGACTTCCTTGTTTTCAGATTAATAAGATTGAGCAGATTAAGGGTATTCCTGCTGGGTCTGGGAAAGGGAATCTCGGGTATCTTGATACATTGACTATCCCTATCATAGAAAACACACCCTTTGAAGAAGATTTGACGGGTGCGTTGGAGGACGCTATGGAGAAGTATCCCGATACATGCGCGGTTTTGGTTAGAAGGCATGGAATATATGTTTGGGGATCTACGGTTGCGAAGGCAAAGACGCAGTGTGAGAGTTTGGATTATCTCTTTCAATTGGCGGTTGAGATGAAGAGATTGGGGTTGGAGTGGGTGAGATAGACAGACAGACAGACAAAGCGATGTCAATTTCGTGAAGGTCAAATTAGCATAGCGTAAAATCTTTCTATCATGATTCCTATTTCATATGTAATTGTGTGGGATGGGATGCTTTGCCAGCTTACTCCAAGCGACTGGCCTGGCTAACATACAAGGAGTCCACAACGTGGTGCAGCTTCTCGATCGTCTGCAATGCAGCCTCGTACTGCTCGTCGCCCTTCGACTCCTCGAACAAGATAAGACATCCGGCGCCCTGGTCGAGAACACCAGTGATAACCTTATCCAATATCATCTGACTCAACTTCCTCTCAACCTGCCCAACATCAAGCCCAACCATCTTCGCAACATGCGCAATCTCAACACGACTGAACGGCTCAATGACCTTAATCAGATTCTGCTCCAACATGCCATCATATAACCTCCTCAGATGGTTCCTGATGAAAACATCACTACCCAACTCATTCCGGTAGGTCTGCAGCGTAATCTCATACTCCTCCAACGACCGGTGATTATGCGCTTTTCCAATCGCCTTGATAGCTTCCAACCTCGGCCCGCCGTACTTCTGGGCCTGCTTGCTCGCAAGAAGGGAATTGATGTCGTTGACGGCATTCATCATGATCTTACAAAGAAGCATGTACTGCAACGCACTCATCGCCTTCTCGTCATCGTCCTGGCTCGAGTACCCTTCTAGAGCTTCGATGAAGTAGGAGAATGCGGTGTTGAAATCCTTGTCTTCGGCGTGTAGCATGCCGCTCTGCATGTCTAGACCCGCTTGCAGGAGTGGCGGGGTGTACACGCTCGCAGCACTGGTTCTTGCGCTGGTGAGTGCAGCGCGGGCCTTGGGCTGGTTGCCTAACGCGTGGTAGACGCGGGATTCGTAGAGTTGGACTTCGACGAGCATGAGTTTGTCGTCTAGGCGTTTGAGTTCGCGGAGGAGAGTGTTGATGAGTGTTAGTGCGTCATAGTAGGATTGCTTTTGCATGTAGATGAAGATGAGGCGGGTTTGAAGGGATTGGCGCAGGAAGGAGCGGCGTTCGGAAATAGCCCATTCGATGGAGGATTTTATGCAGGCGATTTGGATGTCGAGGGTGTTTGGGATGTCAGAGAAGAAGTCAAGGAGTTGGCGGACTGAGGAAAGCAAGCAAAAAAGCAATCAAGCAATCTATTAGCAACATAATCCTTGGAGTGAAAAAGACCAACTGCAATAGAGATAAAAAAGGGCATGCTTACCCAACTTAGCACTCTTCGCCTTCGCGAAACTAGAAAAAGTCGATCTGCCCATCTTCAACAACTCCGCGAGTTCAGCGGGTTTCTTCTGATCTCTATACATCTCGCCCAACCCGACAAGGGCAGCCTCGTAATCCCGACTCGCAGTCTCGCCATCCTTCAGCTCACGGCCCAGGATCTGCTTGTACAGCGACTCTGCCTTGGCGGAATCGGATGAGGAGAGGATCTGGGCTTGACTGAGGAGGGAAGATGTCGGGGTATTGTCGACGGATGAAGTTGTAGAGGACATTGTGAGAGCAGTGATGGCCGTGGATTGTGTGTGATATGTATGTATGTCCTGCTGTTGGGTGGTGATGGACAAGGTCTATCCGGGATAGTAGTAACCTAAGCAAGTAGCTGGGTGGGGAGTGATAGCTCAAGGAGGGTTGACGCTGTGGATATATCTCCTCTCCCTCAATTGAAGAGATCAAATGTATCGGCAGGCTTCTTCAAGGTGATGACAATGAAGATGATGCAGCTGTGAGTATTTAATTGTCTTTCTTCTTTCTCCTTTCTCTGTTGACTGATCTGCGTGTGTAATCAATATGAAGCTGTCAAGTCCAGGTCAAGTTAATGATAGAGAGGGAGACAAATGGATGAGGTTGAAATGGAGTGTGGGGCGGACAAACCGTGAGCCCGAAACATCTCACAAAAATTATATGAGAATGATGATAATGGTATAAAATAGAGGGTAAAAGATGTTTCAAAAATCACAACAGAAGAGCTTTAAATAATAGAGATTTTCATTGGGAATGATATTGAAATCTACTTCGGATGTCTTCTTGATCCCTTCCGCATAATTTTTCGCATCGAAATCCGTCAATAGAGACATCAACGTCGAGAGAAAAGGGAGACAAAAGACGACGGTATATCAAACGTATATCTATATCATCTCGAGGGTTTGAGGGGACTGCCGTCATGGTGCGCATATATTCCTTATAGTCAAGCCAAGTCACTGCTAAGAATTCCCGCTAACATGTCATACTGTTCAGAAAGTGAAAACCATCTCTCGCTCAGCTGCCTCGCTGCAGGCGCCAGGCACGAGCGCTACAAAGCTCCCTCGCAATATTGATCCTGCTCAGCACCCGTTCGAACGTGCGAGAGAATACACACGTGCTTTAAATGCTACTAAAATGGAGAGAATGTTCGCTGCTCCCTTCGTCTGCCAGCTCGGTGACGGCCACGTCGACGGTGTCTACTCCTTCGCCAAAGACCCCGTCTCCCTCGAGCGTTTCGCAAGTGGAAGCGGTGACGGTGTCGTCAAGATCTGGGATTTGACCACGCGGGAAGAGATGTGGAATGTTCAGGCGCACGATAATATCGTCAAGGGAATGTGTTGGACACACGATAGAAAACTATTGTCATGCGCTGCCGACAAGACGATTAAACTGCACGACCCTTATAATACCGCCAGTGGGACTGCGCCTATGGGCACATATTTCGGCAAATCTGCTTTCACTAGTCTTTCGCATCATGAGAAATTACCGACTTTCGCTGCCAGTTCGAGTGAGATTAGCATTTACGATCTAAGTCGACCGACATCGACTCCTACACAGACAATGCAGTGGCCTACTAGCGTTGATACAATCACCTCTATCGCGTTCAACAGGACAGAAACTTCAATTCTGGGATCCGTGTCTCTCGATAGAAGTGTCGTTCTATACGATCTACGCACGAATATGCCCGTATCAAAGGCCATCCTCACTCTCGCCAGCAACGCTATTGCTTGGAATCCCATGGAGGCTTTCAACTTTGCCGTTGCGAGTGAAGACCACAATATCTACATGTTCGACATGCGCAAGATGGACCGCGCGTTGAATATTTTGAAAGATCACGTTGCGGCTGTCATGGATGTTGAGTTCAGTCCTACTGGTGAGGAACTTGTCAGTGCTGGATATGACCGTACGGTCAGACTATGGAATAGAGATAAGGGTCATTCAAGAGATATCTACCACACAAGGCGGATGCAGAGGTACGTCACATTCTTCTTGGTTCACCGTCAACAAAAGACGGCCAAATACTAATTTTTTCACACACAGAGTCTTCGCTGCAAACTTCACACCAGACAACAACTACGTCCTCTCCGGCTCCGACGACGGCAATATCCGCCTCTGGCGCACAAACGCCTCGTCTCGCGCTGGTGTCAAGTCCGCTCAACAACGACAGGCCTTGCAGTATGCCGATACCTTGAAGCAGCGCTACGCTCACATGCCTGAGATTAAGCGTATCGCTAGACACAGACACGTTCCCAAGGCTGTCAAGAAGGCTGGTGAGATTAAGAATGAGGAGATTAAGGCTATCAAGAGACGTGAGGAGAATAGGAGGAAGAATAGCAAGAAGGGAACTGTCACGAGACGTCCTGAGAGAGAGAAGATGATTCTTGCTCGGGAAGAGTGAGGGTGCTGTTCTTGTTGTTATTGTTGGTGATGGTGGCAATGGTTTGCTGAGTGGAAGGGGAAAATGGGAAAGGTTTTGGTGTGCAGCATATACCCGATTTGCTTTTGTTCTTTTACTTCTGTCATTTTTGAAAAAGTTGTGATTTGTTTCCGTTGTCGTTGCATAAGGAGTTGGAGTTCTGCTTTTCTATCTGTGAAAAGGTTACGTTGGTATTCATGAGAAGTATAGAGAACAATCATAGCATTTTTCATTATCAGACAAATATTTCCATGCTTTCATATGAACATCATAAGTGAGAAGAATATACAGGGCTTTGGGTGATCTAGTTGGCCTCCACCATATGTCTCTCCTTCCCATCTTTGCCGGCATCATTCTTTTCCCCTTGGCTTCCCACTTGGAGGCTTGCACCCCCTTGTCCGTCGGCTTCGTCCTTGCAATTGATGTTCTCCTTTTGCTCTTGTTCGATGACTCCAGGATCAACTTGACGAATTGCCTTCAAAGCCTTCCTGGCCAACTTCCTCTCCCTGTTTCGCTTTGTCTTCTTCCTCACACTGTCTTCAACTATAGCCTGTTCCTCATCCTGAGAGCTCAGCAGCTGTATCATGGTCCCATCATTTGCAGTGAGCTCCAAACGAAGCTCCCGTTTCTTCTCCACTTCAATCTGCAAATCCGTCTCCAGCCCTATATACAGGCCTTCCTCACCTTCCATGTACTCACACGTAGTCAGCCCTTTCATCGTCTCGTTAATCCCCACTATCCCATACAACCATTTAGCCCAGCTATACGGCAACACCGTAATCCACGTCCAGAAGAGCGAAATGGCTGGCTCTTCCATATGGGCATCTCTCCCTTTCCTGATAGCTTCGTGTATTAATTCGGCGATCCTCTTATCGGGAACATTCCTCGCCAACAATCCATCGAGTCTTCGTCTATGCAGGGACATCAACGCATCAGTCTCCTCTCTAGAAGACGGGTTCGGAATGAACATCCCCCGCCTCTCGACACGCCGTCTGATGAGTTTGAGCTGCTTCACATAGTCACGGTGAACGGTAATCATCCTTTCGTCAACGCAGCCGAGTTCGAGCAGAATGCACTTAACTAAATCGAGCTTCTCGACTTTGCGGACTTCGTGCTTTAGGCGCTGGTGCTCGTTGTAGATTTTTCTGCACTCGTTGGCGTAGGTCTTCAGATGCAGTGGGCCTGGCTGGATGTGTCCCACGGCGGAACAAACCGTGGCGAAGCAGCCGCCATTCTGGGCCTCTTTGATGGCAGGTCCAAAGACTGAGAGGGAGTTTTGGAAGCATTGGTAGAGTTTACCGGCTTCCTCTAATATTGGGGTGTAGGCGAAGACCAGAATGGTTGGATGTCCGAACTGTTAGATGTATTGTCAGCAAAGGCATAGATGCATTATATATCTTGGATGTCGTCAAAGTAACCTTACATCCTCTTCAATTTGTTGCCTGGTCTGCTCCAATGCCTTTTTATCGGCTGGATCGCATTTATAAACATAGTGATAAGGCTCCACGTCATTAAGCCTATACCTCCTTTCATCAATTTCTTCTCCCCGAGCTATAGCCCGCTGTCTCTGTTTCGCCAATGCCCTCATCCTATGGTGGCGTTGTGCCTCCCGATACTTCTTGGTCCGCCTCGACTCGGGAATGAATTCGCCACCGTCAGTATTGCGAGTGTCCACGATAGCGGTGTTATACATGTATCTCTGGAAGTCGTCGGCCACTGCTGCTCCATACCCGTAGCCGCCCCCAATCACCACCACAACCTCATCAATGGTCCTATCAATATCGCGCTCGGGAACGTCGAACAGCCAGCTATAGAGGGTAGGAGAAATCCAAATGCCTATAGCACACACTGCGTACAAACCAAGCCAGAGTGAAGTCGCCACAGGGTTATCCCGGAACTTCGGTAGAATATCGTACCATGGGATATATGCTAAAATGACGAGAGGAAACATCTTGGATGGCTTTGTGAAGATTGACTCTTGATGGTGGTAACTGCTGAGTGAAGGGTGTCAGAGATAACGTTGTGTCTGGCCTTGAAGGTGGATGCAGGGAGGCACGATAAAAAGTTGATAATTTGTGTATTCTCGTTGGAATGGAGCGTCGAGTAGCAGAAATATAGCCCGTAGCCTAACGACCATGACGATTTTATATAGATCCTTGACGCAGTGCTTGTTCAACTAGGTAGAAAACCTATCAGGTCTTAGCAACAGAACTAAACTTCTCGCCTGTATAGTTTGCGTGGCGTACCCCCTGAAAATAAGGGGCCGGGAAGTGGTAAGGTGCGGGAGGTGGCAAACCGCCTTGTTCGAGGAAATACGTACCAGACTTGGATTTCAGGGGCTATTCAATCCATATTCAGAGGGCTTCATGAGAAGAGATTGTAGATTTGAGGTGTTATGATTGACAATAGGTGGGAGTCGTTTGGAAAATGACAAGCATGAATGCAGATATGATTGAGACATGAATTATAAGAAACAAGACAATTTCACAGGTGTGCCGTGAATTAGACTTGAACATCAACTGGCAGTAGAAATTGCATTTGCCACAATTTACACAGCCATCAATATTCAGACACTGAGTGGAGATAGCGTAGAAAATGCGAGATTACCTCAAAAACCATTTCAAAGTGTGTATAGAGTTCGAAGATACCGAAAGAATCATTCCTGTACTGGGCCATTCTGCAAAGCCCACTGAGAGATCTTTTGGAACCCCTCATGGACTCGCCACCCATGTTGACCACAGACCCTCACGTACGCAGCATAGGCAGCTGTAGCATCATAGCTGCGGACCGTTTTACGCGCTGCGTTTTGTCCCAGCTCAAGTCTGGCGGGATGGGGTTCCACACTTGATAGAGCAAGTCTGATCTGGAGCAACACGCTCTCCATAGAAGTCACTGGAGACCAACCGCTGCTGGTCAGCAGTTCCATGCACATAGCTCCTCCCTGAGTGACATGGCCTCCACCGCCCATAATGAAGGGCAAAAATTTTGGACGCACGACGCGAACGAATGGCGGCGCTACTGGGTGACTTTCTGAAAAGTTGATCTCAATCAGTACGCTAGTGAGCCCCGCATCCTTGAGATCACGAGCGAGCGGCAGATTTTCATCAAAAGTGTGCATCTCCACAAGCCATTGATATGGGGTCTGAATGAGTTCTGGGTCCATATACCAACCCAGAGTGTGTTGCTGAGCAGATTTTTGTACCTTGTACGTAGCCTTCAAATCAGAGAGAAGAACTCTTGTTGATGCAGACGTAGCGTATGGTGGTGGTCCCAGTAGACGGAATGTCGATGGTGGATGGCTAACGCCAGGTATGAAATCTGTTTGAGTCGGATCGAGGAGGCAATGATCTTCCTTTGCATTGAACGGGACCCGTGGCTTTAATAATGATATCTCCTCGTCATCGGATTCGTCGCTCTCATAGACAAGAGGGTCTGAATTCTCGTCATGTTCTGGAGCAGGGAGTAATAACTTCTTGTTTTGAGTGTTGCCCTTAGCCTGACGGTCTGGGTCCTGCTCCTTCACAGCATCGGGCTCTCGTTTTCTTTTCAACCCCTGCGTGTCCACAAGCTTTATGCATTGCACGAATAGGTATCGCGTTTGAACCCAGTCCGTTTGATTGATGACATAACATGGGTGCAAAGACACAAAGTCTTTGGGTGAATTGACGACCTCCTGTAGAGACACAACGGCTTTGACACCAAGTGTACTTTGCGGCCATATATCAAGACTTTGGTATTTTGAAGAGTAAGAGTTTGAGGTGTGGAAGTCAAGAGCCATGTAAACACCATCTCCCCATGTTCTTCCATGGACAACCCTGTTGAAATTCAAGCCTTCTCGGAGAATAGAATGCCAATTGTGAAGAGGCGATCCATGCCAGGCATAGAAAGTAGGGACTTTGTTCTTAGTTATTTTTTGTCTTTCTCTGACAGCGTCGACGAAGCGCTGCTCCTTGTCTGGTGCTCCCTGTGCAAATCGAAATTGAAGGAGGCCATCAATTCCATCGAGACGTTTCCGTTCATCTGCTCTCGCCTCCATCTTTTCAATAATGTCATCTAGGACGATACAGGAGCGATTTGAAGCAATTATCCACCTCAAAAGATCATAGACAGGCTTCGGCAATGTTTTTGCCAAACCCGTATTTTTCGTGCCCTCTGTATTCAGATATCGTTGCATATCAAGCACGGATGGCAACATGCCAAGCAGGTAAACAATTGTCTGACGTTTCTGTATGTCGGGCAAACTATCAAAGTCACTGTCCCACAGCAGTACTTCACAATCAAATGTGTGGAGGCCTAGCGTTCTTCGGGCCTCGTCAAGAGACATTGTTGAAACGAGCGGCGAAGAAAATAGTGATGCGAAATCGCGCTCATCCACAAACTTAAGCTCCGGTAAACTGGCACATTCAACCTGACAGAGTATACGCCTGTCATCGCCAATGTCTAACAGAAGAAAGTCTCCTTTTTTGACGTGTTCAAGCTTATCATTTGGCTCACTGGAAATTGTCAGGACTTTTGTTTCGAGACTGATGCTGGCATCTATTTTGCCCGTTCCTATATAGCTCAAAAAGTCAGTACTCGGTCCAATCAAGATATTGTTTGAAGAGGGCTGAGGAGACTCACTTGGTGATCTTAAAGGATATTTACGTTCATCAAGGTGTGGTACATTCAGGCCCATTCCCGTTGGAAAATGATTTAGAGATCCCCGAGCCGCGGCGTGATAAGCAAAACTCACAAGTAGATCGACAACATAAGGCTGTGTCAAAATCTCCCACTGTACGGTAGGTCCAAATCCGAGGGCCATGTATTGGAATAGACAAAGCGGATTGGAGCAAACATACGGCTTCAATGCCTCGAACGTATCTCCAGTTGGGCAATGGCAGACCAGACAAAACTTTGTACAATTGACAAGATGCCTCAATGCAAACTGCATGGCGACCAGTGGCAAAGATATGACTTTAGCGGCGGTTGACGAAAGTGTTGGAGACAAGTGTTCAGCTAGATGATCAGCGCTGACTAGTGAAGGACTTGCATGGCCGGATCCAGTATCATCGGGGTCATTGTGGTATTTTGGATCTGTATGCTTATTGACAAGCCCGTTCTGGCGGTCGTTATAATATAGCTCAGCTGCCGACCATGAAAGACCATATCTAGCCCTTGCAAACACGATAGGTGGGAACTGTCGGTTCATCAGATTATTCAGTGATTCACCAATGAACAATGGCCGAAGCTGGCTTTTTGAATCTGTGTCGGTATTGTCGGTACAACCAGTGTCGATCGCCAGCCGTGCCTGTGCCAATGCTGGCTTATATGTGTTGCAAAGGCCCACGAAAATTTGGACACCCGGGTTTATAACGTCCGATTGAAGTAATCTGTCAAAGGGCACATAGCTGTCTGTATGATGTAGCAAACAAACAATGTATTGCTGAGGATTCAGATTCCAAGCTTCCTGAGCTTCGGATGAGATTCCCAATTTCGAGACTCTGATTGATATGCAAAACAATGGCGTATTTGGATACAATCCAATTCTAAAGCCAGCTAATTTACAAGCTTGTAGATCTGCTTGTATTCTGTCCTTGTGAGCTTCAAGAAGTGAAGAATTTTCGGGACCGAAAAAGGCTCCATCATCAGAGTCATAGTCGTCGGCCTGCACTGGGCGTTCTCTCTCGCGTGAAACAGCAGAGAGTTGAATGAGCATTTCATGAACACTCAGTCCTTCACATGCCTGACTAGTTGCCTCTAGGATTTCCAACAATTCTGGTGGAGCATCATCCGAAGTAGCATAGATCAGACAATCATGATTATCTGGATAGAGGCTGAGATCTGGAACGAGTAATGTTCAGTATTAGTATCCATCGATCGATGTCATAGAAGTGGTGTCCTTACCTAAAACCAACAGAACTAAATCAACACTGGTAGTTGAACCGTCCACTGTGAAAGCAGAAGTACAAGCAACGGCGCCGTCATCTTCACCACGATGAACATTGGAGATATCAGGAAATTCTTCCTCTGTCGCATCTTTTAGATCGCGCATAAACTCCTTTCTTCCCATGATGAGGTTGAGTGGCTCTCTCGATCTCAGAATTGGTCGTAAACTGATGACCAAATGCTTGATATTGAGAAAATGAAGTCGCTGTATGAAGGAAAATTGTCAGAAGCTAACGGAGAGACATTGTTTGCCACAGCCTAGGCAAACAACAGGGGCCCACGATGCTCAATGAAGTCTGTCCGCTGCCTCCGGCACCTTCCTCCGTCAAATTAGATATATTGAAGGAGGTTTTTGTGCGCATCTCAGCGTTAAAAGCTTCAGACCATTCTTACTAGCAGTCGGCATTTTGTAGGTCAGCCGAGCATCTCATGCAGTCAAGGCATGGTGGCGATTGTTCCAACATTGAAGAAGACACGGCCGTCCCTATCAAAGAAACCGTCACCCAAAGGATCTGATAGCAGCTGAAAGAGCAGAATAATCTTCCAAAGAATCCCAGCAAGTATTTATCATCTTGCTGATTCCCAATCATGTATCTTCATCAGTGCTTAGACGACAGGAGTCGACGTGGAGAATCTGACGCAGATACCGGCGGCACTGGTGGCAATCGACAGTTCAAAGAGATCATGTCATCAATGCGCGAGGATAACTCAATGAAGAGATCTGTAAATAACAGGATCTAGCATTTTCAAGATGGTAGAGTATCATATTGGCAACCAAAGATGAATAAATTGATGATGAATGACGTTGTTTGATGATGATGTTGAATTCCTCAGGCGTATCTTCTGGTCTCTGGTTTATCTCCCGCCTTATCTACGTATCTCCGCAATCTCTCCGCGGCCAGGATAACGTCCACCGTTGCATCTTCAGACATTGATATCAGATTCAACGACATAAAATCCCATCAACAACATCATATAGCTATCTCACGCCTTTTTGCAAGAGCAGTCAAGGCTTGTAGACCATCATCATGGCCGCTGCTACCCCGACATCAGCTTCGTCGAACCCCTACATCGACCCTTCGCTTGCTCACTTCACATCCCCTACTTTTTCCCCAGCTGCATTCCTCAACGCTACTCTGCCCCCTTTACATCGCAACACGGCCATCCAGACAGACAGTGCAGCCGTTGCTCTGATCCCGTTGGCGACTCAAGTGCAGTCACTGATTTCGCAGCTCAGTGCTCAGAATGCGCGGCTGTCAAGTACACTGACAACCCTGACAGATGAGATCATACGGGGTGGGAGCAGACTAGCGTACGAAGTCGAGGTTTTGCGAGGTGAGGCGCTGGGATTGGAAGAGACTTTGAGGGAGAAGCTGGAGGAAGATGTCAAGAAGTTTGTGCCTGGCGGTATCGCCAATATTGGCACTGGCAAGCTCGAGGGTGATATGCAGAAGTTGAGCTTAGAGGAGAAGGAAGGAGAAGGCAAAGAACTTGGTGAAGATGCGACTGCGAATGATAAGACCGATGAATCCAAGGAATCAGCAGCAAGCACAGCTGATCTTGACCCTGAATACCTAAGACAGCTGCGTACGCTGATAGCAGTACGCTCAAGACTAGAATCCGTGATCAAAATCTTTGGAGATGCAATGGCCTGGCCTCTTCCGCCTCCAGAAAATATCGCTACGATTACCGACTCCTTCATCACCATATCTACACCAGTTGAGTCCGGCAGAGAAGGCATCACGGAGGAAGAACGCAAAAAGTCCGAGGAATACATCCAAAATCTGCGCACCGAAATCACAGATATACTTTCACAAAAGCACGTCGCCCCTCAGAAACAGCAACAGCAATCTGAAACAGAAAGAACAGAAGTCGGCATCAAAGCTGCACAAGCTCGTGTCGATGAACTGCGTCAATTAGTCTCTGTCTTTGCTGGCACCGCTGAAGAGGCGCCAAGACTCAGAGTCGTCGAAGAGTTGCAAGAGCTTGTTGACTGGAGGCAGCCTCGTCCAGTTGAAGAAAATCGATGAACGACATCTTGTCTTATCGTTCTATCGATTTTAAAAGAAGTTGTTTATACAAGTTATCTTGCTAACGG
>AZGZ01000006.1:316366-341333 GCA_001636715.1 Ascosphaera apis ARSEF 7405 | reverse complement strand
AAGTAGACGAAATTCGTAGTTTGCTTCCACGAGGATTTATCGTATCTATGTTGCTTTACTGTAACTGCCTGAGATTGAACTCTTGGTGTGTACTGTACATAATCGTGTGAAATGCTCCTTTACCACACGGATAGCTGTTATTATTGGAAGAAGATAGATACAGTTAGATACGATTTCACTTGGGCTCAGGGGCGTGGAATTCAGGGGTTCGAATTGACTTGCTGTGTGCTCAGACACTACACACACGAACATATACCCGCGGACATGAAATTGTATGTCGTGATGATACAACAGAGACCTATAATCAAGGAGAAAGAAAATGACAGAGATCTACACTGAGTATCAATTGGGTTGTGAGAATAAGACAAAGTGTAGTATCTTGGAATCAGGATACATACTCAGAGTGAGCCGAGGCCACGAATCTGACCATAGAAGGACATCGGTGGTTTTCTGGGAACAACGACGACTATTTCCTTCAAGAGAGAAAGCCAGCTATGCTGTGAAAGAGACGAAGAGCAAGGAGTGTCTTCTTTCTTTCCCCAACGCTATATTCTTACTTAACCATGCCGTGGTATACTCGGAGCCCTCTGGTCTACTCTACTTTTCCCACTCAACCCTTCCTCCGGTAGATTATAGCGGTTACTTTAGACACTCTATTTGACTTACTCACACCGCAAAAGCAGAAGAAAAAAATTCAGAAGCGCCAATCAAGTTGCATTCATAGCCATGGAAAGAATGTATGATGGTGAAAATAATCCATTTGAGGGTTTTTATCTCAATCACTGGCGACTTACTCTTGCTGAGTCCTCATTCCATTTCCCCCAAGATGGTACCGAGTTGATAGATTGAACGACATCCCTGTTTCTTCTGAAATTGGTGGACGGCAGGAAGACGGCGATTAATTGCGATAGGTTTAGGTCATGGGTTTATTTGATATGTATTCTAAGCTTTAGAGAGATGAAGATACGGATTTGATGTTTCTTTCTTCTCCTTTGTGCTATATGTCGTATGGTTTATATACTTCCTTGATGAGACGTATAAAAAAAAAAGAGTATATTCATGCTATCCTGAAACTCCTTTATCTTGTAAAAGAAATAGCATTGATACACACACGTCTGTCAATGCGTTTCACTTCGATCTTCTCTATCAAATCTATCTGAGAAATAATCGAATTGTTCCAAAACCTTCACCTCAACAATTCGAAAAAAGTGAAACCCCTCAAGCTTTTCAACACCTTTTCTACAATGTCCAAGATTGGCATCTTTCCATCTTCTCTTTGGGTCGAGAACATGCCCACCAAACACAAACGAACGTATCGATTCAAGAAAATTGTCGACTTCGCCATCCCGGATTATTCCAGCTCAGACGAAGAGCAGATCAGGCGTCTCTCCCACCGCATTGCTCCTAGAAAGTACCGCCAAGTCGAAACACTTCATCCAAAAGAAGACGGGCATCTTCAACAGCAAGACCTCCTTGCAAGCACCACTCACGCTAAATTCCCCGCAAACGTCATTTGCGGTAAAAGCGTCAAGAGATTCTGGAAGGTTGATGAGGATATGATGTATGATGCTGATAGAGAAGATAATTCTATCGGTGGAGTCTTTGGAGGCGATGGACACGTGTATATGAAGAGGAAGAGAGGTGGGAAGAAGGAGAAGGTGCAGAAACGTGCTAGGAGGGAGAGGTGGAGTGAGTGGATGACGGAGGATGGGAACTCTGGGGATGAGGATGTGAATATGTTTGCTCTTTCTGGATGTGAATGAAGGGAATTTGTTCGTCGTTTGGCGAATGTGGTAACGTTACCCAGCTTGGATGCTTGCTACGAGAGGTAAGACATGGATACTTGTTGTCTAGAGTCGTTGTTTGGATTTTCGACGATGACAACTAAGCTGTTCCAACATTGAGCCCATTCTGTCAAAATTGGTAAATGCGATGCCTACCATTTATTACATCTCATTATCTGGTTTGTTCATAGCTATATGTCACTGTCCAAATTGAATACCCTCATCAATGAAACCCCGTGCACGAATGGTAGGACATCTCGAGAAAATCCATGATTGCGTTGAGGATTACATATCCTACTCAAGCTTGAGGTACTCATTTATTTTCGGATGAATTTTGAGACAGTGTAGTCACAAATGTCAGCTCTTCCGTCCGATTAATTCCAATAATTCAAGCAGTGCTGCCCTTCGTTCTTTAGTATAGCTAGATACAACTTGATTGCTCTTTCAAGTTTGCAATTTTTCGAAAGGGTTACACAATGTTATGCTACATAGCGCTCATGCTTTAACGGCAACAAAGAGTATATTGTTGGAGCATTGGATGTCAAAATTTAGGTGAACGCAGTTTATAAAAGATAATACAGTAAAGGGTTTAAAAACCATTGAGATATGCATTGAGCTTCATTTTCTGTGTACGTGCGGTCAGACCCAGTCAATTTGATAGTCTTTTTACAACAGCCAACCTCCGTGTCCTGAACACCGACTGACGAAACGTGCAGCATACGTTCATGGTCACTTCTGCGAAATGGCGTTAGATCGAAAAAGAAAAAAAAGAAAAAAAAATAAAGAATACTGTGAAAGAGAATGAAAGAATAAAAACACAGATGGTTTGTTTCTGAGAGGCATACTGTTGCTCCAAAGTTGAGGGATATATATGCTAGCACCGAGTAACATCCCAAATCTCATGTTTCGACTTGACGGGCTTCATGACGTGGTTAGTTCAACAAGTATACACAGGATAAAATGACCAGAGCTAGTGCAACCAAGTCAAATTTCTTTAACATAACGAAGCCGTCTACTCAAGCGCCAATACTACGAGATGAAAGCAGCGCAGTTATGTTGAAAACAGCAAGATTACTAAATTGCAATAATTGAGGTGACGGGTAGGTATTTATATCCCGCTGCACCGATCGATTTAAGTGAATTCCTGTCCTGCCACAATCATATCTTCTATATGAAACAGAAACAAAATTAAACATATCAATTTGTCTAAATTCAAGATACCAAAAATGTCAAAGCTCAGCAGGTGTGCAAATCCAGCACCGCCCAACGCTCCCCGTCTGGCTTTTGCAACCCTGTACAGAGATTTCACGCACCCGCCAAATGTTCGCTGCGTTGGCCAATGCCGCCGTTCTGCCTCATACTGGAAAAGCCTCGACCTTATTCAACATAGTCTATACGAAAAATGCACTTGCTCGGGCTCACACTGCCATTTGCAACTCATCAAGGAGCAAGTGACATATAGTGCGAGACTTGTCGCTGGACCATGCAAGTGTCACCGTCTTCCGCGGCTATCGAGAAAATTGCTGGAGTGGTTCCATCCCGACTTTCAGTAAAAATCATACTATTTCACAATCTTGTTGATACATGCCCGTCGAGACTGAGTTGCACGGCTGCTGGATCCATTGAGAGCGCCTCCGTTGCCTTTCTCATCCCCCTTTCCTCCGACCGCCGTCTATGTGGGATATCAGCCAATGACATACTGCAGCCGCCACAAAAGCCACTGTTATACGGATCTAGTTGTAGAATACTACTCGTTGCTTCTTCAATATATCTTCACGCTCATTGATCTATTTTTCATCACTCTTGTCCTTGTTGTATCTGTTCATCGTTACTTTGTTGTATGTGTGATGGTTCGGGGAGCGGGTACTTTACCCCTGAATCTGACACTCAAAAACAGTTTTGTAAGCACACCTCCAGCGGAGCTTTACCACATAATCATTTTCGTACCGTAGCCCCGTAGACCCAAGGTGTGACTGATGGGAGTAACTGTCGCAGCTTTTTAGATAGTGAAAAGAGATAATCTATCATCGTAGTTAATTGCTTCTGCATTGCTGCTTTTTTCGTTGATGGCTCCAGCGTAAATGGTCAGAAGTATACTTGCTTTGCCGAATGCATCTATGCTATGCGAGATTTTTGCTACGATTACCCTATATTGTTAAACGTAGCAAACTGTCCCAGCAGTGAAATCCGACTTCACTGTCAACTCTGGTGCACTCGCTATCTGGCTCTAATAATAAATACAATTACTCGGAGGTATTTGCAGCGCATATAGCGCAGTAAACCGTATACAGACACATGCATTCACCGACAGGTAGACCCAAAATTGATCTTGTCGGTCCCCGAGTTTGACAGTTGCTTGTGGCTGTGGTAATGATCGTGTATAACTGTTGAGTCAGTTAAAACTGATGGATCATATCCGCTAGCATAACCAGCTGCCTGTTCATGAATATTCTGCATCAACTACCGGAGACGCCTCTCACCTCTCTCGCAACATGAAAAGAAACATTAACTTTATGGAGGTTGGTTTGGGCAATTACACCGAGTCGCCGTGCTCTTTTCCTAAAGAATAACTCCTGACTTGCCTGATTGTGCGTAGACCTGACGGCGAGATTTTGTATATCTTGTTTAATTTCCGAGCAACCATGATAGCCGCCGCGCTCAATTTATGTAAGAAGCTTGCTTATACAGCTTGAGAAAGTTGAACTGATTGTGAAGCTATTTTGAGATGTGGGTTAACATGCTCGCTGACTGAGACGGATGGAATAGATGGCTACACTGTATACCGTACGCTGCTCAGATATGAAGCTCTCGAGGTGGCATCGACAGATTAAGACATTCATCCAGCCTGGATATTTAAGAATCGGCGATAGTCAGTATCAGTGATGGAGTCTCATTTTCTTTAATTCATCACCTACAACCTCAAGATTTATTCTAAACAGTATTTTTTTTTTGTTGACGACCAATTGTTATTCAAGAATGTATTCCAATTATCCTTGTCGCAAATTTGTGCCCTCGCAACCAAGCGTTCAAGAACTACTACTACAGAATATGGTAGTATCAAACCTTTATCAATTTGGCAATGATGTCGAGACGCTTTGTGATGGATGGTGCCGCCTCCATCCAATCAATGCAATGGAGGTTAGAAAGACTCTTAATATCCTGAGTGAGCCCAACCACAATATCAAAGGCGCTGGAATCCATCTTTCGCAACTCAGGCGATATCTCAACGGAACAAGGCCTTTGTCTCAGTGGTGCCGATGCCGCCACAAGGATCGCCAGCATCTCGACTTGATTGAACTTAACGACTGGCTTTATCGCACAGAAATCAATCCACTTGTTCTCGAAAATCCTGCTCCGACCTTTGTAACGAAGGGCGTTTACGAAGCACGCTGGATTGAAACAAATATCTATGATAAAGAGTACACCCCTAAGCCAACCTCTACTACCAAACAGTACCACGAATACCCGGGCCTAATTTCAGAAGAGCATTTGGCTGGCGATGTCAATAATTCACCATTCAAACCTCAAGTCGCTGCTCATCCTTCTCCTTCTCAACTCGTTGACAATAGTCCTTTCAGCGATCGCTCGGGATCCCAAGAGTCAGGGCCGGCTGTATTGATTTACCCTTGTGGTATGTCAATTGGCCTCGTGGGCTACATGCCATATTCTTGCCCTGTGCATGGTACTGTCTATCGTCCTCGTGGTCGCTTTTCTCGAGGCCGTTCCTGCATTGTTCCTGATCATCAGATGATGACTTTCAAGGATCCTGCGTTGCACGCATCATCAGCCCCTGGATTATCCCCCACTAGGCCCTTGTTGCCTGACCCTATGCCGCAAGGCAGCATTACTCCTGAGCCTATGTCTCACGGTTCTACTTTGGCCCCTGACTCCACGCGTACTACCTTGCCAGCTAGCACCCCCCCAGGGCCCATAGCCCAGAGCCCTGCAACGGCTTCCACGGCGCCGCGGAACGACTCGCCCCAGGAGCCTGAGCTTGACGTCTCCATATCCTCTGGCCCTGTGTCTGTCAGCTCTATGCCACTGGATATTGCTCCTGCAAAGCCAATTGTCCGCCTGCCAGTGGCTGTTGGCTCTATGACCAAGGAAAACGCTTCTCATGAGGCAAGTCACCGTGACCCATATTGGTATGCACCGATCCCCCTTAATTTCATGCCAGGAGGTAGCAAGAACTCTGGGGTTACGACTGGCAAGACAGCAGTCAAGAAATCTGTTTTCCATTTCAAAGGGTCGGATCGTCCTGAGTTCGGCAGCTCATCCAATGATCCATCAAAGCAAACCAATGGCACGAACATGAAGGGCCAGGTTAGAAAGGCAATTATACCACTTCAATCGCACCTTGATGCACGGGCGGCTGAATTCAAACCGGTCATGGCATAAGGGATCTCGCTACATCTCCTTATTGTGCAACGCACGATGTTTTCTTCATACTGAATACACTTCAACAATTTCAAATTGCAATTCACCTGTCAAGCCACGAGTTCTTGGAGTATGGCCCATTCGGATTTCATATCAATGAGAAGAACGTGAAGTGAAATTGTTGCTGCAACCATTTCCATAATATACTGAATGGTGCTCGACATTGAAATGGCCCTTACACCCCTTCGTTACGCCGAGTGACGGCGTTGGATAGCTTGAGCTTTCTTGATTTTTATATGTTACATCTTTATCAAAGCAGCATAATTTGTCGCAGCTGTATTTCGATTTATTTCTTTTGTCTTAAGAATGTTCTGTATCTACGCATGACTTACTAAATTGACACAACGTCCCTTTTGCTATCACTAGTGATTTCTCGTCCAAAAGAATCATTGAGTATGCTTCTATGATTGACATTGATGTAGTGAGTATGCTGGCTTTAGTGCCTCTACAAGTGCACATAAATATTTTAAGACCGCGATATTTTGAGTATCGTGACACCGTCTGTGTCTCCTGTCGATGTAAATTGAATTCTTGTCACTCAAAGGTTTTGTAATTTAAGCCCACGTATAGCGGCCAACAACCTACATGATGTTAGAGATTAGGAACCGATGTTACCTTGCAACATATAACATCTTCGAGCGTACAAACTTGATGAATCGTAGGCAAGGCAACTGTGACAGTAAAATCCCAGCTGTTTCACATTTTGACCATAAATTGTGAGAACATAGGGAATGGCTCTACGACATGGAAGCAACGGTATATTCCAAAATCCATCTCACATCGCAGGCAAAGAGACGAACGGTAATCAAGTTGACCTGTGGGATTCAACATAACAGCCATTACCTTTATTTTTCCATTCGTTGAGCATTTCGATGAATGCATGACACTGTTTGATGTTCTACCTTCCACGGACTTGACCTCTTGAGCTTGTAAAACTACACAAGATCGACAAATTCAATCGTATGATTTAAGTATATAATCCTCAGCTCATAAGCATAGAATCGACCCAGCTTAATACTGATATAACTAGATGTGACTCGCATATAGCAAACTTGGTGATGTGCCTAAAAACAAAATCTCGAAGGGAGGCAGCGTATACCTAATGACTCGCTACACTAAAGCACTCACTGATCTTTCGGTCATCTCTGTATCAAGACAGCATATCCCCGACATAACCTATCAATTTTACATCAATAACGAAAAAAATATATTTCCAATCACAGAGACACTCTTGTTGACCGGCATAAGATCAATGCTCAATATAACCATTTTTGGACTCTGGAGGAAGCGGTGTTAGTAGGACTCTCGGTGGTCAGAACTGTCTCAGCAATTACATGCGCAGAGCTTTCAATCGCTTGAGATAGAAGACTCGGATGCTTCTACACCGCTCTTTCATCTACTGAAAAATAACCATCTCGCCTAGCATGTGGATATGTGTGTACTGTCTGGTGGTTTTCAGGTTTCCGGTGACCATAAACCCTGGGGACGTGAACCGTGTACGCATATGCCTCCAATTCGGGGGATTCAGCGTCTCTGATCCCTACCCAGAGTTGCCTGTAAAATACTCATAGCATTGGTGAGCTCACTTTCCTTCACGGATCTTTTGTTCCGTCGATGTACATTTATCACACTGCTGGAATGAGGTCCGTTTTGAGTGGTATGCTGATTTATTCCGGAATTCAATATTTGAACGCCGATAATTATTACCAGAAAACGCCAATACGACCTCGGAAATTATGTCTTTCTTTTCCATTATTAGAGCCTCAATTTAGACAGGAGTTGAGGCGATATGTTGACTTGATTGCGATTGGGAGGGGGGGCGGTTGATTTGGAAGTCCGCGAGTGAATATTGTTCATTCATCGTGATTGATCGCTTGTGTACTACATTCTTGAAAAAAAAACAATAATTAAAGAAGCGCCTACTTTCTGAAACTGGAACAGATGAGTTTCTAGGGGTATCTATCGGTCTGTAAATCTACGAGGCATAGAATAGAATAATACAATTAGAAGTATATAAAGAGTCGAGGATTTCAGACTGCACGGATTAGTTATCTCATAGAATAACCATTGCATTTGACAGACTTTTTCGAAATCACAATTTCGAACTTACGTGCTGTCGAAAATACCCTCACAAACATTAGCAGCAAAGCACAGTGAATCTTCTCACATACCTACGTCGCACGTTTGGCGCTAGGTCCTCCTTGCTCCCACAAGAATTCTGGATTTTATAGGGAAGACTACAGAGCTCTGATAAATATACTAACCCCACAAAGTCCACAATAAAGGGAGATGTACAACTGTTCATAAGCGCTTTATGCTTGTATCAAAATGGTGTCCCTTCCTCAAACGAGTCAAAGGGACAGTGGTACGGCTGTTCTCCTTATACAGGGGCTTCCTTTATTCCACCAGCTCCCCAAATCCGAAATCGAGTGTCTCGTTCGACATGCGTCTTTGCATTTCAGATATTGTTTTCTTATACATAAACACACTGTTAATCGTGATTACGTTGACGATGTCTGGAAAATAGGCCGTTGTATAAATATGTATAGCGAGATCCTCTTAACATCGCTTTCAATTAATCTGACATGAATCAAGGGTATGTCCCGACCAACATCTGAAGCGGATCCAAGTGTGATTCTGCAATGAAATACTTTCGTAAGATTCTATAATGAGAAAACCTTCGCAATTCTGATAGCCCTTTTGCACTAGCCTCCAAATATTGAACAAATTCTATACCCTTTCAACTTTTGAACGAGACTGCATCTGATCTTGTATGCCCAATCTCGTAGAGACGAGTATTACGTAGCTCTCAACATTTATCATTACTCCACAAGCAATTTACTCGTACTCCGATGCTTACAGACCGACCGCATGCTTTTATCTCCTTCTGACTTGCGAAGCTGTGCAAAAGTATACGCATCGTAGCAAAGTATCAATCCCCATGAAATGGCCGATTTTAGTTTAAATTTCATCGTTTTTCTCTTCTTAAACATCAGATTATCTCCATTATCACACACCAAATCAGCTTTACTGTCCTGTCAAAGCATCTCATACATATTGGAATCTTCTTTTTTAAACCACAATGGACTACTCTGGAAGTGATGATTCGTCGACGCCATGGTCGTCGTCTTCCTCCCTACAAAGTAGCTCTAATGTGATGACCCCTCACGACCGTGTCCTTCACAGTCTGTCATCATCCTCTATTGGCAAATTTGTAACCTTGCCCCGACGTGCAGCCCAGAAAATGCGCTGGGTGCGTGCAAGAAACGCTAGAATCCGACAGAGATCGGTGATTGACTTGACGCTACCCCTCGCTGCTAAGACCCAGATTGCCTGGGATGAACACGAAAACTACCATCTCATCCCGCAGGAATTCTGGGATCGGATGGAGATTGTTCGCACGGACAGCACGCCCAATGGCCCTTATGTCCAGATCATTCAGAGAACAACTCAGTACCTCAACATCCGCGGCCTCTACGCCGCCGACAGTCCCGATGCTTGGTCTGCACTGCTCGAACTCGTTGATCCTGTGGCCATCATCAGTGAGAATGAAGACTATTTTGTTCCCAGCGAATGCTGGTGGAGACGTGTAGAGGATTGGATTTTTGCGTGGTAAGGAGGGTCAATGACAGAGTCCCTCCTGCTATCCAGTGCGTCTTGTTGTCAAACGCCTCTTCGCTCAATCGATCAAAATCGATCAAAACAAGGGCCTACGATATCTGGTTTAATCACAAGATATTATGACTATCATATAACTCCGTCAACAAAAAGCAAATTTTCGTCCTCCCATATGGAAAATGCATTGTTATGGCTCGCATCGGAATCGCCTTTAAACCTCTCTCATCGGCGAATTGAACAATACCGAGGTTGATGGCTTTGACCATACATGCAATATATTCGGTCTAGGATCTCTTTTTTTCTCGTTCATGTACTGTTGGGTTATACTACGAAATTGGAATGAACAATGTGTTGCTGTCTTATTTCCTCATGTACTTACAATGGATTTATCATATCTGTCAAGCTCTTCAGTCCATTGATCATCGAAGTGGGACCATTAATCTTTAGTTAGCACTGTATGTGTAGCGAGGAAGCCTCAGGGGCATGTACCCCTGAATCCTTGACCACTAGAGTAACGAAGCGCGTATATAGGTACAGCTTGCTAAGGGCACGACGCCTTGGAATTATGCGGTCATTGTCTTGAATAGAGCAAGTGGAAACTACTAGTCATCGAATGGAAGTATAGGAGCCATTTGATCTTGCGCATATAATACATGACAACGATGACTACTTTCTCTATCTCCTCATCCTACATGAGTACCATTAGACTACAAAAAATCTTATGTTCCATATCGTTTGCTCAGTTCAGGGCGTCAAGGTAAAACCCAATGAGCAGCTACAGTAATTCGAAAGAGAAGCAGCCTCAAAATGCCCTCACTTGTGAGAATGGGGAACATGGTGAGCTGTGACGTTGAGTTTTCTGCATCGAGTAATCCCTTCCATACCACCTCGTCCGTCCCTATGATAAACTGTTGATAGGTTTCAATTACTTGAGGAGATACATGGGTAATTTTTCGCATGAAAAGCTTTTTTAAACTAGCAGCATAGTGTCAAGTATGGTACCAACGATCCGTAATTCGAACGGATTTTGGCGTTTAGATTTTCAACTATATGTAAAAAGCTAGTCATGGCTATATACATCGAGCACAGTCAATGCACACTTGGAATGATTGAATGGGCTGACATTTATTCAAGAATGGTATACAGAGCCGAAGCACGGATGCACGATCTCATACGCCCATCCAAAGTACAACCAACAAGCGGGTGCTGGGCACTCATCTGTGAATAATTCAAGCTGACTGCAAAATGCGAGACATAAGATTTCATAGACCATTTTTTATTCAGGCCAAACTCTTGACATTACTGAACGTTTCACAAAATCAGAATATAAACGAAGTTCAGTGCTACCAATAAGTATATCGCTGTTCATGACAACTTGTATGATAAATAGGCTAGACGGCGGTAAGACATTTGTGTATAGGGCATGAGCCCAAACAGTGCCCCTTTTACGAGGCGTTAAAAGCGTTACATATCCAACTAACGGGGAAGTTGCCTATCTGACGGCCTTTACATTGTGGCTCATCAACTTGCATTGCGCATACTACGAGAGAAGACACTATCGTGCTGGCATCAAGTCTTGCAAGAATTCACTCCTATCAACTAATTATATCATCTACAATATGGTACTTTATCGGACTGATTTTATGATACTATCATCACAAGCAACGCGGATCTTACTTTACGCGGTTGTCGAGTCAGCACTCGGCGAGAATGAAGATAATATTTTGGTGCATGTACACTCACAGTTTATTTTGCTATGTGAGTCAAGGACAATTTGAGCACGACGGCAAACTTCACGTTTCAATCGCTCCGATGAATCAGATGGATATTACTCTTATACTTCGCGGCGCTTTTCTGGTAGTGTCGCCTGAAATAAACTCGGCGGCTTCAATCCCTCAAGATATTATAAATAAATAGGACGTCGTTTGCTGCATTTACTTGCTCGACCATCTCTCCATCGCACAGCTTCAACAAACTATCATCGATACCACAAGCATCAAGTGACTTATCAACCCAAATAATTCTAAATTCACAAAATGGAACAGCAACCAATCTTAGATGAAGCCGAATTTTATAGGCGGGTCGAGATACAGCGACGGGAGCAAGAAGAGTGGTACCTATATGGGCCACGTCCGGTTTTTGAGCAATTTAATGTTGAATGGAGGATGCAGCCCTTTGAAGGCCAAACAAGTGAAGGATGGCCTTACTCCAACGGTGACGAGGAACAACTTTCCCGGGCCATGGGTCAGTTGGAACTCAACGGCTATTGCAACATAGACACCTTGGTAATATATATCCCGTCAATAAGACGAATTTTAATATGTTGCTTCCAGAAGTGCTAATAGAAGAGGTTTTGAGCAGTTCCCGGGCGTCAATTGGTTTATGCTGATGTATTTGGCCAGTATGATTGATCAGCATAATTTGGCAATGGCGTTCATGGTCCACCGGCCACTCGTTGGCCTTTTTGATCTCCTTGACACTGTAGCACCTGGCTATGCATGGCTGATCTACTACTCATCAGCGCATTTATCGTTCGATGAGTCGGTTACGCTTGTTCGCGGATTTCAGGTGTCAGACAATTTCGATGCCATAACTGGTACCATTGTTTCTAATGCTCCGAACGCTTTCCAAGGAGAGATGGGAACCTTGCCTGCCAATGTGTCGGGGAATATCGTGCCTGTGCAAGCATCACAAGGATTTACCTTGTCGCTGCAAGATATGGAGGGACTCTTCCCTCAAGTTGATTTCGGTCGATTCGACCGGCAGCAGCTTGCTTCGGATGACGAATATCGTGCGACTGTCTTCAATCAGATAGTCCAGGAGGCTTCTGTGGCCCAAGAAAACCAAGATATGTTGGATTAAGGCTGGCGGTTTGAGATTTACTTTCCCTTCCGCATGTCCTCTATTTATTTCCTAAAAGGTTCTGATATTCTCTGCCTATAATTCACCTTACTTGTTAGCTATCAAATTCGTTCTACCCTTGCATCCAATCATTTTTACCAACCTGGGCTTTTGTAGACAGAGCTGACACGGCTCATGATCGTGATAATCAAATGTAAAAGCCGTGATATACGACATCGTGAATCGGTCGTATAATAGTGTAGCGACGGGGGTTGGTAAAATCGTAGGGCTGCCTTTTGTGCCACTACCGACAGCCCAGCCATCATCCCCGTACTAAGAGGAAGAAGATATAGCGGTTGAAGAATGCTCGGTTTTATATGTGATAAAAAACTTGCTATTGGGCACCACAATATATAACAACCTTGTCACAGCACCACCTGCCACTGGGATACCCCTGTCGTGCCTTGAAGTGGAGTGCCATGTATGTCCAATTGCACATTGACACGGATTAATGTAGTTTTGTACCATTATAACGGGAACATAGAAGAAAATCAAGATATTACTTTGTTATCGCGATTTGAGTGACTCTATACCAATTTCATATCGCAGAATTGGACTTGGTGAGGCTAGTAGCGGGTCATTAACTTGTGTAGACATGTATGTCCCCATGGTATAAGGCGATCGCTTCAGAGAGCCCCGAGAGCCCCGAGAGCCCCGTAGAGGAAGACACCACAGACATGGCAGGATTTACCCCGACTACCGTTCCCTTGACCCGCCCATTGCTTATAACCGTTTTCATCACCTACATCACAGCACACGCATATAGTGATGTTAATCAATCTTGCAGGTAAAATGGCATTGCATTATGCAGTTCGCCCAGCGTTTGCAGGGCAATTTGACTACAGTTGAAGAAAGTTTCACTCTCAGGCGGTAGACCCGAACATTGCGCCAAACTTAGAAGCGTTCTCCTGGAAACTCAGGGGTAAAGGGGCTGTAGAATCAGCTGCGAGCTGTAAGGTGTCGGTCGCAATCTTTCATAATAAAGGTTAGCCACTCAGCAAAGTTCGTCTGTAAGGTACAACCCTACTTACACGCCATGCATCTTTCGGGAGTGTGCATATAACAACCGCAACTTGTTTTTTTAAAGGAGCTGTCTCCTAGGAGAACTGGTTGCGTTCGCGTTCGGCATCTCAAAAGCTACGGTCGCTCCTCGCTGCCGTGAGACCAGGCGAACCACTCTGTAGCATGGGCAGCAACCGTAAACGTTTCAATTGTCAGTCAGGTGCTAATTGAACCTCTGTTGCAATGATGTAGGAAAAAAAGAGAAATGATCAAATGGTTTATAACAATAATAACGTACGTGGAAAAAGGGAAGATGTACCGAGGATAGACCAGCTGAAAGAAAGATGTTTCGTCTGTGGGCTGTCACAGACAGGACTACCGACTTGAGCGACTTGCATCAATTTTTTGGTAATGGAAGAACTACCGATTTCCAACTTGGCGGCACCTCTAGTTTAGCCAAGTTCAAGCATTTAGATAATGAGCCTGACACTTTGTTTGAGTGCAATCCTTCACCACCATCAATAGTCTCATCCTGGAAAACAGGGAGTGGTGTTAGACAAAACTCTTGCGATCAGACGAATGATATACAAAGTGGCATGCTTACAAAACAGAACCACAATAATTCCTGAAGCCCATGAATCTTTGTCGTTTCAATTCAAACTTCACTAAGCAGTAAATATTGCGTAGGCAAGCGAAAATGTGCTGTAGGGTTCGTTCAAATTGTGCTGTCTTTGGCCAGGGATGGCGCTCTTCTAGAGCTAAAGACACGATTCAATTTGTGGTGTACTAAACTGCATTGAAAACATTATATGCAATGTTCCTGCAAATCAATTTGTTAGGAAAATGTTGGAAGAAGGAGAATTTTGAGACTTAGAGTGCTGCGGGTGTGCACCAGAAAAGTAACTTTGACGATTAATCGTTCACCTCAAGGAGACGGGTCAAAAAAATTGAGACAGCGTTACTGCTCATCTTCAAGAAAAAGAGCAAGGATTGCTTGTTCGACAATACCGTATGCTTTTCCGGCATGCCTCAATTGTTTATTCTGTCTTGCACCATCGTGCACACCTCCATCACTTGAAGCTTCCTTATTTTTTTGTGAAGTATCTGTGGTGTCTCGATGATCATAATGTAACTTATTTGACCAGGCACATTTCCCAGATACTTTAGATTCTTGTGTTTTGGTGTCCTGGCGATGCTTAGTTCGGTTTGATAGAACTGGATGTGTGGTTGGAGGATCGAAGTGATCAGATAGATAGTGCTCCGCCACAGCAACGAGAGCAGCCACAGTAACATTAAACATCAAGAGATGGTTCATTAGTGAACGATTATTTTTGATTCCGCAAATGCGTGGTTTTCGTGACTTGGTGGTAGTAAGCCTCAAATTTTATACCAAGACAATATATTCCTAAATCAAAAACTGGCACTGCGAGACTAATCCTGATCTTTATTTCCGTGCGATATGATTTTTTTTTGTTGTAGGTTGACGCTTCTGACGAAAGCGGCCAAACTTGACCATAGCGTGCAATCATACGCAGATGCTACATCTGTATGAATGAATGCAAAAGCTAGTATAAAATAAACTGAGAACGGCGAGACCAAGTTGCATCTGCATCTGCGTTTAGTACTGCACACATAGAGATCAAAGGGCGAAACACTTACCATTTTGATGCCAATAATCCTTATCGTGGCGAGACAACGAATTTGCTTTTGTTTCACCCCAATTGCCACGCAACCAGCAATCGCATCTAATCCTCATATGATGCAAATGTAATTGACGCAGAAAGCATCGTCGAGGATTATTGCAATGCCTCTGATGATAAAAGGATTTTTATTGAGTTCTGTCGCTATGTGATTCGGCACTATTATCTGCCTGTCCACAATGATTTGTGGACTTATACAGTGACTCCTTTGCTATCCTACGTCTCGTTTGTAGTATAGTATCTTATGGACGATGAAAAAAGAATACTTGCTATCATATGCGAACTGAGACCCCATGTACTAATTCTTACTTACTGTCATTGAAATGGTGGTCAATAGATTATTGATTTACCAGAGAACGTCAATTTTGCATGGGCTATGAACTGTCAAAAATAGCAAGTAGCTAAACGATGGCAAGTCGAAATGTTTGAAGAATTGAAGATGAACATATAGTTTAAAGTGATAAACAGCAAACGTTATTCAAGAGGTAATTGACATGACTTTTAATCCAGGTTATGCGGGTTGGGGGTAGTAGACAATCAATTTGGGTAACGTATAATGGACAATTCAAGCAGTAGAGAACATAGAAATGTGACAGAAAAGGTTACAGGACACGACATAGGAGATACCTTGAAAAAAGGAGATAGCGTAGATGATTTAATGGAAGTCCGCAAGAAGATGATCTTGAAAATGGCGTATTTGGTCTTCGCTTAGTGAGATGAGTGACCCAAGAGGCCCAGCTTGGACCGTAGATGGTCAACAATCTTCTTCACAATAGCCTTCAATTTATTATCAGAAGAAGTCTCGCTTTGCTGTATATGTTCGAGCCAATTGTCTATATCCATGGCAAGACATTCCCCTTCATGGGGAGCCGAGTCGTCACAGCGGCAGAACTTGTCGTGTGTCTCCCCGTATTGCTCGACAACCCGCTTGTGGTGAGCAATTCGTTCCAAATGTGCGATATAGGCCACCAAGCCTCGATCAAACTTGTATGTCGAGGGATTGATAGAGACGTCCTCGCTGTTGAGGTCGTCCTCGGAGGATGGACCTCCCGCTTGCGAGACGAGGCCCTCGCCCGTAAAAATCTCGTTTGGGTTGGCATAGAGGTATAAACGAGCCTCCAGATCCGTGTCTGCTAAAGCCGTTATAGCTTTAGGGTCTCTTGGAGACCCTACATTGGTTGCCAATTCGAATTCTTCATCTGACCCTAGGTCAGATGGTAATCGGAGCGCGTGGTAACGCGCTTTGGCCTTGTTCAACAGTATGAATTGAGGCATTGCAATGAATCTTGTAAGTATGAGCGTTGATTGACAACAATTTTGAGATTGGGAACTTGAATGATAAATTGAAATTGATATTGGCTTGGAAATAAAGGAGACAAAACGGTGATAGACGATTGTCGTGGCTAGATATTTAAACCTTTGGAGCAAGCAGCAACGAGGTTTGGAGGTGCCCTCACTGACCACTTTGCTGATATAATAAAGAAGCCGTCACGACGCCAATAAATCTCTTCTGACATGGAGCTTACTTTTTTGATGTGTCAAGCTGCATGAAGAAACGCGTCCTTTCACGAGCTTTTGTGATTCATCCTCCATATCCATCCTTGTAGGGGTAGTTGTCTTTACAGTCACAAATTCCGAACTTGCTCTCCGATGTAGTGCCCCCCACCCCCTTTTCCCGGTCAAGTGGTTGCTGTAGTTTTGATGATTGTAAAGGTCCGACTCCCCATCGTTCACTAATTTGCTCTTAGGTGAATTTGTAGATTTTTTACTCTAAGTGATGTTTGCTAAGTTGGTAGTATCAAGGAAGATACCTGATGAAATTCATTGGTAGTGATTTCTGATTTATGGCTAGTATAGACAAGTAGGATTTCACCTTCTCTAAGGGCTATTCATCGAGACTACACTCTATCAAGGATAGTGGAATGGAGTAGATTTACATGTATTCCAGATTTTGCGTCTCGCTATTGTCAAAAGGAGCCCCTGTAACCTATAACAAACGTATGTCATCTAATGTGTAGCAACATCAAAGGCATATTGTCGAACAACAAGGCTTTTCTATGTTTTCTTGGGGCAGGATAAATGATACTTGATGGAATCGCTTAAGAATCTACTCTTTAATTTCTACAAGATCAAGAGAGGAGGCACAATCGTATAATAGACAAAACATATATCAAATTCGTGGTAATAATCAACAGTAAAATATGGGAAGATATATGAGACGGTAATATTTAAAAACATCAACTATGCAGCTGAGACCTCCTCATTATTGCAGTCATAGCTGTCGCCAGTCTCACAACCGTTATTGCGTTCCGCAAACTCGTATTGCTCCTCCTTGTAGATTCTATCCCCGTTGGCGTGCTGCGAGAAGTAGTCGGTAGTTGCTCCCATAACCCTGTTCATCGACTCGGCGTATCCTTCCACGGTAGCGCACAAAACCCCGGTAACCCAATCATCAATGTCGTGCTTGGTCAACTTCTTTTGACCTGCACTAGCAATGATTTGCTCGAAAACTGACTGCTCGGGCTCTGGCAAAACGGACCAATCGATCCTGAGCTGGGAGATGTCAATTTCATTGTTGCCAGTCGTGAAATCTTCAGCATTAGGGGCTTGCTGGCCAGGGGCAACGTTGCACGGCTCGTCGACCAAAGTGGTGGCACCGCTCATAGAGGGCGTAAAGACGCAATCAGAAGTTGCAGTAGCTGCGCGCATGTTTGCTCCTGAAATGACTATTATGGACATGTTAATTTACTGCGTTCAAAACATAAGGGTTTAATGGTTTCGCTCTTACTTTGCATGATGTTCTGCTCAACGCAATTGGATAGGATATATTGGAAGTATATTTGATTGATTTTAGTTCATGAAACAACGAAAGCGTCAGAAACCTTTAGCAAACGGCGACTCTTATTTATTTGAATTCTCTAGACAAGTCCAACAGAATACTGATATCTATCATCCCTCATTTGCCAAAAATACAGCCCAAAATTCCAACGGCGATATTTTCTCTGATGAAGCTCCCAGACTCAATATTTCTTTGTGTGGAGACTGGATACTTCCAGTGTATGGCTCTCGCTGCTTTCCCCGCTCGATGGTAGACATTTGATGACCTTGATGTTTTCACCTATTACTGCAAGTTCACCTCCGATCACATCGGCATGAGCAGATCCGTGATCCAACTATTGAAGAAAAAACCAGACGCTGGCTATGCGAGAGCCAAAATTAGCCATCCAGTGATTTCTGGCTGATCAACGCGTTAGACTTCGGCAAAGACCAGAAAGAAGCCAACTCGGAGGGAAAGGTGTTGGCCTCATTAGCAAGAAAGAAGTAGGCCATGTAGAAGAAGCCCCTAATGCAGAATAGGTGCTCAGCAAGCTGCAAGAATTTTGCTAAGTTCTCAGAGATGAACTTAGGCATAGAACCACTTTCAGCATGAGCTACATTATTCAGTATATCATGATAGAGCAAGCAGGAGTCTCATATCATCTATCTAATGTCTTCCAGAACGTCTATTCCGTAGCCCATGTTCAACGTAGTGCTATTCTCGAAGCCGTGCACGAGTGGCCGCCTCTCTACTTTCATGTGATGGCTACTCCACATAGCTGAAATACATTCTTGTTGTTTTCAAAATCGACACTAGCAGAATCAAGCCATTGAGGCCCCAATTCGCTCCCCGTTTGAAAGTGAGAGGGCCAGAAAATGCCTCAAAATGAAGGTCACAAGGACGTGTGTCGACGACGAAGAGAGGCCAGACTCATGCGAGTGTAGTTGATATGCTAATTGAGCCCAACCTTGAGACTATCAATAAGTGTCTACAGGATGTGGCCGTTCTAATACAATCCCTTTGATGTCGTAGGTGGCTTCGGATATCTGACTTGGGAGTCACCGTATATATAAATTCAGGGGCTTGGCAGTCAGGGGTTGGGGCTCAGACAGCGACACTGACGACGACTCATCAACGACGGCGATATCAAAGTGGAGAAATCGGATGCTTCTTGAAGATAGAGAGAAGTTTGAATGCATTGGGAGCGTCTTTACATGTGTCAAAAGTTGCTACAGCCTATTTTCAGGGTTCAGCGATACCCCCTTTGAGTGGCGGTGGGAAGAGGAGACGTTGATCCGACGTGGAGGAGGTCGACGACGACAGCCCAAACGACGAACGACAGCACATGAAGCATTTTCATTATCATCATCAAAGACATAACTATAGAAAGCAAGAAAGGAATTAAGTCAGTCAAAAATGACTCCTACAAGAAGATTGTTTGTCGATATGCAAGTCACCCGCAAACGCCTCGATTCCGTTGATGGAGTAGATGGCAGCGAGAAACGCATTAAGACTGACAGTATCAACCACTTCAATCATACTTCCTTTGACGACGACCTGAATGCAGATGCTATCAGCAGCATCTCTAGTCTTGCAAGCATCTCCAGTCTAAGTGATGATGAAGTTACCCCAAACACTACCTTCCAAGACGACAGTCTTTGTACCGTTGACACTAAGCCCGCCTCGACGGGTCCAGCCAATGCCCTTAATGAAAAGCCCAGACCCATCAATGAACTTCCCAGATTAATCATGATTCACGCTACAGTCGACGGCGACACATCCATCAAGACCGCACAGACTCTCGACACCTCCAAACGCACTGCTCAGCATATCCTCACAAAGTTCTGGAAAACGCCCTACCCCCCAGCGACCGTCGATTACAGAAAACGTTGTCGCAGGATTCACGGTACACGATGCGTCAATGCTGTGATGGGCCACATTGCACCGGATTCGCTCGTCAAGGCACCTGGAAGCGGATGCTACCGGTGTGAAAGCGGGAAAGGTCCGTTCACCACCTGCGTTGTGCATCCTTATCCTACATTTGCAAGGAGTGTGGGAGCGTGCACCGGATGTCTGTTTGATGGGGTAGGGGCAAGATGCAGTTTAGCTGAGAGTACATGCCATGAGACCAGCAGCGGGTCTCAGTGGAGGAAGGACGTTGGGTATGTGTCTCATGTGAGGAATGCTGGGAAGTTGATACAAAGTTCGGGTGGGCCAAGATTGCCCGATGACAACATGACAGTTGAGGATAGGGAGGAATTGGTTTCGGAGGCGCTCTTGTGGGCAAGATACGTTAAGATGTGGAGTGAAGAGTGCCCGTTGATGAAGTCAAGGAAGAAGGCATGATGAATAAATGGCTATGGCGTTTCAACAGGCTGCGTTGAACTATATTGATATGGCAGTTCGAGGTTTATGGAGATCGCGGTTCTGACATCTCACAACTATATCTACAATTTACACTTTCATCTGTTATCTCTAAACATACCCATACAAAATATCCATTAGGCATACCTTATGGCTGCATTGTCAAATTAGCAAAGATTCATACGAGTCACACAATCTGTTCTCGCTTCCATGTTCATCATCGTCCTTTATCGTAGCGCTGCATCACGATGTGACTCTTGATCCTAGTTCTCCTCATATATAAAATTGCACAGGTGGCATTGGCCTCATCCCCGGAACACTACGCAGCAGAGCAGAACGATGTGTTTTATTCAAGTTCACAATAAGGTATCATGTATCATGTTGATGTTCATCTTTAGTATTGCTGAACCGTAAGGCAAGCCAATTCAATCCAATACACCGCATGTAGATGTGTGACATTGGGAAACATGACAGCAGTCCTCGCTGATGCAAAAGCAACCTCAATCAATTGCGAGCATCATAATTATGATAGCAACAGGATGGGCTTGTCTTGCCCATGATCATTTAATTGCCTTCTAATGTATAAGATAGAAGCCAGACGGCAAACTGTCACCACAGCTGTCTGTCAGCCTTCAGCACAGCACAAAGGCATGAATATCCATCAGAATCAAGAGTACCTACACAATTAAGCAATATAACATTGCCCTTCGGTCATCGCCCATAGTCATGAGATTGTGCTTTTTTCTGAAGCATTCGCTGTCCCTTGCTCCTCATTGCAGAGCACGGCACGTTCTCCCTTCTGCGATGTGAAGCAAACGCAAAAATTTGGCTCCCATCCACCGTTCTCTTGAACACTTTCGTAGGTGACTCCTCGTAGATCAAGTATGATTTTGGGGCGAGTTGGTAGGGTGACGACATTGCTGTGCTTTCGATGTGTTTTCGCCATCGCAGATTCAGATGCAGATTTTGGTTTCGTTGCTTGCTTCGTTCGTGTGGATAGTATAGACGATGTTTGTTAAATCGACAAGAATGCCAGCATCTTGAATGTTGAGCTGGTCAAGAAGAACAATCGCTACACATGCACTACCTCACGGTGACGAGAGCACAAACTTGCTCATCAATTGATTTGTCTAACAACCAATGGAATATTTGCACAAATGCCCAACAGTTTGATCAAATCATATTCATCATTTCATTTCACCCAAACTGCTCAAGTCTCCAACCTATCATCTCAAGAGATCAATGGCGATGATTCTAAACAGATCAGTAACCATTCTGATCTTCACTGAATATCATGTAAGCTTACCGATAATAAGATGTAACCGACCTCACTTATCATCAGCATCTTTCACCTCCGCTGTTTCTGCTCCAGCATTCACACCATCACCACCCGCTTTTTCCTCAATTCCCTTCCACTCATCGCAATAATCGCCATTAAGCTGTGCTGTTATATCTTCTTGTAACGCTGCGTCCAGCTGGGTCATTATGTCGCAAACTTCGCATGCCCCAGGCTCATCGAATTCTGTAAGATTCAAGTAGCAGGTGTGTTTCTGCAGGCGTGGTAGACCGTTCCTCGTCCGCTTCTTGGGGGATTTATAGGGAGAGATAGACATTATGGCTGGTCTTGTTGGAATGCAGTCTTTTGATATATATTGGCTGGCAAGGAAGGGAAATTAATTATCTGGTAGGGATCCCAAAGGTTTCTTATACGTTATCAATGTCCGTTCGCTGAATCGGTTTCATCGCAACAGATTTTGAAAGTGTTCCTCTTTGATGCAATGTAAATTCTCTTCGTCCTGCAGGGGAGAGTGCTCTAATTCAGAATACAGATGATTCATCCAAACGCTTTGACGCATATGCAAACGACCTACATCATCTTCACACAAGTGAGTAGCAAGTACGTATGCGCATATCAAACGGTGTGTTATACGGCATCATCCGAGGAGGCCACTTCAAAGAAGCTTGATTACTTGATCCACTATTATTTTATTCGCCCCAATTGAAGACCAAGATCAATCGAGCACAATTTCTATTCTGTATTTGAGCAGCCATGAATCAATTCATTTGTTAGATGCTTGATTAGATTATAAACCCCCCTTAACCACCGTGAGGTCCTTTGAATGACGTTCATTAGGATAACCGCGGTCGCGACGCGGCGACGAAGAAGCTTTTACCCCTGAACCATCACCATTTCTTCCTCGTGTATGTATGTCGCGACCGCGATCCTGAACATATGTAGCAGACTGTACTTTAACCTTAGGCGCAGGATGAAAGCCCCTGATTGCCGTATGATTTATTGAAAGCAAGTTATATATGGGTGACAATTCTTCATTCTGCTGGACCTGGATGGTTTCGGCCGTCTTGCCCGGTTCGAGCTGTAACTGTAATCTTCCCTGTGAGGCAATAGATCTTTTAGCGGTACTATAGCCCTTGCTCAACTTGATGCCCAAGGTCAACCACCACACTGCAGCCGTTCAACACGGACCTGCGGGTCCCATGCAGAAGACGTCCAGAGTTGATATTCCACCATCGCTTACCTAAGATACATTGATATCTTAGAACGAGTGATGGCACTAGAGGTCCTTCATGTTGTTGCCTTTGGGCACGCGCACACAACTAGACCCATAGAGGGGGAGGTAAAGGAGAGAGCAACGGCATTACACAATGAACTACATGAGCCCAGCCATGCTCTAAGGCGACACTTAGGTTGATAGTTCTATCGTGGAAGCTTAAAATCAAGTCATATATTCATCAATCACTTGAAAGGATGATGTGCTTTGCTACACAGTGCTCGACATACGATGTGCAGGGAATAAGGCCAGTGAGCGCGTGGAGTTATTTTTCAACAGTGAAGACAGTAATTTCCAGGTGCATTGAAATAAGAAGCAAACAAGTGCTCTATGTTACACGTTAACAATTGCCTTGGTACCTTGACGAGAAAAGTTCGCAAGAGCCTCGGATTGCTAAACGATGCATAAAACGGATGCTTGTCACACGTCCATTGAGTACGCAACAAATTTACCATCTGGTACTGTTCATATCAATTGTGACAGTTTTGCGAGACGGTGTTTATCACTTCACCTTTCTTCACCATGAATTCTCTGCATCCAAATCTCTTCTTTGTCATCCAGCATGGATACGAGCCGAACAAAGAGGATATGACTGCATTTCCCTTGCTCATGTAGCACTAGCTGCAATGATGTTTGCGGCCGTGCTGTCGATGAATCAAGGCGAGCTCAATGAAATTATCAGCTGGCACAAAGGCGACAACGGCACTGCTGTTGACCGTTTAAATATCAAAGACTATGGCATGTTCTGCTTTTGGACTTCTTGGATGATTGCTTGATATAGCTTGACCCGTTGCCGACACAATCAAAACTGTTTTCAGCCACATAAATCATCTGAGAGCAGAAAAGACATAGGTCACCACTACGAACGCGGCGACCATGGCCATCGACGATCGAACTAGAGAATCATTGGAGCTTCTCTCCTCAAGACTCCACAGGAGAAACAGACTAAGTGCCTTCCGTGCATACAATGCACCGAGACCATTTTCCTACAGACGTCCCAGAATCATGAAGGAAAGGATCATGCGCGGAATAATCCGACAGGAGCTAGACAAGCGAGTGCATCCCGCGTGGAACACGGGGAAACAACCTCTCTATGAGATCCTCAGGCAAATGGTTACCATGTATGAGATGCAGCCCAAGATATACCTACAGAAAAGTTACGTTCTGGCCATGGTGAATGAGGAGTATGAGCATTTCATGGCAACTGTGGCTCGTGGGGATGAGTTGCTGCAGTGTGCTTTGAAGAAGGCAGAGTATGATTTACAAATGGTTGCTTGGGAGGAGCAGCCACCCATAAATATTCCTGGCCAGGAGAAAAGGGTTCATATATCAATCAGAGGCCCGAAGAGAGCTAAATTAAACAATGAGAGGACTAGCACCTGGCGTTGGAGCAGGTGGATTGAGAAGTTCAGTTTGCGCGGGCTGGCTCGAAGGATATTTGGATATTAGTGTATTTGATCTATATTTCATGTCGTTTTGGAAAACAAGGAGACTCTGTACGATGATGTTTGATCGTGAAACGCACAAGAACACAACAATCCGCATATATAAGAAAGACCGATACATATAAACCATCTTCAAATACGTACTCAGCATGTATACGATATATCAAAGGCCAATTGGAAGCCATTATCTATATCACTAGAGCAATGGCACAGAAAAAATCAAAGAAATCGAAGAACAAATCCAATAACAAGACCTCAACAATCAAGCCCTCAGCACCCAGCAAAGAAGAGATCGTCGCGGCTATAGAAGAAGAGGTTTGGATCCAAA
>AZGZ01000006.1:305183-316266 GCA_001636715.1 Ascosphaera apis ARSEF 7405 | reverse complement strand
GCCATCCAGCATGGGGGAATGGAAACACCGATGTTTACCTGATTCTGCGGCACAGACTTAGGGCGAAAACTTGGTTCTACAGACCCTTTTGGAGGCAACGAAAATGGGAAATTGATTCTGTTATTCAAGACGCAGTTCTTGAAATGCAAATGATTGATCCTGAATTTAAATTCTTGTTTGAAAGTCGGGTCGTGGAGCATGCAGTCTTGCAGAGAAGAAACGGCTATTATAAGGGCCCTTTCTTCATCAACTTTCTTCCTTGCGATGAGAGATATGAAGGTCTCCAAATCAGAACCAGATTGAAGAATGCTGCTTTCAAACGAAATGGCCGTTTAATAAGAGACGGGATGCATAAGAAAGCGGACCAAGTGCTGCTTAGTGTCAGGTATGTATCACATAATGCCTTCAATTCATCCTCCCGTTTGTTCTACGAATATTGTCTAATGAACTTCAAGTTCCGAGAGTCGTGACTCTTATCCTGGAAGTCATGGCTGCGTTTGCTGTTTGAAACATAATGAAGCAAGATTTGGCAGATATCAGCTAGAAAAAAGGCCCGCCTAAATCTTTTGAGTGTATCAGCACCGTTTCTGCATAATGCAACATCTTCTTCTCCAAAATCAAACAAGCGAATTGGTTGATCATTTCGGCATCCTGTAATCATGTCTTTTGCAAAGCTCAAATCCAATGCTTCATAGTACATACATAGATACCTGGCTCACGGTTCGTATACAAACAACCAGCCTCCCTTACCATGGCTATTCTCGTCCCAAACATCGCGTCAACAGCGTAAACTCATAAAAATCGCGAGTATTGCAGTAGATTCTCGGTTTTGAAACGAAATCGCGATTGATTCTTGTTGCATTCATGCCATCAGTTAAACGATTCATTCAGGCATCACCGCAATACCAGCTACAATGAACGCCATACTATCTTCTGACCCCGTCCCTCTCATCACGGACTCGCAAATCTACGACATCCTTCAACATGAGCTTACAGAACGCACGCATCCAGCCTGGGAAATGGGGACCGCATCTCTAGATACTATCATGAGGGAAACCATCCTGACTCGTGGGATTCCACCATATGCCAGATATCTACCCAAAGACGACCTCAAATTCGTTCACGAGACTCTGATCGAGGCTTACGAGAACTTCATGAAGAAAGACAAGCGCCTCACAAAAACGATGAATGATGCACGAGCAGACTTGTACGACTCCATGTTTGGCATCAGAAAGACGACTGGTAAAAATTTGCAGAAGGAGAAGAACGACTTTGAAGTGATAAATGCATGGTTTAAGACACTACAGAGGCATGCCAATGCGAAGTGATCCTATGCATCACACGTGTCTGACGAATACCAAGCCCAAATACGTTGATTAATGTGGCGAACATACGCGACAATATTTTATTACTCGATATATTTAAATATGCTGCGCGGCCCATCGTCTATCTCAGGCATTCAGGCCTACCAATTCACGGTCACCATATCGCTTTACGAAACGGATTACAACTGATCAGGAAGACTATGTGTCGGATATCAAAGTTGTGCCATAGCCGCTCGAAGTGTTGACGATCATTGTGTCATCGAGGGCTCTACGATAACAACTTCGCATATAGTTGAAATCAGCGACTGGTTGTGGTGGGACTCAATGAACTTCTGCATCACAGATCCTGGAAAATACCAGATACATGAAACAGGACATACTTTAATTTTGAGGGAAAGTACTATTTAACATGGGGGACACGGAATAGAGAACGGTCGAATAAGAGTTATCATTTGCTCTGCTGTATCTAGTCTGCAGAGCTGGCGACAGACGAAGTTATGAGTTAGAATACAGGGCATGGATGAGAGAAAAAATGGCAAGCCTCTAAGATATGCACGAGGCGCCATGGCAGAGAAGCACCATCTTTTCCAATGTCAAATACACGATGTGTCCCCGCCTTTGTCTGCCCATCTCTAAGACGGTTCTATTCTCGGAATGTGCGAATAGCCAGCCATATCTGTTATATCAAATTCCGGTGGATGCCACATCAGTCACCGAGTCTTGAAGTGTGATTGTTAGCAAATACAAGTCTGTTCGCGAGATTTTTGTTAGTCTTGCGTGTAGGTAATGCTTACACGAACTATTCGCACGGAAACATCAACACATCAACACAACGGAAAATACTTTTATATCTCCTCACTAGATTGAGAATGGCTCATCTCCAACGATATATGAGCATGCCAATTCACCAAAACTCACTCAACAATTTGTGTATCTCCTGACTACCAAGCAATCCAACCCTCATTGATACAGTCTCATTCCCATCATGACCATCCCAGAAGAAACCGAAACCAGAAAATCATCCACCCGCTCTGAGGACGACATCCTCGGCCTTTATTTATCTTCCAATCAAATCAACCCTGACCCAGAAGAGGTCGGTAAAGCCATTGAACGTGTCCTTGGTGATGACATTCAGGCTCTCTTCAAATCAATGGTTCCGAAAAGCAAGGACGTGAAGGAGCTGGTTCCTGCTAAAGTTCCCGTCGAGGAGGCATCACAGAAAGATGATGAGCTAGTTGATCTCGTTTCAATTGACAAGTCTGAGAGCTGTGGTGGGAAGACCATGGACGGTGGGCTTGATGGCAATGCGTCTGGCTTGCTTCAAGTAGATGAGATCGACGAAGACGACATGTTGTGATCAAAGTCAGTGATATAGTCCTCTTGCAACGTATCGATGAATACTAAACAAAAGATAGCAAGTTCTGATTTGAGGAAGATATGGGACAGCATCACAGTGTGTTCAAAGATAGCCTATGATATTAACGTGTCGATATCTCATAATCCTTGACATTCAAAGAAAAATCAATTGAATTGGCGTTTCTTCGTTAATATATACATCTGCCTTCATCCCCCTTCCAAACTCCACTCACCCTTACCATCACATCTACTCCCTTGGAGCATATGCCTCAACTTCAATCTCAACCCTCATATCATCCTCCCCTAACCTCGTAACCCCCACACATGTCCAAAGCGGAGCATGATCCGGCATCCACTTCTTGAAATTATTCACCATGATATATTCCGCCTCCTTATTCAACGGAATATGGTATGAGCGAACTTTATACACCGCCTGCCATCCGTTCTTGACACCAGCAGCGCGAAGCTCGGCATCGACGTTGCGGAAGGCTTGGTCGATCTGTTCTATTGTGTCACGGAAGATATCGTGCGGTGGTTCCGGCTTCCAGCCGCCTGTTGTTCAGTTGAAGAAGTGTTAGCAATTAAGTCCTCCTAAAGGTCTTTGGGGGAGCAGGTTTTGTAGTGGTGATGTGCCATACCCTGTCCAGAGAGATGAACGACATCGCCAACTCGCACGGCCTGAGTGTATCCGAATCCTTTCACTGCACTCTGCCCGTAGGGCGTGGATGTATTGAATGCAAGGCCAGACATGTTGCTTGAATATTCCAATCACTAGTTGAGGAGCTATTGCACAGCTTTTTTATATCAAGATTGAATTGATTGATATTCAGCAACTCAATGGATCTCGTATCACCCCGCTTCAATGAGTATTTACAGTATTTAAGTATGAGTACGCTTGAGATGCTGAATTACCCCTCCATCTTGGCAGCCGAAGAAGTGTATTTCTAAGCATCTCTCTGCTTGACCCACGGCATGGAATGGTAGCTCGTATGTGCAGTAGACATGAACTTTGCCGACGTCATCATTGCCGTGATATAGCTATAGGCTCTGCGGGTGTATACCAGGCACAAGATGCCTTAGCATAATGGAGGTCTTCAATGATGTCCAGCTGTGTGAAATTAGTGGTTACTCTGCTTCATGTATGAAGCTCAAGCTCTCAATAGAGCAATTAATGTAATGAAATATAGATTTAGAATTGACAATTTGATAGTATCAGATCCATACAGAAATAAATTTACTCTTCCACACGTTAATCCACATATGCATCCCATAATCCCCTTCCGTTGTCCTTTCTACATCGTTCACATCATTTTCCCCCCTTTTTCCTATATCTTCTCCGTAGACAACCACGACCTAGGCTTCCTCTCTTTCCCCTTAAGCGCCTCCTTACCATTCAGTGTCCCCATAGAAATTTTTAAAAACGGATCCTCCAGCAAATTAGCCGCATTCGACCGGTCCTCAGGCCTCCATTTCAACATGCGTGAAAGGAAAGCAATGAACATCTCCCTATCTTCCTCCGTCTCATTGTGCAGCGGCGGGAAGTGTCGTGCAATACCGTCGCCGGGACCACCGTAGCTGCGTAACACGTCCAAGTAACGGAAAGTTCCTTCAGAGAAAGGAGTCAGCATTGACGAACAGGGAAGGGTAACCGGGAGATTAAATTGGGGTTTGTAGAGTTCGGGTTCAGAAGTTACCTTTTTTATCAAAATAGCGCGATGTAGCGCGACCTCTGCGAAGCATATCGCTTCTGGGATATCCAAGGATGGAAATCATTCTCGCCATATGTCTTGCCGAAGAGAACTTTGCGGGATCGCTGTTTTCAGGTAAATCGAATGGACCAGCTCCAGTTGTCAGGTCCCAAAGCTGTGATCAACAGAAACAAAAAAGGCATTAGCAACATGATCCAAACTTCATCACACCCATTTGACTCAAACATACCAGTGCCCCCAAATTCCAAATATCAACCGCATAGTTCCACTCAGCGCCCAAAATCACCTCAGGCGCTCTGTACTCGTTCGGCTGAATCGCATGGTACAGCAACGGCCCGTCACCCCTGACCGCAAGTCCGAAGTCTGTGATCATGGGTCGGCCAAGGTACTTCGTTTTGGAAGCGTATCCATAGCGAGACATGTAGATCGTGCGATCCCAGAGCAATTTGCGAGGAGTAGGTGAGATTGACTCCGCATTAGCTAGATCCTCTAGAACAGATGCGTCACGGAGAGACATCATGATGTTATCTGACTTTAGGTCTGAAGGTTTGGATTGAACGTTAGTTAGCAAAATAGTCAGAAAAGATATAACATGGGATATTAAGGTGGTATACGAACCGGTATGAATGATACGGCACTCCTCATGTAAAAATCTCAACCCCTCCAAAATCATCATGCAGAGCAACTTCATAAAGCGTAAGGGGATGACGTTCTCATGGAACCTCTGCTGCAGCAACCATAACGGTTCACACAAGGGTTCAAAGGCCATGCACATATGCATTCCACCAAAGGGACTGCTAGTCTCAAAAGAATCCAGAATGGTACTGACGAACATTCGTCCTGGATCCTTTGAATTGGCATTGGCAATCGTACGGGTCATTTCAAGCTCATTAGCAGATCCCTTGGTGGTGTAAGGTGTTTGGAAATCCTGCTTGGTGATTTTGATAGCGACAAATCGCGTAGGACGCCGACGCCATCTGAATAGCGACTGAGAGCTTTTTTTTTTGTTTCAAATGTTATTATCAATATACATTGATTATTTCCAATTGAGCAGGAACAGGTAAGTACTCACTTTTTTAAATCCTTTGCCAGCCAGACAGTCGATGTAGCACCCCATCCAAGCTTCGCAACAAGCTCATATCTATTGTTGAGAATTTCATATAGCTTTGCGGGATAGAACTTGATAGCATCATAGCAAGGAGAAGTCTCCTCCTCAAAAGGCTGTTGAGGAGGGATCTGTAAAAACGGCTCTCCGGACTCCATGTTTTTGGAAGGCTTGGATTGTAGGACACGAAACAAGGACGGCATTGTGAACCCCTATAAATGCCAAACACGGACACAATCGATGAATACGACAATCAAATGGAGATAGGGAGTGATCCAAGAAGCAAAACTGAAGCGGAGCAAAGTCCGTGGCTGACAGCGTATATGAATCCTAGTTTTTGCTTATCTCGCCGGATCTTTCTTCAAGAGGTGGATGTTATAGAGATAAACCCTATATCCCAAGGACACAATTTTTGGTGAAACAGGTCGATATATTGCTGTGCTATTGGCGAGTTTCAAAGACCGTTGGAAAAGCACGATGACAGGGAACGTTGTTGCTTGTGATGGCGATGATGACTTTGATCGGCCTGACATTCACTTCACTCCTTCTTTGCTTTTTCCTTTTCTCTCTCTTCCATCAAACATCGCACCCGACGATTCGGTATATATATAATATCTCTCGAAGGTAGCTGACAACGCCTACCTTTCCTTTCCTTTTTCCTTTCTCCCCCTTCCATCCCCTCCCAACTCAGAGAAAAACACTCTACCCTTCCATTTCAGCCCAATTCACATCTCCCAAGCAGGCCACGTCCAAGTGACAGGTCTCTACCCACGGGATCCCAAGTCTCTAACCATCCAGTTTTCTGACGACGATCAATTCTCCCCGATACCTCTTGCACCGAAATAAGAACGCGGCTGGAGGTAAAGGTTGCGATCATCTGGCTCTACCCGCTTGCTCTGGAAGTACGAAAAAGGGGGGAGGGAAGCGGGAATCGAAGAAGCGTGCAGTCACAGTCATCCTCCCCTTTCCCATGTTCCACGCGATCAGAAAAGGGGACGTACCGAGCCGAATGCTGAACGACCGTGGGAGATGGATGGGAAATGGTAAGCAGGAAATCAATGACATGATTTCGAGAAAAAAGAAGCTTGCCTTTCCCAATGCCATGACGTTGACAATAGCAGATACGGTAGCTCTTCAATATAGTCAAGTATAAGAACTTGTAAGTTGAAGTTCGCAGCGGATCTATGCAGGTCTCGACGAGCTACACGCGAATTGCGATCGGAAGCGGGCTTCCTTTGAAATCAGCGTGTATATGTGTATATGCCAAGTCCTTCACAAAGTGGCCGAGATGGTTTGAATAGGTAAGCCAGAATAGACCGGTACATGAAGGGATTGTGATCTCAACTGACTTGCAACGCAAGTTGGCATGGAAAAGGTCACACATAAGGCTACCCGTGTGTGGGTAAGGACGTTGTGATCTGACGAGTTTCATGTAACTCGAGAAACAAAAAACCCTCTTTTCTCCGTGTGTTTCCCCGTTTTAATATAAAACGGGAGGGAGAGAGGGAGGAAGTAGCCGAGAAAAGTATTTTCGAAAACGACCTTCAGACGATGACATCGTTTCGAAACACTCGAAATAGAGAATCGAGGAATTTGTTCTGGTGAATGAATGTGCAGTAGAAACAAGTTTGCTGCCGTCATCATCACTGACGAGCTAAGCCCTACTACCCGAAAGACGAGTAGCCACATGAACAAACTAATACCTACCCCATTCCGTTATCATCCCAAGTCGTACAAAGATGTATGACTCCAACGCGTGCAACATCCAATTGCTTCAGCAATTGGTCCCGATGAGTGAAGTTATCCACCCCAACGTCATTATCTATATGATGCACTGATGGGAAAGTAGCCACCTTATTCAGGTTTTCACCCGCACGACACGTTGAAAGGTAAAGTAGAGATAAGGCAACAGAAGAAGACACTTCAGAGAAGTACCGCAGTGTGGTTTTACTGCGTTGTTGCATGACTTGGCTGCCGCTCTTTCGCTGGAGGGAAGTGCCAGAACGTCAATGCTCAACCATACATTCAGGCTGAGTGGCATAATGAGAGCAACGAGATAAACAAGTACAGTATGTACGTTGGCCCTGAACTGCGTTTTTTGATGTGACGTTGAGAGGGTCATCGTGAAGAGGGGTTGAAGGTCAAAGGTCAAAGGTTAAAGGTTGTTGGACGTCGGCAGATAAGTGCCAAGACTTGGATCTCTATGGTCTTCAGACGTTATTCTACAGTATATGCCTCAATGAACAAGCAGCAATTAAAACTCTTTACCACATGTAGACCGTCTACAACAGTCGTGGCTATGAAATTGCAATGCGAGAGTATATGTTTATGCGCATGTCATTGAAGCACAAAGCTTTTCGAAGATCAGGTATTTAAATGTAAGATAGGGAGCATAACCCGTCAACTGTGCTATAGCGTGCAGCAATGCGGTATCAAAGGAAACGAACAGAGCTTAGATATCAGTAGGGTGTGTGGAAAACATACATTCTTTCACAGACATGTTGTCTTTGGCTATTGTAGCCTGATAAGTAGTATGAATTACTCTTGCTGCCTCATAATCATTGCGTTAGGCATGCTACTGTCGATCTTGCTCTGGAAGCCTGATATCCAGCTGGTTGGGCAGTCCATATACTATACCTAGTCAAAGCCTGATGAACTGAACTTATTTCCACTTGTGCCTTTGAAGCGCTGAAGCAGTTCCATACGGTATAATAGCTAGCACCTTGTCTTCTATACTGACGAGATTGGCGCTGTATGTTCAGGTTCAGGGGCGATGCTCTCCCTTTCTGTCCCCTTAATACCTTACGCAACACGCTTCTCCCATACAAAACGATTTCCCACGGCAAAACAACAGTAACGCTAACCCCGAACCAGCTTAGCCCCATCTGACCTCTGCCGAAGATATCATCATCATCATAACTGCCATCAATCATCAATCCATCAATCAATCAACTATCAGACAGCAGACCTACGATCTGCTCCGCCTCTCTTCCTCCCACCCTCCCATCTCCATCCACACCAACAAAAGAAATACATCACCATCATGGGCGGCGACCTCAACCTCAAAAAATCATGGCACCCCGTCCTCCAAAAGAACCAAGAGCGCGTCTGGCTCGAACAAAAGCGCGCCCTAGAAGAACGCAAGCGCATCGAGCAAATGCAGCGCGAACGTGCCGAGGAGCGACAAATCCAAGACCTGCAACGCTTACAAGAAGCAGCGGGCGGGACAAAACGTTTGGAGCGCGTGGAATGGATCTATAATGGTCCGTCGGACGCGAATGCTGGGCCGGGGGGTACGAGTGAGGAGATGGAAGGGTATTTACTTGGGAAGAGGAGGATAGATGGGATTTTGAAACGGAAGGATGGGGATGTGGGTGCGTTGAGGGATAAGGCGGCTGCTGTTGCTGGTGGTGCGGCGGGTGGTGCAGGTGCGGGTGGGCAGTGGGTTAAGCCGCAGAATGCGAATACGGGGCGTGATACGCTTGCGAAGATTAGGGATGATCCTATGACTGCGATTAAGATGCAGGAACAAGCTGCGTATGAGAAGGCGATGAATGATCCGGAGTTGAGGTTGAAGATGATGAAGGCTGCGGGTATTGATCCGAAGAAAGAGAGGGAAAAGGAGAGGGAGAGGGAGAGAAGACATCGGCATCATCATTCTTCGAGACATTCGAGTTCGCATCGGCATTCGCATCGGCATGGACATAGAGATAGGGAGAGGAGTGAGGATAGGAGTTCAAGATCTCATCGCAGTGGACATTCTTCCCATCGACACAGACATGATCGTGATCGAGAGTATGAGCGGGACAGGGAAGATAGACACAGACGACACCGCGATGATGACTACGATGACTACGATAGGAGGGATAGAGATAGGGGTGGAGACAGGGATAGGGAACATGGCCGTGATCATGGCCGTGAAAGTGAACGAGAGAGACACTCCAAACGCTCCCCATCACCATCAAACTCCCGATCACGTTCCCCTTCTCCCTCCCGTTCTCCAATCCCACCACCCCGCGACTCTCATCGCTCTCGCTCCCCTTCTCCCCGACGTCACCACACCTCCAATTCCCACTCCCATTCCCACTCCCACTCCCACCCCTACCGCACCCGCCCCTCCCTCTCCCCCGTCCCCGTCCCCTCCCCCCTCCGCCCACGCACTCGCCAACCACCTGTAACACAACAAACAAACAGAACAGACCCCTCCGAAGCAGCAGCAAAACTAGCAGCAATGCAATCCGCAGCCCACGACCTCGACGCACAACGCATCGCTCGCTTGAAAGCAGTCGACGAGCGAGAAGCGGAATTAGCGCGCAGGGACGCAGAGGCTCGTGCGAAAAGTGATGCTGGGAAGGGGAGGTTCGTGAGTGGGTTGAATAGGCAGGCTATTAGTGGGATGGGACTTGCTGATAGGATTGGGAGGATGGGTGGGAGGGGGTTGGAGAGGGATGATTAGTGAGGGAAAGGGGGGGGAGTGGTTTTACGATGTTAGGTGTTTATTGGATGTTGGTTGGTGGTGGATTAGGGGTGTATTTTGGATGAAGATGTTGAATACCCCCTTTTTTTATCTAAGGGATGATGATGATGATGATAGTAATATATAAAATGCATTTCAAATCATGTTCCGTATATAATTGAGTGGTCTCATATATAACTATATCGCTGTGAAAAAATGAGGCCATATGAATCACACCCAACTCGATCTTGGCATGACATATTCTTACACATAGATCGCTTGAATAGGTTTAGCGTCAGGGCAAAGCTCTTTAGTGTTATCGTATTCTATACAGCGAGTCAATCGTCACAGAAAGGGAACAGGGGGGTTGAACAGAAGGGTACGAAGGAGATACACTTGAAGATGTGTCTTTTGTCATGAAAGGGAGAGAAGATCTTTTATTTTTTTCATTGATTGGCAATTGAAGGACAGACCGGTGATTTACTGGTGTACGTACTACAAGGCTTAGGGATGCAGCGGGAAGCTTGTCTTGAAGAAGGCGAGGAATGAATATGCATAGATATCATGGTGTCAGAGAGGGGGGAGATTGCCCCCGCTGGCGAAGAAAGGAAGAAGAAGAAGAAGAAGAAGAAACTACGTATGGCAAGGAGCATTGGCTAGCATTTGATATTGCCACTGATGAATTCGTCCTTGTCCTGGTCGGGGGGAAAGGGAATGTCGATGATAACCTGATTGACTGACCATCGCTATACCTTTCTTTCTCTGTCTTGCTCTCTATCTTTCACCACCTCGTATTCTTCTCAGGAGTCAATCAATGTACAAGATCGAAAAAAACAAAGAGTAACCAAAAAATTTATATTCTTCTTTTTTTAAGATTTTTTTTCTTCTTCTTTTCCCAGCATTTCTTTTTTTGCCATCAAATTCTGCGTAAGAACCACCCAATCAGCAGTCTCTAGTGTACCTTGAGACGGGGGGTTCTGGTCATGTAGCCTGTGGTTCCTGTGTCCCTGTCTTGTGGTTTAGGCTGGGTTTAGGCTGGGTAGGTTAGTTAGTTACTTAGAGTGGGTTAGAGAGTATGCCTGGATAGTGGTGGCCGCCCTTGTGCTTTAGCCCTGTCTTGCCTTGCCTCTTC
>AZGZ01000006.1:286488-305083 GCA_001636715.1 Ascosphaera apis ARSEF 7405 | reverse complement strand
TTTTTCTCTTTTCTCTCTTTTTCTCTTTTTTTTTTTTTTCTTTTCTCTCCCCCTGCGGTCTCTACCGGAAGAATTTCTCTTTAAACACCACCACAACTCAACTCTCTTCCTCTTTCATCAACGCTTTACTATTGATCACGACAAGAGCATCTCTGTCTGTGATCTAGTACCTTGATAAATTAAATACCGCAATCATGGCTGACAACGGTTTGGAGGAGATCCCTGAGGGTATGTTCTACTCTACTCTGACTTTTTTTTTGTCTTGTTGTATGTGGTGTGTGGTGTTTGTTATCGTTGCGGCGGCGAAGAAAAAATTTTTTCACTATCAGAGAGAGGGGAGGGGAGGAAATGATGCACACAACGAGGACTACAGCAACGACGGCATAATACAGCATCAAATGGCCAGCACAGAGACGAAAAGAGATATCGAGTTTGAGAGTGAGAAAAATTTTCCTTGATCGACAGATGTTTAATGAGACACCACGAGATATCGACATTACCACCACAACAACTACAACAACAGCGCGATGCACAGGCTTGTGATCGATCGGGATATCGAGGGACAGGAGGAAAAAAATTTTAGAACGCACAACGGCTGGATTCGGGTGATACCATAACCCATCGACATATCAGCATATGAGAGAAAGAAATAACTTGGATTGAGAGTGTTGAGTGGGAATGAGTGGGAAAGAAGAACTAAGAGAATATGACAGGACAGGACAGGACGTCGCCGCCGCTAACTGACAAACGAACACACCCACATTGAACTTGCTGATATCATCTCTGAATATGTCTTGCTAACTGCCACTCTCTTCCCACTTTACAGGACAGATTGAGTCTAACTACGATGAGGTTACCGACTCTTTCGATGCTATGAACCTCAAGCCTGAGTTGCTTCGTGGTATGTATCTGGCAACAAAATCCAGTTCTGCAATGCAGATGCAAATGCAGAAGGAAAAGAAAAAGAGAAAAGCGGCAGAGACAGCGACATATCTAACATCCTCATCCAGGTGTCTATGCCTACGGTTTCGAGCGCCCGTCTGCTATCCAGCAGCGTGCCATCATGCCCGTCATCAAGGGTGAGTTTCACTCCACACATCCCCCTCCCCCAAGACGAAATCATCAAAAAGAAAAATCTCTAATAAATCCATCCCAGGCTCCGACGTCATCGCCCAGGCCCAGTCCGGTACCGGTAAGACCGCTACCTTCTCGATCTCCGCCCTCCAGAAGATCGACTCCGATCTCAAGGCGTGCCAGGCCCTCATCTTGGCCCCTACTCGTGAGTTGGCTCAGCAGATCCAGAAGGTCGTTGTCGCCATCGGTGACTTCATGAACATCGACTGCCACGCCTGTATCGGTGGTACCAACGTCCGCGAGGACATGAAGGCCTTGTCCGATGGCCCCCAGGTCGTCGTCGGTACCCCCGGTCGTGTCCATGACATGATCCAGCGTCGTGTCTTGAAGACTGACAACATGAAGATGTTCGTCTTGGATGAGGCTGATGAGATGCTTTCTGTAAGTTTACCACTCGTCTTTTTTGGGGTTTTTTTTTTTTTGAAACACCGCTAACAGTGTTTTTCTTTTCCAGCGTGGTTTCACCGAGCAAATCTACGACATCTTCCAGTTCCTCCCCCAGTCCACCCAGGTCGTCCTTCTCTCCGCCACCATGCCCGCCGACGTCCTCAAGGTCACCGAGAAGTTCATGCGCGACCCCGTCCGCATCCTCGTCAAGAAGGACGAGCTTACCCTCGAAGGTATCAAGCAATTCTACATCGCCGTCGAGAAGGAGGACTGGAAGCTCGACACCCTCTGCGATCTCTACGAGACCGTCACCATCACCCAGGCCGTCATCTTCTGCAACACCCGCCGGAAGGTCGACTCCCTCACCGAGAAGCTCACCCAGCGTGACTTCACCGTCTCCGCCATGCACGGCGACATGGACCAGGCCCAGCGTGATACTATCATGCAGGAGTTCCGCTCCGGCTCATCCCGTGTCCTTATCGCTACTGATCTCTTGGCTCGTGGTATCGATGTTCAGCAGGTCAGCTTGGTCATTAACTACGATTTGCCCGCCAACCGTGAGAACTATATCCATCGTATTGGTCGTGGTGGTCGTTTCGGTCGTAAGGGTGTTGCTATTAACTTCATCACCGCTGATGATGTTCGCATGATGAGGGAGATTGAGCAGTTCTACTCTACCCAGGTCGAGGAGATGCCCATGAATGTTGCTGATCTTATCTAAGGGAATTGAGATGGATTTGAAACAAAAAACAAAAAGCAAAAAGTAAAGAAGAGGGAAAAAAAGCTGATTTGATATTTTTCTTTTTTACTCTTTTCTTTTTTTGTTAACTCTTTTCCTCTTTTTATTAATGCTTTTTTTCTTATTCCTCTTTTTTCTTATTTTTGATGTTGGCATGATCTGTTAACGCTGGTTATGTTATTTTCCTTTTTTTTTCTTTACTTACTTATCTTCCTCTTCTTCCTTCTCTTCCTTACCATCTCGTGTATTACTCTCGACTTGGATTGTATTTGGACAGAACTGGATAGATTCTCGTCCTTGTCTGCTCCTCCAGTAATAAGTCAAGTCAAAACCGACGTCCATCTGTCCACTATACCTATCCAAGTCACCCCCTTTGTCCCTGTATTCCCATACCCAGTCTCACCCACTGATGACTGAATCGATGTGGTCAAGAACATCACCCATTTTCTGTTCTTCCATCTATTCTCTTTTTGTCCTCTTTATCTATCTGTCTCCGGCCTTGTCTTTTTCCTTTTCTCCTTTTTGTGAGTTCCTCTTTGAACCAAAAAAAGTTAGCAGCAAATTTTTCTCTTGTCATCGAAATGAATGCAATTAAAATAACGATATTGTGTTCGCCCGTTCTAATCTTTATCTCCGTCTACTGGTGATCCACTCTACGTAATAGCAATGTTCTTGAGTTAGAGGAGAGAGTATCAGTAGAATATGGCGATGCGCTGAATGTCGTTTTTGCTAGATGATGATGCATGTTATGATATGTTTTACTTGCTGTCGTTTGCATCACTTGTAACACCCACTATGATATGTCACCTATGCAAACGATCAATTGCAGTCAGTCGATGACTATCGACATGAATATATATATTCTCATGTACACACAGACAAGAGATAAAAAGTCGTCTACCCTCTCTCTCCTTTTACATACAAAAATCACAAGGCCAGGGGCCGAACAATTTCGGCCTCTTGTAGTGGGTTGAAAGCACCCACTGTTGCCCTGTAATACTTAAGTTGACACTTCATCCTTCTTTTTCACCTTCATCTCTGTTCTATAATGGAGCTGGGACAATTTGAAGTCATGGCAACACCTATCAAGGCGCCTATGTTCACCCCCTCATAAAACTCAGGGAAAAAGCGCCCTGGGGCTTTTGGGAAACCAATTACTCGCCCATTAGCGAAGAATATATGCGCTGTTGATGTCTCATCTTGACCTTTTTTCATTACAAAATGGAGGAGTTTGGGGGTCTAAATGACCCCCGACATCATGAATGTGATATATCTGAGAGACCCTACCACTAGGGACAGTGTTCAAATCCACTGTCCCTCATAAAGGAAAGGGGGCCTAACACAGGCCCCTTCTGAACCGATCATACTCATGAATTGGTGTGGTACTCTGGGGTGCTGATATGATTAGCAATCAGCTACGAACAGATGCAACTATGCCATCACTCCAGGCAAGAGGTACCCTTTTATTGGGATATGACTTCTAAATCTACCCCTGGGTACTCGTTTATCTGAAATCCAAGCTTGTCATGAAGTGGGAATATCATCCCAGCCGATACTTCGCCGGTTGTGGTTCAGGAGTAAAGACGCTATATGCGTCTTAGCTGGGACCCTGTATTCCCACAGATCTCCTATCGTTTGTTTGTGGTAGAGGATGATGTTCTCCCTCTTTACTTACCTGGAGGGAAGTCGGAGTGGATCTATGAGGGGGGGTTGGATCTTTAGACCTTTTCCCCTGACCTTTGAAATTCACGCATTGCAGGGGGTTTGGAATGGCAGTTCCAGAAACGCTAGCTGAAAATGAAGACTAACAGCTGACAATCGCCATGCGATGTCAACGGCTGCTCACAAAAACCGTTGACGGCCAAAACTATGTATTGTTCATGATGCTGCAATGCGTAGCACGGCCAGGATCACAAGATATACATTCACCGTCAATTTTTTTCTAATTGATCAAGGTAAGCCGGTTCTCTATTTGGATATGAGAGTCATTCATAAGACTGCATTTGAAATCAACGCCATAAGTTAATCACAATCGCTGATAAGGGGTGATTGATCCAGGGGCCACACATGTGGCAATGGGGATTAGGAGGACAGAGGACTAACCTCTTGCTGAAATATGGCAACAACCTTTCTAGTGGCGATTGAAGATCATGCTCTGGGTGCTTCAATATGGAAGCATTCAAGGTCGGAAGACTGATCATAAGATTGATTCGATGATCTGCCAAAGCTAATGGTCAATGTGGGCTGTTGGACCATGTCCACTGGCCATCCGGCTGTGATCTCGTTATGGATTGTTAAACGAAGTGTCGAGTAGCCAAAAAGGCCGAGAATATATTCTAACATAGGTGAATATCCTCTTATCGCCCAGCTTCTTGTCTTTCTTCGTTACGTTACTCTCAGTATCATTCTCATTTCTTAGATATTGAACACTTGGTAATGTTTCTAGAACAGCAGCCAACATGGCACGACCAGAACAGCCCGATTTCATCACCCATAAAACGGAGCGATTGGAACTCATTTCATCATTGCCTGCCGATATCCCATTTGATCCTTTCCTATATGCACTTTTTTGGTATGGCGAAATCACCCCACTTCGAAAAGTCGTGCAGGATACACTGGAGTCTGCCATTTGGACCTCGCGACAAAGCGCGAGGGACTTCATCTTCTGTTGGATGAAGCGGATGGGTACATCAAGATCTTGTGAACCATCGAGGGCCTCTACTCGTTCCAGTTCCCCAGCCCCTGAATTGCAACCATTCTCTGCAGGGCCTTCTGTGCCTGAACCATCTGCAGAAACTCATACGCCTCAACGACTTCCAGCGGGGTCTTACTCTGCAATAAAACGGTCCTCCAGTGCCGTCGCAAACGTAGGTAAATCGCCATTACCTCTGCTTACAACTTCTTTCTCCTAATACACATCAGGCGAAATATCGCGATCGTGAACGATGTATCATCACACACGTCGGCTACCCTGATGTAGTTCACATCTTTCCATTCTGTTTAGTGGACAGACACAAGGAAATAACTAAATTTTTCCTCAAGCATCTCCTGCTCTTCTTTCCTGATAATCTCAAGACATGGAGTGAGGCCATCTGGCGCGGAGGCGGGGAATACGTCGACAGTTGTGAAAATCTTATGTGCCTTAGCCCAAACGCCCATATGTTTCTCTCCAAAGGATGCTTTGGGCTAGAACCCCTGACAAAAAGTCCTGATGAGCGTGAGTTAACCATGCGGGTCCACTGGTTTAATCAAGAGGGGTATAGTTGCAACAGAAGCTTTTCTACGGTGCCTGAGCTTTTCAAATCGGCTTCCGGTACCAAGCTCGAGGGTGGCCCCAATGGCTCGGCGATGGCAGACCACTCATCGTCCCAAGACGGTCAGGTCAGGTTAGTAAAATCGGGTGACCATGTCACAATGAGAACAGCCGATCCCTATAGCTTCCCTTTACCTGATATGCATATTTTACATATGCAGTTTCGCATGCAGCTCTTGGTTGCTGCATCTGGTGCCGCAGCTGAGTCGACGGTTCAGTCGACGCCAGTCGATCTTGATGGTCCCAGTGATAGCTGTGACCTTTATATCAGTGATCCCGTTGAAGAATTTGGGCGGGAGCATGGCTTGATAGATGACTACTGATTGCATTGCTCTTACTTCGATGAGCCGTCAATAATGTTACTTTCTTTTACCCTGATGTTGCCGTATGAGCATCATCTCTATATAACGTCTGAATATGTATGAGGATGGACAAAGGGATCGGCTGTAAGCAATAGTCAAATCGACCCCCTATATAACGAGTATCTTCTGTCCTTCAACTGGTTTGTGGCGATAAGAAAAAAGGTGGAGTCATCTTATTGTCTCCAGATAGAAGAGGAGTTTCATATTGACGATAATGCGTTTTGGTTTGATGATACCTTGAAAGATATTGACTCTTCTAGTAACCTGTATGTAGAAACACCAACCAAAGAAGCACAACATGTAAAAGAAACAGCTCGATGCCAGACAGACTCCTCATTGACCAGTCTTCATTGATAAAAAATTCTCCCATGTATGGTATTCACCGATAGACTCAGGGGTCAGGGGTCAGGGGTTGGGATCCCCCGAACATAGCAGTACGTGCCAACTATTTCGGCGAACGTGATATTCTGCCACAGACACAACAGAAAAGGTATGGCCTGGACTCTTTAGAACCGCAATACTTGCAATCGCGTCTACCAAGCTTGACTTGCGGTATCGGCGCAGGAGCGGGAGCAGGAGCAGGCGTAGGCTCACTTGGGGCGCGAGGAACGCTACGGCTCCGACTGAATTTAGCACTGGCGCGACCAGCATGGCTACCGCTGCGGCTGAAATTGTTGCTCGAGCGGCCAGCTTGACTGCGGCTCCGACGGGTATCGTTACTTCTACCGGTGCGGCGTGAAGTAGGTCTGAGTAAGGGTTCCCGGTGATTGGCATCATAGGCAGCTGCTCCTGAAGACGGGTCCTCGAAAGGGTTTGAGACAGGGTGATCAGGCTGCCAAGAGCTAGGATCTTCAGGGATGCTTGGAAAAGTTGAATTGCCCATTGGAAATGGATTAACCCTGTCGTTTTGACCTGTATCAGACCTCGTGGAGTTTCGTGTACTTGCACGATTAAATAGTCCAGATCGACCGCTCGCCCCGTCAGATCCTTCAGCTGATCGTGGTAAGCTACTCGTGGCTGGGGATTGAGAGTAACCTGACTTTGGCGGCGGAGCAGCGGACGTCTTGACTTCGTCGAGTCCCTGTGGCCATATTCCGATATAGTTTTTGGAGTGTCTGGCCATGTCAATGGTATACCATACCCTGATAGCATTTAGCTTCCTTTCAACAGAGGACGCCTCTTTATCGCGTTTGATATTAGCTAGTCTAGCGAACTGTTAGAATTGAATCTCGAAGATCTGAACATAGAACGATACATACTCAAAAAGTGTGATATCCATGATAACTTCCTTGGGAAGGAATTTTGAACTATCATCATAAGCTCGGATCCTCACAGCGATGGAGTTATTGCTCCTATCATGGAGGCCCATCCCATATGTGCCAGGCTTTTCTGTGTCAATGTCAAACTCCGTAAGGTTTTTGAGTGAAATGTGGAATTTTCTCATAACGGGCTCAATAAGTTTTGCGATGCTCATCATGACCTCATACCCTAACTCCTGGCGAGGAAGAGTTGTGATATTGGTGACACTCTTGATATATTTATTTGGACTCGCCATAACGAGGGTTTGGTATTGATTGATTTGTTTTGATTGCTTATTGGTTCTCTCAATATGTTTCTTGATGTTTTCCTCGTCTTTTAGACTGGGACCAGAAACAATCGGCGATAAGATATCAAGTCTTATATACCACCACTCGAACGCTGCCCTTGCGAGTATAATAAAAATTCAGCGACAAGATTCCGAAAGTCAAAGCAATCATCAGTTTTGTCTCATCAACCGCTGACATTGGTTCCTAAATCAGAAATTGTCACCGGTGTGTGAATCTTGTGGTAGACCTGGTGCATTTTCATTGAGGGCATTCTTCAGTACGGGGTTATATCTTCAGGGGTAGGAGACAGTACTCAATGTCGTCTCGCTGAACTGCCGCCTATTGCACATTGTTCTTTTGCCCTCTGTCTTCGCACAAAAACATACTAACTTGGTGTATTCCAAGAAAACATGAAAATCCCGTGTTTTCATCGTTTTCATAGCTACTGGTGTCACCAAGAAGCTGGCACTGACGAGTATCAGAACTTTGACCATGGTATGGTACCATGTTAAACCAATCAGGCAAGTGGTGAAAATGTATCGAACAAAGCACGATTTGAAATTCAGAGTCCGACGTGTCTTAAGAAATAGGAAAGGGCTCCTTAAAATGGCAGGAGGAAGGCCCCAATTTAAAGTTTTGATTGAGGGAGCAATGCTGACTCAGGAGACTGAATTATGTCAAGTTGGTAAAATTTATGCTGACCAGCGGACACCGAAACGAGAAATTGCTGCTTTCATGGCATTGATATGAATGCACACTGTGTTCTCTACCTGCGTAAAGCATGAATCATCTTCAAACCCAATTCCATGAACACGGCGTGATGAGAGTGCATGGCCTTTAACTGAGACTGTGGCAGACCCTTACCAGCGGTGAACCAGCGGTGAACCAGCGATGCCCCGAGAACCCATCTCAAGAATAAGGCTCGATTGTGCAACCTATGGGAAGTAGTAATATGTAGATCAAGGGACTCTTGAACGGCAGGCTCAACAAGTGTCGTGATGTGCAATTTTTCCAGAAGATCTCCAGTTGATATTGCCCTCGTAATGAACACACTGCTGTTGAATTGCTGAACGGAACCATTGAGGCAGTTGACATGCCTTCTTTCGCACTGAACTTTCATTTAGAATCGCAGACCCAATTTCACTGATGTATGGCAATCGTGTGCTATCATAACGATATCTTGAACTTGTCTTCCGGGAAGGTTGATGCCGATCCAGATTTTACGATGATAGGGCACTGGAGTAGACAAAGGACTAGGTTGTCCGGGAAGGGGTCCCCAAGCGTTGTTTAGATAAGAAGTCCAGGATGGGTTGTAGCAGTGAAATGGGAAAATGCTTGTTTCATGGTTTTTTGAATTCTATGAAACACGTAGTAAACCCACTGGGAGGAGGTTCATTGAGTTAGCATCCCCTGCCCCTGAGATAAAAATTTCACCACCTTGGCTCCAAATCTATCGGGACAATATTCAATCTGCTACCATAGATAAAGGCCGCAGGGCTATACTTACTTTCATCATATTCTTGTTGTTGCTCAGGAAAGCCGGCACCTCAAGCAATAGATACCTGCATAAATTGTGCAAAAGGCAGGTCCTAAGCTTCTATATCTCTCCAAAATCGAGGCAAATGTGCCTATGTCTATGTCTTAACAAATCACCTCTTTTTTGACGCTCCTCTTTACCAATCTTGTGATTCTCTTCACAGTTCCTCGATTGACGTCTTGTGTTTCGAGGTGTCAGTCCAGGCAACGAAACAATCTGAAGATGCATCATTCCATCATTTAACTCCATTCCCTCCGCGGATGGGACAGTCTCCTTTTCATCATGCAGGTCATATGGCCATTCAAATGAATATTTCTCAGGGGTAAACACAATCAGACTGGAGTAGGTCCGCCAATAAAGGCAGTACGTGTTCCAGAATGTCTGATAACATAGATGTCCGACTGTGCAATGGCAAAGTCTGGGCTGCCATGTTAGTCGATAGGCTGCGTGGAGTTGGTTGATATAATATAACCTACTCGTGTATAAGGGTATTGACCACAATCTCCCTCGGCAGAAACACTCTAGGATCCGACTCGCTTCTCAATCGGATCTCAATAATTTTTCGATCTGTATTCAACCCAAGAAGGACTTTTCCTTTTTCCTCTTGGACAGGGTAAAACTCCGCGAGTTTCCAAAGTTTGAGGTTGAACTTCTGCATCAGGGGATATACCAGATGTGCCAGCCTATGCATAAGGAGCAATCCTGTTGGTGCGTCTGGATAATCCGGCAAGTGCTCAATGCGTTTGATGCGTGGGTTGGTAGACATTTTGACGGGCCAATCGATACACACTGTTTCCTGGTCGAATGAAGCTCTTGATACAAGGGCAGGAAAAACCAGGCGTCTATCAACTTGGTTCAATTATCGTCAGTTTGACGAGTTCTGATCAATTTAAAAACGTATGTGTAAGCTTTGATGAAGGCATGTCAGTCCCAAAGCGGACTGCACATTGTTTTACTGCATAGCAGTAAACCACGTTACACGAACTAGTTTCAGAGAATGTAGCCTGAAATGTGCAAAAAGCCATGGAGCTTTGTTTTCACAAGAGTTGGGCACCCATCACATTTCAGGGTCCAGCACGCTGTGTAAAAGGTCCACTATAGCTCAGATATAAGTAGCACATATAATTGACCAATGGCCAATTGAAAAAGCTGCGCTTTAGGGATATTGAGAGCACCACCAGTCTTGCTTGTGTCGTGCTCAACAATATATTTTGGCGTCAATTCCCACGCAAGTCTGAAAGAGCAGCAGGCCCGTTCAGGACTGCAAATTTCCGACTACTGCCCCAAAGCTTGGGGTCCTGTAAAGCCCCCAACCTGACACGTACAATGCAATTCGCTTTCAACATGAAATGGCACGGTCTCAATCCATGATGAGCTTCCTTCTTCTACGCTGTAATCATCGCGATCAAGGAGTGACGTTGAATTACGATGCGCGTATACAGTCAAAGACGCGTCGCAGCGAGTGGAGTTTAGCCCGAATAGTCAGTTTAAGCGAGGTCATCTACATGAGCAATATCAGATCAGATCTGAATGACGATGCAGCATCATATCTTCAGCAAAGCATAATAGACTCAAGCTATCACGGTCTGCCATCAGTCAGTTTGAAGTTCAGAAGTTGTTATACAGTATCACCATCACCTAACCGTTCCCAGGGATTGTGCCCCAGCTGTGCAATCCATCAAGGAACCCCGTCACATTTAAGCTTTTTTCTGCCCGCTGAGACCTTAAGACGTGGAGCGTGAACCTAGCTATAGAAATCTTGAGACAGCGCTACGGATCTAACGTCATTGTCACTGATCTTGAGACAGAGGGCAATTGGGCGGCAAACACCTCGTTTCGGAAGATCCCAGAAGTGTCACATATATCATTAAATCAGAGCATAAAGAGCTACAAAGATGCCGACGCCAGCAATCCCATTATTGCTGCCTTACACGGCGCCTCAGCCAGCTGGATCTTTGACGCTGTGCACGTCTGTCTTAGGAGCAACAAGTAGCTGGCTTGTGCTGCGACTGATATGTGATACGCTGTATGAGACCGACACCGGGCTCTCTTCAGAGCTACGCGAAGGTCGGAGCGCCGTGAATGCCGCAGGAACAAGGAATCTTTCCAAGAAAGTTGTTCTTGTGAGCTTTCTGAGACGCTGGGACTTTTGGAAGGCCGAAGCAAGGAGGATTGTGTGTATATCGAACCATCTTATGTTTCGAAGCGCCAAGCTAACGTTTGCATGACAGGGCCTTGATCTTAATAGACTCTCTAATGAGGGTAGTTTTGCGTTCATCGATGGATTGAGCGAGCTTTTCACACCTGGCTCAGCAAGCGGGCCTGCACCTACGGCACCATCTCCCGTCGGGGGAGGTAGGCCAGGGAGACCTGGTATGCAGCAGACCCTGCCAATTCGTGGCCCTCCTGAGATAGCTTCGAGGGCACCTCCTCGCACACCATTCCCGCAACCTGCAGCTGGACCCAGGACGAACGATTCGAAGACGTTGAAATGGCCCGCTGGTAGATCAGACCAGGCCCTTGATAGTATACAGAGGGAGATCGAGGGAGTCATTGATAAAATCAAGACGAAGGAACAGAGTGGTGACGAGGTGCTACTGGTGATTGACCAGCCTGATCTCCTCCTTGCTGCAGCCAGTGGAGACAGCTTCGGTGCTGCAGAGATGACTGAATTTATCACGTCATTGAGAGAGGTATGTTGCTTTTCAAAGCTAGGAATTTACGGTAGACATTCTGTGCTAATAATTATCATAGGCTGTTCATTCAACGGTAGTCATACTCTCTGCAGACTCACCATTAATACACAACACCACACCAGGATGCACGCCACTAGAGATAGAGGGGTCCTCGTTCGTGACAACGATGGCGTATCATGCGCAGATGGTCTTGCAACTGAGATGTCTCGATACAGGTGTCGCGAAGGACGTCAGTGGTGTTCTACGAGTCAGCAAGGGAGGCAAGTCAGCGCCCTTGCAGAAGCCATCGATAACTCATGGAGCAAGCGGAGAGGAGAGGGAGTTCTTGTATCATTTGAGGGGTGACGGATCGGTGTCGATATTTGGAAGGGGAGAGGTTCATTAAATAGACTCATGATGATACGGCAAAACAAAAGAAATATAGACGTTTCGCATAACTTCATCGGTCAATGTTCTAAATGCACCACATTTCTCAATTTGCTCAATTCGTAAGTACAGAAACCACGCTCATTCCTTTAACAACAATATCATGAAAGGTCAAAGAAAAAAAGAACAAGGAAAATTGCGAACAGCTACTCCAAAAGAATAGCAAAAAAGAACTCCGAAACGGGGAGTCGAACCCCGGTCTCCCGCGCTCGTTCTGTGCTGAACAGTGACAAGCGGAAATCATGACCGTTAGACCATCTCGGATTTGCGATGTTTCAATTTAGTCAATGTTGTATATAATGCATAAGTCGACTATCAGAGACTCATCTCGCCCGAATGACACTGATGTGAATGTATAGAGTATGAAGTATGGATTATGGCCCGGCAATCAATTAATGCAGTGGGAAATGGGAAGTGAGGGGGACGACATTGCCGGTGGAGACGATAAGGACGGCCGAAGATAGTGCTGGTTGCGATAGCTTGTCAGGCGGAGTGGTATATAAGAAGAGCCATCTGTCTTCGTAGAGAATCATCACTTCGAGAAGCCATTGAATGGTAGATTATCAAAATGGCTTCTATCAAGGCGAATTGTCGAAAAGTTATGTGCATCGGCCGCAATTATGCGTGAGTAGTTCCTATATGCTGAATTGGGCATAAGAAGCAGCGATATTGACTATTTTGCTTGACGATTACAGCGAGCATATCACAGAATTGAATAATACAAGGCCAAAGCAGCCTTTCTTCTTCTTGAAGCCTCCATCATCTATCTTGACGCCTGGTTCCGGCCCTGTTCTACGTCCTATGGGCGTGAGCATGCATTATGAGGTCGAGCTCGGTCTGATCATTGGCAAGACCCTACGAGATCTAGACCCAAATGATGAGAAGGCTGCTCTAGATGCTATTGACTGTATGCGCACCGTCTTTTTCTTTTACGCATGCCAATTGAGGCTGTTCGCTGACTTCGACCACTAAGCATACTGTGTGGCCATTGACATGACCGCACGCAACATCCAAGATGCCTCGAAAAAGGCCGGTCTCCCATGGTCAATTGCCAAAGGATTCGACACATTCTTACCCATCTCAGAGCGAATCCCCAAATCAGCCATTCCAGACCCTCACAATGCTCATCTTACGCTGTCTGTTGACGGCAAGACGAAGCAGTCTGATAGTACCGGTCTAATGCTCTATCGAATCCCAAGGCAATTAGCGGATATCTCAAGAGTGATGACTCTTGAGGCCGGTGATCTTGTTTTGACTGGCACGCCTAAGGGTGTCGGGGAGGTACAGGATGGTCAAGTCATGCGTGCTGGTATCAGTGTCGATGGGAAGGAGATCATGCAGGGACGGATTGAAGCTTTGGTGAAGGATAGGACAAATGGCCGGTTTGTCTTTGAAGCTTAATTGATTTCTCTCGGTATGCTTGAGTCATTAGACCAGGAAAGAGAAGATCGCTCAATTTAGAGGCCTGAGTATATCGCTGTATATACCTTTGTATGTTACAGTACATATATTGTACTTGATACTAATACACAACCACTTTCAGTCAACTTCTTTTTCTCACATCTTTGTCAACGAGGTTATATAAGGGTCAATTTCCTGATCATTCCAAATGATCGGGATCTCGCGCCGTCGTCGTTTTCTGCTTTCTTGTTTGACCTCTGGTTGTTTCACAGGTTTCCCTAATTGGTCCCTAGATGGTGCTCCCGCAACATTCGTCGGACCCTCAATCCCAGGCCTTGGTGGCGCCCTCGTGGTCTTTGAAATGACTTGCTGGGTATTCTGATGCTGCTCAGGTGTTTGGGCGATGATCACTGATGGGATTTTGCCATGGCTTCTTGTGCATCTCACATTTGCCGATGCCGCCACCTCACATTCCTTTTTGGGAACTGTCAACGCCGCAGAAGGCAAATATCCAGATTTGCATTTTGGTCTGTAATCATCGCCACTGCCACCTACCTTAATTCTGCTACCTTCTTTCTGACTCATACTTTCTTCGCCATCCGCCTTCAGAGAATCTTCAATCCTAACCACCAATTCCCCATCTTCGCCTTGCACAATCGCCTCAATCGCATCAACAAATACTTGCCACAGCCACCCTCGCTCATCCAAGATTTGCTCAATCTTCGCCTTTGCCATTGAACTACCATCCTCACTATTCAACCCTTCCCAAAACAGCTCTACTGCTTTCGCCTCATCGCGACGGCGAGGATATCGCTGTTGCAAAACTTTGTGGCAGTGCTCAACGTATTGTCCCAATGACAATTCACTTTGCTGAATTCTCGCCTCAGGCGAGCTTCCCCTCTTCAATTCCGCGCGCGGAAGTGGTGTCGGTGTTATCGCTGATAATGTCGTACATGCCCTCTGCTGCCCCGGCGCGGGCGTAGAGGCGTATGATTGAGTTTCTTGAAGCTCAGGGGGAGGCGGCATATTGTCGATCTCAAGGGATCCGCCGAACTGATGATGCTCCTCGACTTCAGGGGTAGGCAATGGACTGTTTGATTGGTCTTCCTCGTCGCTTGATTCACCTTGCGACGCCCCTGATTGGTTTTTCTCGATGCTTGGCAGGATGCTATCTGGTGAGATATCGCGCCGCATCGCTCCAGGGGTACTTCCGTCCTGGCTATCCATGATGGTCGTTTTCTTGATAATGCGCTTACTCCTTCGCTTTGGCGCTTCTGCACTATGTGTCATGCCTACAGCATGCTCATGACCCCTATCGGCCACCGTAATCTTCTTAGTAGATATGACCCCTAATTGATGCCGCATGAGCTCAGGTTTTCTTTGCCATAGATATCGTGGCACAAAAATTTGACTCACCGGCCAATTTTCTCTCTAGTATATCTAGATCCCTCCTCATTTCACAGGTCGTAGACCTGACGCGCTGTAGATTCTCTCCGAATTCACTTGTCAAACCTCGCGATGCCTCTGCGCATTTGACTAGAAGCTCCAGGACAGACTCGGCGTCGTTGACCCGGGTCTGAAGCTTTTCTTCTGTCTCCAGGATACGTGCTGATATCTCGGCTTGGACGGTCTGGATGAGCTTTATCACCTGTTGCATGCGCTCGCCTATAACATCATGGCCAGGCTTTTGCTCCAAAAGGCTTGATATGGAGACAAGACTTGTATCATGTTTGTCAAGGCGCTTTTCCAGTGCAGCCGTCCGGCTCTGCCATGTCTCGAGCTCTCGACTCATCTCCTTTACAGCCACCGAGGAAGCTTGTTGGCTCTTCAGGCATTGCGCCTCTTTCTCTAAGCTCTCTATCCTCCGCGCCAATGCGACATTTTCTTGTCGCAATTGATAGCACCATAATATTTCCCGTGGACTTATCTGTTCGTGTCCTGCACCGGCTGATATCGAGGCATGCTGCCCGGCGCCTGATGTTGGCGGGTCAGCCATCACGTCGTCGCTGCCGTCATCAACCAATGAAGAGAATACCAGTTCCAGGCCTCAGACTTGATATAGTCTCATACTTCAGGCAAAGTCAATTGGATTATCGGCTTATATATGGTCACTGGCGCACATTTAATAAGGTGATGTCGCGTCCTGCATGATAATCGCCACCCGCGTCGTCGTCCTTTCATACGATATAAACGTCGTATGTAACCTACGCGACATCAACACATGCATCATCCCTCTATCAACATGAAATCAAAAACACTTTATATATACTTCATGCTAATCTGTTCTCATAGGTCATGCTATCGCTAAAGGTGTATATATCACTGCTGCTGTCCTGTCTACCCCCTTATATGCACAACATTCAGGGGTAAATGATCCTGCCAATATTTTTGATACCTTTAAGGTTGTCGATAAAGCATGAATGTCTTCTGCATCCGGTAGCAACCAGCTGCCACCTACACGATGCTTACCACCTTCCATGCTCACTGTCGCTGTCCCTTGCCTTCTGCCACAAGCCGTGAAGCTGGCAAGGTCGCCGCCCTTGGACATGCAGATGATCATCTCAGAGGCAACCTCGTTGGTGCTTGTCCCATACGCCATTATGCTGCGGCCACGAGGCAGGCGTGTCTGTGTGTCTTCTCGACGGTTCTGGAAGTGGATGTCACCGTTCAAGCACAGCTATTGTTGTTGTTGCTGCTAGGAAACCGGGACGGCCAGGTTATGATGGAGAAGGAGCAATGCCGTCGCCCTTTCCACCGCTGTGCTGCCTCAAGTCACCAGGAAGGAGCGTCTGCGTGTCCCGTCGGCATGAATGCAAGAAGGAATCGTTGCTGCCATCATGTCACTGCGGTCATCAAAGAGATAGGATAATGAGATGCTGTCGTTAGGAAGGAGCAGCTGGAGTGGTACCTTCCCGTCGCGCCTGTGAGGCGATCAATTCATGACATCGCCGTTGCCAAACACTCCACAGAAAGCAAGAGAAACGCCGTCTCAGCGAAGATGACTACACCTTCCAACATGCTCAGGTGCTCAAACCTGCTCTTGCTTACCCATGGAGAGAAACGTCGACCGCCGCAATGGCGATGGGTGGCAAGCAGACATTACCGGGGGACGTCGCCGCTTCGAGTGCGGTATCCCCTTGACGACCTAGGATCACCATACATTCGTCAATGCATGTAGCTGTCGTCGATAAAGGAGATACGACGGAGGCTGCCTCTCGTCTGCCTAAGGGACTTGCAGCTGGCCAGAGTGGGCCCCACTGTTATCCAAAATGGACTGTAACGTCGACTGATGTCCATCAATTCACGCAAACACCTCCTGAACGGAAATCTGGGGCCGATGGCAATTGCTACAGCAATTACCAGGTACACAATGGCAACCAATGGCGCCATCGTCATCGCCAAAAGCATGCTCAACAGCGGAGAAAGGTCCTCGTGGTGCTCCATCAATGTCCACGCCATCCTCATCGCCCATGGACGTCTTCATCTCAAGGCCACCACCACCTCTAATTGGGAAGGAACTATTGGAGGACACAATGTCACTCCTTCCCCAATTCGGACACCGAGTCTTCTGTTGGCATTGCCATCATCAAGCTTCGGGTTCATGGCAGGGACGATTGGTGCTCCTGAGGGCGATGCTTCCCGTTTCGCCTGCGGCGCCTGGTAGTTCGACGGTTACTATCACCGTCTACCCGTTGAAATGGCAGGGGCGATGGGACTTAGAGGACGATAGTGATTGAAGTTTCCATATACCGTCCTTGACTGGCATTGCCCTGGAGAACTTAGACGCAAAAGCAGGTGGAAAGTGAGAGAAAAGACTGCCTCAGCTCAGATATAAAAGATGCTCAATTTTTCGAGCAATCTCGACTTGTTCTCTTTTCTCTTTCTTTCCTTGTAGCCATTACAAGTTCACATCTTAACGCTTGATATCTTATTCCTTTACTTCTGGACAACCAGGAGCTATTCAAAAGGATAATAGCTTATCAAAATAAGATCTCAAAGCATCTTGCAACCACCGTTGCAAGATAACTTGTATAAAACAACTTCTTTTAAAATCGATAGAACGATAAGACAAGATGTCGTTCATCGATTTTCTTCAACTGGACGAGGCTGCCTCCAGTCAACAAGCCGTGGGCGTCGAAAACGCCCAGATGGTCGAGGCCATGGAGGCCTTCGACTGGGAGGGGTGGGAATGTGGACTCGGGAGGCTGCTGGTCGAGGGGCATGATCAGCCAACTTCCCTCGGCAGCCCCATCCCGCTGCCCTCCCCTCCCTCCTCCGCTGCCTCTACTTCCGCTCCTTCTTTCCCGGCTCCCTTCGAGGAGTCGATGGTGCCTGCTGAGCAGGTGCTTGCTCCCTCCGCCGGAGCTACTTATGGCGGAGCGATCCCTCCTTCTGGGATCATTCCTGCTGCCGGGGCATATGACCCTACATGGGTCACCAACCCGGCTCCCCTCTCCGACCCGGCTCCTTCTTTGGCCGTGGAGCCTCTCTCTGCTCCTGCTCCTCTTGCTCCTGGTGCCTCCTTCCTGCCCCTCGCACCGGCTCCCCTCTCCGACCTGGCTCCTTCCTTTGCCATGGAGCCTCTCTCCGCTCCTGCTGCTGCTGCTCTTGCTTCCGCCCCGGCTCCTTCCTTCCTTGCTGCCGCCGCCTCTCCTCTTGCCCCTGGCCTCGTTGCGCCACAGGGGTATGGTACCACCCCTGTGGTGTACCCCTCTGCTGCCTCGGGCCAAACTGTTCTCACGGCCCAGGCTGATCCTGCCGCACCGGCCCAACCCACCGGTGCGCAAGATGCCACAAGTGGCATCGCGATCGGCCCAACCCTGCTAACAGGGTTGCCTCCCCTCCTTGCTCAGCTCATCCATGCCTGTACGAGCATAGAGCAGCTGAGGTATTTGGCGGAGTTCTTGCATCTGTCTGGCGAGCAGATGCGCAACCTTGGGCCGTTCTATCGGCCCGTTGAGGAGGCGGACGTCATTGAAGCGCTGAAGCGCATCGGGTCCCTGTGCGTCGGCAT
>AZGZ01000006.1:268695-279951 GCA_001636715.1 Ascosphaera apis ARSEF 7405 | reverse complement strand
AAGCCATCGTTCGGGGAACGGATGATTTATGCCTTTCAGACTTGGGCACTGTGGGCTATGTCGTTTTACTTATTCATGAAGTTCAACAAGATGTGGTCTGTCATATCAGCCCCAGAGGAGGAGAAGGACGCAGAAGGCGCAGGCAAATCTCATGATAATTCATACGGCATCAATATTTTCGGCAAAGCAGATATTGAGGGCGCGAGCGAGACAGAGGAAGAAGAAGACGATGAAGATATCTTGTTCATTCCACTCGGATACCCGAAGATAATACCTGGTGAATACTACTCCGGCACCGATCCTGAATGGCTCGAGTTCGCGAAGATCGCGCAAGACAATAAGGCGCTAGCAGATACAAAGGAGAGCCTCGTCAAACTCGTGTCGAACGCCGCGTCTAAGAATCCTGCGCTAGCTACGAATCTTGGAGATTCAGTCCAATTGATGTCGTACTGGATCATGCACGAGTTTCCATATCGTGCTCCGCCGGAATATGTGCGCTCGGGAATTGAGATTGGGCCTGATTATATAGGCTGGGTGTCGAGGGTGGTGCCGAACGAGGAGGCGGAGAAGATCAAGAACATGTATAGTATCGAAGGACTAAAAGAGCCATTACTGGGAGCATGGAAATTGTTCTTAGGGCAAGCATTGAATAAGGTCAGGAACGCTCTGGGGTTTGAAGAAGACCCATCATCCACCATCACTCCATCTGCACTATCTACCTCAGGTCTTGGTTCTCATTCCATTTCCGAAAGGGATGAGAGACACATTGATATCATACTACCATCATCATCATCATCTACTTGGCTTCTCGAATCTAACAAATCCATCCAGGAACCTCAAGCTACACCACCAGCACGACAACAAGACCAACAAGATCCCCAACAGTCACAACTCCCATCCATCCTTCGCAACCCACTCTACCGCGACTTCTCCCGCCCATCACCAGGAACAACACCTGACCCTTCCACCGTATCCTCCACATTCCCTACCCGCCGCCTCCTCGACGCCGCAGACCCCGACTTCGACATCGGCGAAGCCACAGCCGCGTACCGTCGAATGGCAAGCAAAGCGAAGAGCAAGTTCGTGATCCCTCCAAGGGGGGTTTTCAGACTTCATGGTCTTGTGGGACTGCGTGGTTCGAAGGGCCAGGCGAGTATATATGCAAGTGGGTATTACCAGCCCCAGGAGAAGAAATGGTATAATTTGTCGATTGAGCTTGTTTCTTTGATACCCGTTGAGCAGAGGCCGAGGGGGGTTAGTCGGCCTTCATCAGTTTGAGTGTTACCTTTGATTCTTTTCTTCACCTTTTCTTTTGATATTTGGTGTTTGATATCTAATTTAGCATGGGATATTTTTTCGTGCCCCTTGGCGCTTATTTATTCGCATTTTCGTTCTCGATATCTCATCAACATCTCTTCTATCAAATCCATCCTCTGCCAGAGTCATCCGCCCACGACTCCGTACATGCGGACAGGCTGGAGGCCGGTGTGGGCGAATCAAGGATGATCCCCAAAAGATCCTAAGGAAGTCTTAGTCACTGCACTGACATATTTGGTGGCCTGCCCCTGGTGCCTGGCAACTGCACTTTACATCATCATGACTCCTACCAAGACGCTACCTACCCTTTCTTTTTATCCCTCATCAGGTCTTATCGACAAAATACTGACTGGTTGTGGTGGGCGGTGGTCCTTGTGCTGTCTGCATGAATCGGACGAACGCTGTCTCAGCAAGCACGGATATCTAGTCAATTGCCCCTGCAATGCTGTTGGAGGAATAGATACATGTTCACCGATTCGTTCATACGTGATACTGGACAGTCAGCTGTCACTATCGAAAATCTCAGCTGCACAAGTGCGCCCTTCTCTCCGCTTCCATTGACATACGTGGACACGGTGTGAAGCCAGTAATAAGGGTGTTTCTACTTAGGGACCTTGACAATATAACAATATATACTTGGAAAAAAATCTCAGATGCACGACATCCGGTCTATGACATGTTCACGTACCTCATCGGGGCATCTACTGCATGACATTTTCTGCACAAGTCATACGTACTAGCAGAATGCAGGCCCGAGTTTCGCAGCCGGTCGATATGGAAAGTTGCCTAGCGTTGGATACGTTCTTATGAGATCGTCCATGGCTTGAACTGTGCTGGATGACCGAAAACATTGTTTACTCGGATTCACAACATGATCTTGGGAAAGTCCCTGTCCTTTTATTCTCCCGTATCCCTAGCAATGATTCCAGAAAAGGCCATCATAAACACAGCCATGCGATGTCAATCAGAATCCTAGGAAATGGAGTCTGCACCTTTCTTGTAAGGCCATCGAAATTATGACAGCATGGCCTACCTTGAAGTTTACCACGAACCCTTTCATGATGCGTGGTCAACATATGCCCGTTGGCCTGTGCGTCCGTGGTGCATCAACTAGTGTCGTGTTTGCAGGCCTACCGGCGCTGACAACAGCATTCTCGTGTCTGGTCCTACGAGTCGGGTGCCATCAGTCGTTCTCCAGCAATTAGAACTGCGGATATAATTAAGCACTACTATGGTTGAGTGCAGATCATGGGCCATCATGACTCGTGAAAGAGGTTGGAATTGATGTGAGAACGGCCTCTGATTTGATGTACGAACTTTTGTAAAAAGCAGGCCAAGGGCGTCAAACTTCCCGGCGCCTTGGAGGACCGAGAGATGCTACAAATGTGGAGCAGGTCATATACTTTCACTTGCGCCCTTTGCGGAGAGATCGTCAATCGGTGTCTATCATTGGTTTTTTGATAGCCGAATTCGAAGTATTGCAGACTTGTTGAAGGCGTTCTAAATCGGTTGATGGGGACCACAGAAATCCTTGCCGATATCGTGGTCGTCAACGGCAGCAAGCCATAAAACCCGTCACTTATTTCGATTCTACCTTCCCTCGGAAGAGAAGACAATCTCCGCTTTATTCAGTATAGATGACCTTTTGATTGACATCGCGGAACCCATCGAGATTCTCGCTCAATTCTATTTTGTTTGTGGAAATCATATACGGGTTCTATTCCTTCTGTCTAAGTCAATCGCCAGAAACCCACCGGCTCCATATACCTTCACAAATTGGTATCCATTTTGAAGATCAAAAATGCGCGGAAACCGGAGAGTCCAGAGAGAGTCTCGTCGCAGGACTGGCTGTCAACAGTGCAAAGGTTTGTATCGGCCCCTTCCCCTTTCAACATACTTAGAGTCCCACAATGGAGACCGTTGATGAGCGTTTGTGAGATGGCGGAGGAACTCTAAATTCTATTTCGTGGCCATCCACTAACTTGGTGCCCCCATTCAAGAAAGCCATGTCCAATGTACCGAGGAGAAGCCCCAGTGCAAACGCTGCCAGCGTCTGGGACTCAATTGCGTGCGCTCATTGAAATTAGTGTTCCGTGAGGATGCTACTCAGCGGGGCATTCGCTTTGGTCGCGAAGGTGAGCACAGCAACCCCATTTGCAGCTCAGTCTTTCGTCTTTCGGACTTCTCTCCGGATTGCCGGACTGGAGGGTGGGTAGGCAAAGTGACAGGCGATCCACGATAAGAAGAGGATATCAAGATTCCAGATCCTAATCCACTTTCCCTATGCAGGAACGTGGAGCAAAAATAAGAAAAACGGCGTGGCCCTAGAGCATGCTCGTTCAGAAATGGATCTTGCAACCAGTTTTCGACCGATCTCATTAGATCGATATATTGGACGCTGGGTATTTCTAAATTTCTGCAGTGACGACTTTGACCCTGAAAATACATCGGAAGATTGCACCGGTCCACCGGATGATGACGATCTAGATGACTTTGATAACAATAAGGCTGGTAGCGTTGCTCAATTGTCTGATGCCTCTATCAACATGCATGACTATGACATTGGCACCCATACTTTGGTGCTGTCAAATCAGGGCCAAAACTACTGTCAGGAAGCGTTTTCAAATTTGCAATTTAAATGCTTTGAGCACCCACTAGCGTCTTATATGGAAGTTGAGGGAAACCTTTTGGACTACTTCATTCGTGGAGTGAGCCCACAATGCTCCCTCGCTCCTACGCACAATCCGTACCTGAATTATGTCACGCCGTTGTGCTTTCACTACGAGTCTGTTCGAAACGCTATTCTAGCGGCAGCAGCGAATCAACTATGCATACTCGGGGACTCTCGTTTTCAAAAGGAGGCATTTCTATATAAGCAGAGAACACTGACAGGCCTGCGTGAGGAGATCGCAGCTGGCAATCTGAACGAAGGAACCCTTGCGACTGTTCTGATGTTGTGCTTCCGTGATGTAAGGATACATGATCCCTGAAAAAGCAGATCCCCCTTACATTGGACAGACTGACAGGGCTAACTAATCGGCTCGTCTAGATTTCCGAAGGCTGCAATCCGGCTTGGGCCACTCATCTTCGCGGTGGACTACAGCTCGTGGAGGCTCTAAAGTCTAGCTCAATGAGCAGCCGTGCTTCACAATTCTTCATGATGTACTTCGTCGCACATGAGATTATGGGCCGTACTGCATCGGATAAGTGGACCGAAAACGAAATGACTTTAACATGGCATCCAGATGACGACCTTGAAGAAGTTGATATGACCATGGGATGCTCACGCGGGCTAATGACACATATCGACCGCATATCTTTTTTGGCAAGGAGCAAATCCAATATCTTAAAGGAGCGTCTGCTTACTCCAGAAGAGAAAGAATACTTCTCCAAAGAAGTGATCGCAATCAAAAACTCACTCTTGAACCTGGACCAAAGATTACCGACTCATTCCGCTGGTCGGGAAGATCTCATGCGTATCGCCGAGACAAAACGACTTGCTACGTTGCTCTATTTACACGAGCGGTTTTTGACTCTGGATAGCTCTGAAATAGATGATTCGGGCAGTCCTGCTGAGAAGATAGCATCTCAAGCTACACGAACGGTCCCGGCTTCTTCAAAACGTCACATTGTCCAATCCCTCATTAATCTCATATCCGCGCTGCCGGACAATGCCACGTTGTTGTGGCCTCTATATATCCTTGGCAATGCCGATTTGGATGACGAAGAACATCGACGGTTCGTTCTTGATCGTTTGGAGAATATAGAGAAGACCCGAAATTTGGGCAGTGTACGATTGGCGAGGTTGGCAGTGCAGAACGCTTTCCGCAGACGTGATCTTCGTCATCCTCGAGGGAGGGTTTGGGGAAATGAGAAGATCGGGCTCATCAGTTTGGCCTAGAGAAACGACACTTATATTTGCATAGCTGACGGGAGGCTGGCCTCATCATCAGCAGATCGACGCACCGCGTATCGAAAGCATGCTGGTTCACCTCCAGTCAGTCCCCTTTAGCATGGTACAGATATTTCTAATATCTGTCTAAAGATAAAATGTTTTGCTTTCAATTTTGTTACCTATCAGATGACACCATTTCATATATTCTCATAATCATCTTTCCTGTATGCAGGTAGACTATAGTTTTGTCAAATTGCTCTCACCGAGGGATTCTCGAATATCCTGAACTGTGCCAACACGCCATGAAACATCTGTACTGCCGCCTCTCTTGTAGTTTTTCCATTTCCACCTATCTTTGGCTTGCTCACCTGCTTCTAGCATCTCAACTGCCCATTTCCCAACAACAGGGAGCATTTTGAAGGCATGGCCGCTGTCACCACCGACCATCATAAGTGAAGAATGCTCGTTACGGCAAAAGCCTGAAACCCAGTCAATGACATATTCCGAGTCGATGGTGTCTGCACACCAGCAAATGAATTTTTGAATCAGTGGTCTTTCTGCCAATGCAGGGAAAGTCTCTCTCAGTAGTGCGCGAATTCTGTCTTGGTCTGCTTTGGGAATGTCGTTTGTGGTTGTCATTGGCACTGAAATCTTTTTGCCTCTACCGCCATCGACGTAGTTCACGTAACCAGCACAATTGGAGGCGATCTTTAGCAAGTTGGTGTCGTCATCTGGCTCGAACAGGAAACCGATATCCCTGCAGTTGATTACAGGGATACCTTTGATCGCTGCAGCTTCCTCTTCTGTTAATTGGACGTGACCGACGGCCCATGACTTAGCTTCAACCTGGTCGGCAAATGAAGGAAGTATTGTAGCAGCATGGGCTCCTAAGGCCAGCATTGTCACATCCGCCTTGTGGATCTTACCGTCCGCGGTTTGAACTCCCTCAAGCACTTTCTGACCGTCAGCTCCTTCTTGATTGAGGAGTCTTGTCGCATAGCCAGCGTCTCCCAAAATGAAGGATACGTTCATCCTTTGACATTCATGATGCATTGCTTGCATAGCTTTTGCTGCACGTGTATATCCGGCATATCTGTTGATATAGCCCTTCCATTGCGTGGCTGGACCCTGTAATTGAGGAACTATTCTCTTCAACTCGTCCAGTGATTCAAAAGCTTCAATTTCAGTACTTGGAATTCTAGATCCCGGTCTTCTTATGGATTCTAGAGATTCTTGTAGCGTCCTTTTCGCTTTCCCTGGAGCGTCCTTGCTAGTAGTTACCAGGTACCCATACTCTCTGTAATAAGGGGCAAAAAAGGGAGACAGCCAAGCGTCCCTCGATGTCTACCCAGAACATTAGCTGATAGGACGACCCGTATAATAGTCTGATCGCTTACCAGAGCAAGATCTGTATAAAAATCATCCTCATACTCGACACGCATGATTTTGTTCAAGTCATTACCGGCTGAATATTTCGACGGGATTGTTTCACCACGGTCGAGCACCGTGATGTTGGAATAGCCCGATTTTGCGAGATGGAAGGCAGTAGACAGGCCAAACACTCCCGCACCCACAATGAGGATCTTCCGGTCCTTGTTCTCTGCTGGTGTCATGTTGGATATTGCGCCTCAGAGGTTGGACATTAGGATTCGGATACCTTATCACGTCCGTTTGTAAGAATGAAATCACGGTCGTCTTTATACGCAGGCTACCTTAACGTATCGACCTTCCCGGTCAATGGCAGATCCCGGCAAAAACTAGTATTGTATCCACCCCCTCAACGGCTTGATATCTATCTGGATCTAGACTTGGAGGCCTGGGCCGGCTACAAACTGCGGAGCTGATAAGGTTGTGGGGGAAGATCATATCAGGGGCCAGAAGTAATAAGCTTTGTCCAAGTCCATTTAGGGTCTTCATAGGTAAATCTTCATTATTAAAAGTTATATTCAATTGCGTCAGAATTCATTCATTGAGGTTATTAGAGGCAGGGACCGTTGGTATGATGATCCCCTACGTTGTGTAGCGAAAATTCTTGCGTTGGAAATCTGTGAGGTCGGTAAATGCGTCATCGGCTTCTTCTGCCTCGCCGTCATTCCTTTCTCCAGACTCCTGCATCTGTTTGGACTGCCGGTGGTTCAAGTAGACAGCCAGAAACCAGTATATAGAGATCAGTCCGACGCAAGCGCAGTAGCAGATCAGCATTGATATGAATCCACCTGTGTATGCCGGAGCTTGATTCGCCCTGAACGTCTGCGGACCGATCAAGTTGCCAACGGCGTACCCGATGTACAGAATTGCGTATTGAACGTTCTTCTTAGTCTGTCCCGCAGTATTGGCTTGGCCCATGGAAATGCCGATTACATATGGTCCAAAGTATGTGTAAAGGAAGTATAGCCCAACCATTTGACCGCCTATGTTTTCGCGAGGAAGAGTGTAACAAATAACAGCTCCGATGATGGGAATTAGGCAGGCGAAAATAGTGACGAGACATCGACGATTCTCCCATCGAGCAGCAATCCATGAGAAGACAAACGCTGACAGAGTGGAGCATATACCAGTCGGCATATTCAAGAGTGATGATTGTAGAGCATCAAATCCAAGATTGTTGATGATGATACTGCTGAAGGTGGTAAGGCCTGCGGCAGAGTTAGATAATGGAGCTGTACTCAAACTCAAACAGGATGAACCAACCTCCATTTGGAATATTGATGGCGATGTTAAATAGAAAGAGAAGCCACGTTTTTGGGTCAATCACAGCTTCCCAAACCTGATCCCATTTCCACTGCTTGTTCGTGACACCTGTACGATTCTCTGCCAGCCTTCGAATTAAGTGGACCTTTTCTCTATTAGAGAGAAAGACGGCATCCATTGGTGTAGCTGGAAGAAAAATGAATGCAATGATTGACCAAATCATAGAAAGTGTTCCTGCATATAGCATTAGCCATAATGTTCTTTATGGGAGAGTGCATACCTATCAATCATACCGGTGATGAAAAAGAGGTACTGCCAAATAGACAGCGGTGCGTTCTTAGAAATATGGCCGACAATCCAAGCGAGAAAGCCGTTCACCACAGAGCTAATAGCCGCAAACACGATCGCATTGCGATGTGGTTGCTCAGTCTTCTTGTAAAAAGCGGCAATGATAAGGGTGATCGCAGGGACAATGACGGCTTCGGCACAACCTGAGAAAGTTTTCGTGAGTGTGTATTCCACATATCCATCCAGGGGCTACACGTACCCATGAAAAATCTCAATGCCATAATACCACTGAAATTTCTTGAAACCGGCATGAGGAGAGCAAAGGCAGACCAGGCGATTGAGCAGCAGCATATCCATTTGGCAGTGGGCAGCAATTGTGCCATGTATGACGATGGCATCATACCTGCAAGAGCCTATTCATCCTAGTTAGAATATTGCTTGGCCTTCAATACCACGCTCAATAATTTTTGACGTGGACTGATAACATACACCCAAGGACAATATGGAGCCGGCCCATGAATACTGCTGTCCGACAAGGTGAAGATCTATAATGTTGAATTTTAGTTAACCCTGGTTCTGAACGATGCTCTCGGATGTAAGGGGTTGCAGGATGCATGATCATCCTAGTCGTATAGACCTACCTTGTTTGAGGCCATAGATTGCCGCTGTACTGATAGCAACTTTGTCCGTTGCACCTAAGGTTGCCGTAATCAACAACTATTTGTACGTAAGAAGAATCTATTAGCAATTGAAGGCGCTTGCACCCCGGATTTTCGAGCCCACCATAAAGTGTATTGGGCCATTTGGCACCAAACAATCAAAACGGCGACACAAAATTAGGAGCATGAATGGAAAGACCGTACCATGGGCAAAAGTATGAAATCAACTTTCCGGAGCACTTTCTTCTCCTCTTGAGGTGAAAGAGGCTGTTCGTTATCGTGGTCTGCCAAAAATTGAGCGGCAGCATCCAAGTCGCGAGAATCCCGCTTGACATGATCTGCCAATTCAACATCCTGTTGAACAGCGGAAATCTTATCGTTTTGAATATGGTCCATTGTGTGCCAGAGTTTACCAAAGTAAATCAGAAGACACCACAGGAAAAGCAGCAGCTTGTTCTCGTCGTCCAGAAATAAGAAAGTACGCAGAGAAACCAGACAAATGAACTCGGGAATGTGCAGTACTTTTATAGGGATATTCAGCGGGCCTCTTCAATCAGCCACCACGGTGGTATAAGTAACAACTGACCGAGATATGGGCAAGACCCGAGTGACATATGCAAGGCCTCGAAGCTAGAGATCGAAACTGCCAAATGAGCACGCCTGAGTATGCAATGCATGGTGGCCGTCCGAGTACAACGTCACTTGGCCAATTTTTGCAGTACATACAAGCTGTGGTATACATACGTATGAAGACTTGGTTTGTGCATTTTGGCATCAATTATGGTTTCCTTGTCAACATTCATCTCGAGCCCACACGGCCTAGCAGTGTCAGCCAATTTTTTCGCCAGTACTAGCAGTGGCAGGGTGTTTTAGGGCGTCTCGGTGCTGATCTCCTGCAAGGCCCGCAGATGCGGTATAGCATTATGTGAGCTTTCATTATGATCTTTTCCCCTCGACGGAATGGCATGCAACTCGGTTTTCAAAGGCTGGATATATGCATGACTGGTACCAATGAGACCATTGGCCCTGAGACTAGTGGAAGCCATACGGTCCTCGTGCTGCACGCCCTCTTCTGCAAGACCCTGATGCTCATACCGGCCGATGAGAATATAGCATATAAAATGCTGATAGAAGGAAGAAGTGTTCTGCTTCCGTAGACCAGAAGACTGTATGGGAGGCCTACAAATTTTTGGATTGAATTTCGGCAGCTGCAATCTATCTCCCTGAAAGGAGCCCTTGTAAGCTGGTTTCCAAAGCACAGGCAAAATGTTTTCAAAAGCTGTCAAATTGCAAACGAAAAGACGATGTTTATGCTTTAAATTGAGCTTGATAAACGGCCTGCGTCCTTCTTTCCGGAATATGCCAATCACTTGTAAATAGGAATCACGGAGCTGACTTGAGATTTGCCATGCTGTTTATCCATTGATGGACAAGATAGAATATCTGTCGAGCACACGTATAATACCATTGAGTCTTTAGGAAGGTGCTGTCAATGGTGCGCGACTTGTCTTTGATAGACGGTGGTATATTTTCCTGGTAAAATGGCTCTGGGAGACTTGGGGATGTATGCTTGCTGTCATCCTAGAAGCATATTTGATGATAGATTACTACCGCAGATTTGCAAGCCTGAGGTGAGTAGATTGTAGAAAACCCTACTCACCTTCGATTGCGGTCACTGTATGCATACTGACATACGATATATCATATGGCATCCAGATGTAGAACATCATCATTGGCATGGCGTATACAGACTATGAGAATAACATTTCAAGCATAGGGCTTGGTTGGTAAAGCTCACAATAATTTTCCAGCGGGCCGATTCGTTGAGGATGCGCATCTGTTTCAGGGTCCGAGTCGTTACAATCCACCAATGAATAGATATCAAAACCGGCGATATCTCTGGTCTCCAATTTTTATCTTATAATCGGAGTTCCAGCGTGGCATGCGCTTGTTGTTATCTTTTCGCAATACCACTCGCTTTCGGTTGCTTGTGGAATTAGCGATCAATGAGCATCAGTGACTTTTGTCACCAGTTTTTGAGGAAGAGAAAATGTCCAGAATCGTGCCGCCGGGTGGCGTTCAGTCGACGAGGCAGATTCCGGCCTGCAGCCGCTTGATTGATAACAGTGAACTTTCAAACAGATGTCAGCTTCGTTATATCGAGCAATCGCCGACAGAAAAAATCAGGCACGAGTTTGCCATGCGACAGGATACCTTCAGCTCCATTGGAAAGGACTCGCAAAACGTATGTGTCACATCTTCCAGATTGTGGGGAGAAGTTCGACACATGGTGGGATTGCGGGGTTAACTTCGGCACTATTTCTGGCGTTCCTGAGTGAAGGCCTCAACCGTCGGAAACCCGTTTTTTTTTTTTTTTTTTTTTTTTTTTTTTTTTTTTTTTTTTTT
>AZGZ01000006.1:250154-265484 GCA_001636715.1 Ascosphaera apis ARSEF 7405 | reverse complement strand
GTGCACTTTTTGGTCCGGATGGTGATCTAGTTGCTAACGCACCTCATGTGCCTGTTCATTTGGGTTCCATGAGTTATGCCGTGAAATACCAACACCAACTTCACAAAGGCAGATTGACGCCAGGAGATGTCCTTGTTGCAAATCATCCTGAAGCCGGTGGTACACATTTGCCTGATATCACAGTCATTACTCCCGTCTTTGAGAAGGGAGGGAAAGAAGCAGCTTTCTATGTTGCTTCTCGCGGCCATCATACCGACATTGGTGGATTGGGCGGTACCTCCATGCCCCCTAATTCCACTGAATTATGGCAAGAGGGAGCAGCGATTCGCTCTTTCAAACTGATTCATGACGGCCACTTTGATGAAGAAGGAATCAGCGAGATCCTTTTAAGTCCTGGACAGTATCCTGGCTGCACAGGTAGTAGGCATCTAGGAGACAACATCTCGGATTTGAAAGCACAAGTAGCTGCAAACCACAAGGGTATGACTCTGGTGCAAGGTCTGATCGAAGAGTACACTTTGCCGGTCGTTCAGCTGTATATGGCAGCCATTCAATCGAATGCTGAGATTGCTGTCAGAGGCTACCTACGCGATGTGCGTGCTCGCCTGGGCCCTAACTTGCTATCCATCGATCAGATGGACAACGGCTCTCTCATCAAGCTCTCTATCACCATTTCAGAAGAAGGCTCTGCCATCTTTGACTTCACGGGCACTGGTGTTGAAATGCTGAGTAACATCAATGCACCACCAGCTATCACGCACTCTGCAATCATTTACACAATGCGTCTCTTGATTGGCACTGAAATTCCCATGAATCAAGGTTGCTTGGCTCCTATCGAGGTCATTCTCCCTAAGGGGTGTTTCCTTAATCCATCCTCGGGTCCAGCAGTCTGCTCAGGAAATACCCTCACTTCTCAACGTCTCGTCGATGTCATCATCAAAGCTTTCCACGCCGCTGCTGCTTCGCACGGATGCATGAATTGTCTCGGCTTTTTCGGTGAAGGTGGCTTAGACAAGGATGGTAAAAAGCTTTCAGGCTTCGCCTTTGCCTTTGGCGAAACAATCTGTGGTGGTTCCGGTGCTACACCAGACGCGCATGGTGCATCTGGTGTTCACACACATATGACAAATACGCGTATCACTGACCCGGAGTCGTTAGAGAAACGATACCCCGTCATCCTTCGCGAGTTCGCCATCAGAGAGGGGACAGGTGGCCGTGGTAGAAGGAACGGTGGTAATGGCGTCACCCGTGACATTGAGTGTCGTGCACCCCTGAGTTTCTCAGTAATTACTGAGAGACGGAGCATTGCTCCATATGGAATGGAGGGTGGCAGTGAAGGAGAGCGTGGTGCTAATTATTGGGTTAAGAAGATAAAGAATGAGGATGGCGAAGAGAGCTGGAGATGGGTGAACATCGGTAACAAGAATATGGTGCGTATGGAAGCTGGTGATAGGTGTGTGATTCATACACCTGGTGGAGGCGCTTGGGGTGTCATTGAAGAGAATGGAGCCATGGAGGGCATTGAGAAGGGTGTTCCTGCTCAGTATCCTCGTGCCATGGGCAGTGTCGCAGCGTATATGGCTGCTCAAGAAGCGTCATCGTGAGAGGCAAGTGCTCTCTAGTCATAGACTATTGGAAATGCAATCGCCGAAGGCGATAATTCACCAACTCATCAAGTAGTCAGATTAATATATTGAGACTTGTTCAAATCACAAACTCTCTCGTTCTTCCTTTTCCTGAGAACCAAGGCGTACAGTCCAGCAATTGTGCGATGTGTGTACTGCCATGTGCCTTGAAGAACGCCAAAAATTGGACACGAAGCTAGTCAAAAAATGCTGAGACATGACCAGAGCTTCTTCTGCACCATTATCAATGATGCAACCGCATTGAAGTAGGATCGTTTCTCATTACTCCCATAAACACCACATGCATCCTGTCTTGCTGCGCTGTCTTCCATGTTATGGAGCCCAAGTCCCAAATGCTTGGGACGGTGGCGATATCTCTATCGCCCGGTTGATGCCTGGCTGAGATTTAACGATAATCACTTGGGACTGACGACAGCATGACTGCAAATACATTGTCGCATCAGGATCGCAATTGTCAATATCTCATACACATAGTGCAGAGAACGGCGAGCGTCCATCGAAACCATCACGTCTGCCCCTGGCCTGGACCGCAGTTCCGACGCGTAACAGGCAGTTTTTGGCATTCATACCGATGAGATAATTGCTCTCAGTCACCCGATGTGTTTGCAGACTGATATTTGCAGTAAGCAACGTATTAATTGCATTTCCATTAGATAGTTGTTGTCGGTGTTGAATATTGATGTTGTCGTGAAGTGACGTCGCTTTGATGTCCGGCCCGGTAGGTGTGGGTGAGGTTGACCGTGGTTCTGGGAGCCCCTGAAATACTCACCATGGGTGACGACAGACGGAAATAGGACAAGTCAGGGGGCTCGATGAGCACTTCATGATGAATTACCATTGCTTTACTTGCATGGGTACTGACAATTGTAGAGATTGACAAGAAATATATAAAGAAGGAACTGAGCAGACAGGACTATCCGCTGCTTCTCTCACAAATAGACACAGGCAAATGGTCCATGAAATATGAAATATATAGAAGACTCGACATTATCCAATTCAGGAGGCAGAAAGAATATCAGCGTCTGCCCTAAGGATCACGACCTCCCTCTTCTCAGGTTCACTTGCTGGCCCCTGTTCTTTTCCTTCTCTCTGATTCAATTCATGCGTCTGCAGCATAGTCTCCATAATTTGTCTAACATTAAACTCCTTCTCTTCTCGCCTCCTCGCCCCTGTCAGCCTCCCCCATACGTGAAAATCATCTGCCAGTAAACAGCTCAATGTGATATTAACCCATTCGCCACTAGCTGACAATTCAAAATTATCATCTCTCTGATGGCCATAATCATTATCCGTTTCGGTGTCGTCAGGCTGATGGCGCACCATTTTAATCGAGGATAAGTGCTCGGGAACAGGTGAATGAGTCGCGGACTTCTTAGGTCCAGTATAGTCTGGAACATGCATATTAGAAGCAGCTATCTCAAAATCTCTCGTATATCCGCGCGGTACATAGCCGATTTTAGCGGCAAGTAACAGATTTGGATCTGCGGGTATGTTTTTCGAACTCAATTTTTTGACTCTCCAACCCATGTTATTTCCTGATGCTGCTGCCGTATCCGATCGTGAGTTGGCTGCAGAGTTCGTGGGTTTTTTACTCGACGTCGGTTGTGGTGGTGTCAGGAATGAAGAGGTATTATATGTCTGGACAGGAACTGCGGGTAATGTAGGTGCATCCCGCAGAGGGGCGGAGGACATTGGGCGGGAATATGACGACCACGAGGAGATTGGTCGTATGCTAGCAGTATCTGACTCAACAAGACGCCACAGTCGGCCAAACGACGTGGACTGCGTCTGTTTTGGTAGAGATGGCGGGTACGAATACCTGCTCGGTTTCTCCCTTTGCGGTATACTTCTCCTGTCTTTACCCCTGAGCGAGCCAACAATGGAGGAAAAAGAGGATCTGGGCCGCGCTGGTCCTGACCTGTCACTCTCACCATCACGGTGTAAACTTTGCCGTTGCCGGTCACCGGTTTGTAACGATATATAGATGCCCCAGTCATAGTTCTTAGCATTTGCTCTTGCTGCAGCTGCTGCATCGGCTATAAGATCCTCCTCATAAACCGAACTGGCGTTCGAGAACTGTCGTTGTTGTTGTACTTCTGTATTCACATTTGATTCTGTATTTCCCTCCACATTCTCTTCTCGTTGCGACTTGTATAGCATGATATACACCGCATGATCCTCAAACGCGGGCTTCGTTTTCGCGGTTTTCTTGAAGCTTGATCGTGAGGCTCGTCGGCCTATACTGCTGCCAATCTCTAAGCCGGCGGAATTTCTGAGTTCTCGAGCTCGTGCCCGTAAAGATGGTGTAGTGGCATTCGATGCAGAGGTCGCTGGACGGGGTGTGATTGATTTCTCGTTATATGAGCGGGAGATGTTCTTCTCTTTGGTCGTTGTGTGTGCTTTAGATTTGGCCTTCCGTTTGAAAAAAGAGGGGAGAAACTTTTTCATGAGGGCGCAGGAAGGCATTTTTGTGATTGCGATACTTCTTTGGCTTTGGCTTCTTTTTTTGTGAGATGAGAGATGTTGCAGAAATGAATTTCGAAGTTGATTATCTCGTCTTTTGTCGTTTCTTTTGACTCAAACTGAGATCAGTCTGTCACACTTCAGTTGTAAACAGCAATTCCAATCGAACGCAGCGTCAGTATGATCTGATGCTAAAGCCAATTCCCCAAGCGAAGGCAGTCCAATATTGAAGAGAAATTCCAAAGCGCTTGTCAGCATCCCAATATCCTTGAGATCCAAATCTTAGGTAGGACGATCTTGCTTCCCAACTTTCAGGCGATTACCAGCACCCAATGATCTCAATCAAGCTTCAGTCCCAACCTCATCAGTCTGACAAGTCCAGTGTAACAAGCCTGAGATAAATATTGTCAGCCAACCGTAAATTTCTCGTCTTAAGCGCATGTCCTATATATGTAGCATTGCCCCTCCTCTCTCGTCCAAAGCCAAAACCTCACACACCCATATTCCATCCAATCTGCATCTACTGCATCCGTGTGCTGCCTGTTGTCCAACTCCTCACATCAATGCAGGTTCCTCGTGGCGTACAATGCGGCAACGGGGAATATAGAGCGAGCAAGCAAAAAGAGACAGGGGGGCCGCTGAATCGATAAGTACAGTAATGATCTGTGAATGTGATTGTACGTAGGATTAGGCAAATGGCGAACTAGAGTAGTTCAGTCGGTCATTTGAATGCTTGCTGCCTTGTCTGCTCGCGCCCTGTTTTTATTTTGCCTTGCTCTGCGACATCGATCATGGATGTTGTGCACCATCGTGTGACGCTTTGCACAGCACGATTGGATGGACTGGATGTGAGGGTGGATGGTATATGACCGTTTGCGCATTGACGCAGCCACAGGTAAATTCCAACCAAGGGATAAAGACTACCTCGCTCCATCTGTCTCTCCTCCATCTTCATCATTGAATGTTTTTCTGCTTTGATTGTATGCAAGTAGCTTCGTTTCATAGGTAGATCCCCTGGCGCTGATGCTTCCATTTTCTGGCCGTAATACGATATGATGTGATACTCACCAATAAACCACTGCCTAGAAGGGCATAGAGATTTTTATCCAGCATCAAAGGTAAGTCTTCATCATCACGCCTCCAAACTACCATCCTTGACGAATCCATCGCGTTTCGCTGCATTCGCCGTTCGTTCGCCCACGGCAGAGCCAGGTGAGCTACGTGTTCGACGGGGATGCATGATACCTTTTCCAATCTGCATGCATGTTTTTCTATCTCAAATTCACTTGATTTCCCATCTATCGCATCTCATTCTCCATTTCGGTTATTGTAATACTTGAAGATGAGCTCAGCAAACTGCCTCACTGTTATGGTCGTGCTCCTGACACCCGGGCAGTTCTTTGATCATTACTTAAGTAAAAAACCCCTAATGCTATTCTCCGAGGTGAAGACGTGGATATCTTCCCAAAGGCCATTGCGGGTGTTTTACCCTGCCTGTTGGAGTGTGTGGCTTAGACAAGAAACGGAATACATATGTTGTTTCTTATGAGGCAGAGCCTTTAGACAGATAAATATAAGAAATTTCTCTGCCTGTTGTTCATGGTCCATGTAAGCCATGGTCAATACCAAAGAAAAGGGGCTTCATCGGCCATCTTACAAACTACAATCAGAAGCGAATGAAGAGTGTTTAGAATATAAAATTCAGATTAAATAGAGAAGACGAACAAATCTCAGTGAATGTGCATCACACAGACACTCACGCACACGCAAACACACACACACAACAGACATAGCAGCTAGCGGCGGGTTAGGCGCCAGCAGACTCAAAAAAAGCAAAAGATCATATAGAAGAATGGACGAAGACAGCCCGTTAACTCAATTCAGTTTGTCAGGAGAACGAAAAAGCTTCCCGTAGTCAAACTTAATCCATCCCAGAGTAGAACGGCTCTCACATCATCAATAGGTATAAGAGAGAGAGGGAAAGAAAAGAGGGAAAGGAGGAGCTTGTAATGGAGGTGAAGCCATCTCTAATACTCAACCTCCTCCTCATCTTCAAACCCACCAGCATTATCCTCAGCAGCAACCTCCTCATAATCCTTCTCCAACGCAGCCAAATCCTCTCTAGCCTCACTGAACTCTCCTTCCTCCATACCCTCACCAACATACCAATGCACGAACGCCCGTTTCGAATACATCAAATCGAACTTATGATCCAACCGGCTCCACGCCTCAGCGATAGCAGTCGTGTTGCTCAACATGCTCACGCTGCGGTCGACTTCAGCTAGTTCGGCGTCGGGGACACGCATCGGCTTTTGGTAGTTGATGCCTAGCTTGAAGCCTGTGGGACACCACTCGACGAGGTTGAATGAGGCTTTGGCCTTGACGGCTGCGATTGCTGCCGTGCAGTCTCGGGGAGCGACGTCGCCGCGGTAGAGGAGGGCGACGGCCATGTATTTGCCGTTGCGGGGGTCGCAGATAACCATCTGGTTGTTTGGTTCGAAGCCTGGGGAGGGAAGTGTGTGTTAGCGGGCGGGGTATGTGTGTTACCATGGTTTGGTCGGAGGGAGGGGGGTAAATGAAAATCAGGGGTAAATGCCATTTGAGGGGAGAAAAAGGAAGACTTACATTGGAAGGTCAAGTCATTAACCTTGAAACTCTCATGCGAACTCCTCTTGCTCGAAACAACAGGAGCATAACTGATCAAGGGATAATGAATCCTAGGGAAGGGAACAAGATTGGTCTGGAACTCGGCCAAATCGACATTCAAAGCACCGTCGAATCTCAAACTGGTCGTGATAGAACTGACAACCTGCGCAATCAATCTATTCAAGTGCTCGTAGTCAGGCCGCGGGATGTCCAGGTTGCGACGGCAGATGTCGTAGACTGCTTCATTGTCGACTAGGAAAGTACAGTCGCTGTTCTCGATCGTGCTGTGTGTTGAGAGAACGGCGTTGTAGGGCTCCACGACGGCAGTGGAGACACGGGGGGATGGGTAGACGGCGAATTCGAGCTTGGATTTCTTGCCGTATTCGGCGGAGAGGCGCTCGAGGAGAAGGGCACCGAAGCCTGAACCGGTACCACCGCCGAAGGAGTGGAAGATTAAGAAGCCCTGGAGACAAGAGCAGCTGTCTGTGTCGAACAGAGTCAGTGATTGTCAAGGATGAGAGTCGGTGGATTCAGATGGACAATACCGATCATGCGACGGATGCGGTTCATGACATCGTCAGCGAGTTCCTTGCCGATAGTATAGTGACCACGAGCGTCTATAGATAACCAGTCAGTCATTTTAATTATAGTCAGGTGAGTTGACTTCTTCAAATCATTGACGCACAGTTATTAGCAGCATCCTCCTTGCCGGAGATCAACTGTTCAGGGTGGAAGAGATGGCGATAGGGGCCATTACGGATATCGTGAATTGGCTGTACCCGACCATGACAAGAAAGAAAGTCATTCAATTAGCTCAACATGCTCTGCTTCACACTCCATTCCCCCCCTCTCTCTTTGGAATTGGAAACATACACCTGGATCCAAGTCAACGAACAAGGATCTGGGGACATATTTCCCCCCACTACTCTCGCTGAAAAAAGTATCGAAGGAGCCGCCCTCAGCGTTCTGGTCGGCGAGAGCAGGGTCGGGATGACCATCTGCTTTAAGACCGTGCTCGAGGAGGTAGCTGGCAAAAGCATATTGGGGTCAGCTAGAATGATTCTTGATAGTTGGCATTGAGTATGGGTTTGATGATGGTCGAATTGATTGTATGTATGTATGTATGGTGAGGGATCAATCGTACAGCTCCCAGGCAGAGTTACCAAGCTGAGCACCAGCCTGACCGATGTGAAGATGCAAGATCTGGAGGAAGAAGACAATGACAATTAGCTATACCCATTGAGATGGTTTATCTTCATCCATTTCGTTCATCATAATCATCATCATCGTAGATATCGTTCTTGTTGCTGATGATGAACATGCGATATCATCACCATCACCATCGTCATAGTCGTCATCCCCCTCATGATCCACGGGACAAACTCACCTCTCCTCTCATATTGAATGCTTAATCTCGTATAGACAAATTGATTACTCTGCTTTCTTTTTCTTTATTATCTTTGACAAGGGGGTGAATTATGAGAAATGAAACAAAAATGAATCACCCTTTTTCCCTCTCGGACCAGGAGTGAACGAAAGGAAGAGACAGGATGAAATATCGATTGATCGGACAGAGATGAATTACGGTGTGAAGAAGAGGGTCTGAACACAGCGAAAACACACACACAGACACCCACAGGCAAGTCAAGTCAAGGCAAGTCAAGGCAAGGGATATGAGCGGGAGAAAAGAACGACACGACAGGACAGAACAGGAGAAAAAGGCAGGGTAAAAAAGTGGAGTTTTTGGCGGGTGGGGCCGGGATGGGGGCTAGAGGGGATGATGTATATATTTATTTACTGAATTATTTGAATTATTTGATTTAATTCATTTCAATCAGCTTGTTGTGAGTTGGCTGGTGGTGGTGGGTGGGATAGAGGTCTATCCTTATTGTATATACAGGCGTGGGAAGGGAAGCTGGATGTATGCTTGAAATGCCCCGATATACCCTGTGTAGGAATCTCTTCATCATTGTCATCGTCGTCACTCCTCATAATCCTTGCCATGACCGTTGATGACGCTGATCATGCCAATCGATTTATTGGTGATGTTCCCATAGATCGAGAGAGATGGGTATTGAATGCCAGAACGTCAGACTGCCAGAATGTCGTGCTGCCTTGGTGTTGGGCTTGTCCTGTGGTTCCAGTATAACCTCATCTTAGACAGACTGGCTGATCCCCGATGCTGATTCTTCAAGGGCAATTAATGATGCCTGACATGCCTCTGTCGATGAAGGTCTGAATGTTGAGAGTTGTGGTCGGTGATTCTTCTCAATCAGAATCACTGTCTGGTGATGCCTCAACCATCGACATCCATCTCGGAGCCTTCATCCTCATTCTCGTTCTCATTTTCATCATCATCATCTCTTTTCCTTCTTTTAATTCCTATGTCACCAGCACTGCTGCTGTCATCCTCCTCCTCCCCCTCCCCTTCTTCTTCCACCTCAACACTGCTCCTCAAACTGCTCAATCCCGAACTCCCATTCTCCTCCTCTTCTCTTTCTTTCCTAACCCTCTCAGCCTCCTCAAGCCTTTCACGCTCTTTTCTTTCTTTCGCCTCCCTCTCTGCCCGCTTCTTTGCAGCTTTAGCATCTTCTTCCCGCGTTCGTTTCCTCGTCTGTCGAACCCATTGCTTTATACTCCGTGGTCCACCTTCAGCAGCACCTTCCACTGTAATTCGATGCGCCTCGGCGTCTTTACCGATAGCTGTGCCTTGATATCGCGATTCTTCGCCTGTTTTCGAATGTTTCTTCTTCAAAGCTGTAGTCCACGTAATTAGTTCCCAATCATCTCAGCATTCAGAAATAATAATTTCAGACATACAAGTCAAATAATCCTCCTTCTCCAACACATCAACATCGACATCCACCTCTTTCCTCTCTGCAGCAACAAACCCAGCAACACGTCTAATCTCCTTCCCCATCCCCACCTCTCCAACACCACCTCCGACATTCTCACCCATCATCCATCCAACCAGCGCATCTACACCCCTCGTATCTTCCTCCCCACGACTCCATTCCTCACAATCACTCAACTGAGGCCGTAGACTCCCCGCTTCCCGCAGCGCATACAGCACATCGACGAGATTTGGAGCGGGGACTTCTGGATGGGAGAGGTCGATGTGGGATGCGGTAGATTCGGCGAGGAGAAGAAGGTAGCGCGCTGCGAGGTCGGTGAGGGTGTCGATTACAGTGGGGCGAGCTGCTTGGAAACCTGCTGCGCGTAGGATCTGGAGAATTGGAGGGCGCAGGAGGGAGTGGTAGAGAGATGGCGAAGGGGGGATTGTCGATGGCATTGTCCTTTGGTAGTATAAAGTGGTTTTGGGTGGATTGTGGCGATGGTGGTGGATGTATTTAAGAGCTCACTGGTGCTGGATAGGTTTTTATTCGAGGCAAAAAGAAAGGGTTGTTTGATCGCTTAGTCGGCAGCAGTGATCTCCATCTCAGAAAAGAATAACTTTCACAATATTCTGTATTCTGAAGCTGATGATAAAGCTGTTTCTCCTTATGTATGTTGATATTGATATTGATATTGATATCTCTCTTGTCTGTCAGTCTTCATTAATCAAGGTGAATTTCATTCTCCGCGGAGTTTTTCCCTCTTTCGGTGTCTTGGTCTCTGTCGTCATCTTTCAACCTCACTTCATCATACATCGACATATTAACGGACATCAAGGTCAACATCGACAATAATCAGCCATAAAGACAGTGATACGGGGAATATTGACTGTCGAAATGGTTCTGAAACTCACATTCAACAAGCCTAAACCAGGCGAGACTCCACGGACTCCAAACACACCTGCTTCGTCCGCTACATCCAATGCGACGCCACAGCATCAGTCGCAATCGCAATGGCAATCGCAACCACCTCCACCTCCAACACCTTCACAGTCCTCTCAAACACGCCCATCACCTTCTGCAACATCTTCTAATGCTGCTAGTGGTGGTGGTGGTGGTGCTGCGCCGAAATTGAAGCTCAAATTTGGTCCTGCACCAGGCACGCCCGCTGCATCACCTGCCCGCTCATCATCGTCAAAGGGCAAGAATGCTGCTGCAGGTGCAAGTGGAAATACACCATCTGTCAAGGGCACGCCTAAAGCTACACCTAAAGCTACTCCTAAAGCACCATCATTGAAATTCAAAAAGCCAAAGCCACCTTTACCGGCCACTGCTGCATCATCCGTCACAGAGCAATCGATCCCCGCATCAGTATCGACGCCTAAATCCAGCGTGGCAAAAAATGCCATAGCAGCTGAAGCTACATCAACATCAACTCCATCAACAGCCTCCAAAACAAAGAAACGACCCCGTGCCGAGCTCAAGCTCTCAGCGCCTAAGAAACCAGCAGCACAACCTACAACTTCCAACTTGAAAAAGCCAACTACCATCTCCGTCAAACCACCTGCACGACCACAACCCCCCGCGCCACAGATCAAACGCATTCGCTTCAACGCTAAACCCCCTCCCGCAATCCGCCTCAAGTCCAAGGGTGAACCACCCCGCCGTCCCAAGGGCGTCGGCTACGACTCTGAAGCCTCAGATGCAGAAATCGATCCTGCGCTCGAAGAGGAATTCATACTACGCATGCAGCCTGGCGAAGACTGCGATTACCTCCGCCAAGCCATTGAAGAGAAACGTTTCGGCCCTCCAAGCCGTGGTGGCGCAGATGTCAGTTTCAAGGCCCTCACGCGCGATGGAAGACGGAGTGTGGTTACTATACGCGGACACATCTACGCTGCTACACTTGTTGATTTACCATGTATAGTCGAGGCGATGAAGTCGTGGGATAAGAGGGGATGGTATAAATCTGCTGATATATGTCAGATGTTACTTGTCCTCGGACGTGTGGCGAGTGAAGAGGAGGCGAAGACGTATCCGCTACCAAAGGATATCGATGCTACGAGCTGGCAGTTCGCGCACGGGCTTACCCCTCCCTTACGATGGGTCAGAAAGCGGAGATTCAGAAAGCGGATTTCCAATCGGACCATTGAGACTGTGGAATTGGAGGTTGCGAGGTTATTGAAGGAGGATATGGAAGCTGTCGAACCGCCTGAATTCGAAGTCCTCGATTACGCGCAGTATATACGCGAGGAAGAAGCTGCTGCCGCTGCTGCTGCAGGCGAACAGTACGGCGATGTCGATGCGGAAGGCGAAATCGATTACATGGATTACGAAACTGCAGGTGGTACTGCTGCCGGTGAAGCAGGCGACGATCCATTCGAAGATGCATTCGCCGCTGAAATGGAAGCTGCATTGGCCGCGCACGCTGAAGAAAGCGGTGGACATGCCGCTGTCGAGGAATCAGCCATCAACACTGCAGAACCTACCGCACCGCCCGTTGCGGGCGTGCAACCCGCTGCAGGTACAGCTGCTGGCACAACCACCACAACAACAGTCACTGCTGGCCCGGGACAGACACAATTACCCGGCGGCGATGAGATGCCTGTTATCAAACAAGAATACGAAACGGAAGAGATCGGCGATCTCTTCGGTGATGACGATGATGGTCTGTTTGGCGGCGAAGCTGATGCTGAGGGTACAGTCACTGGCACCGCGCCGCCTACTGTCGCCGGCACACCGACGCTCGCACCATCTACGTCTGCCGCTAACGACTCCTCGGAAGACGACGACGATGAAGACGATGAGGAGGATGATGAGGCGTATCTCGATGAAGCGACATTGGAGAGGCAGCGCCAGATGAAGGAGGCGCAGGAGGAGATACTTGAGTTAGAGGCGCGGATTGCAGAGGAGACGAGACGGTGGGAGGCGCTGACGAATCCAATTTTGAAGGGGAAGTTGGGGAGGAGTATTTCAACTTTGAAGCAGGAATTGGAGTTGAAGAGGGTGCTTGTTGGACAGGTTGAGAATAGTTGATTTAGGGGGGCCGAAAAAAAGGGGGGTTGAAATTGGTGTTTGGATTTATTGGTGGTTTGTCTTTGCATGTTTCTTACTTCGTTGCTCGTATCATATACCCGGAGAGTTTTCATATTTTTATTCTCCTGTTTTGTGTCGTTTCATAAGTTGAGACAATTCATTTCCTCCATAGTCGTCCATACGGTTCATTCGATTCATTTCATCATATATTACAACTGAATTGAGCGTTGAGGTGAACGAAAAATCATGAGCATAGTATGCATTTCCTGTGTTAAGTACACTAGGGTATCTAGGCCTATCAATCTCTCGACCAAAGACCGAAGAAACAGATGCAGATTTGGCAACGACTGATGTTCATGCAATGAAGAGTCATATTCCAAAAAAGGGAAGAGAAAAGCTATGAAGATTCGTGACTCGTGAATGTTCAGTAGAAGGTGTAGGGACATCGAGGGGGCAAAAAAAAAGGGGGGGTATCAACAGGATTTTTGTTTCAAAAAACACAGACAACAGTCAAAAGCGACAAATAACATGAAACGCCAGATCCAAACATGTTTAGATAGCGTTTAACAATGACATCGAGCGGCCCTTTCAACTAGACCATCGTCATCAAAGGCACCGACTCATCATCCATCCCCCACGCCTCCTCTCCCTCCCCGAGTCAATTCATCTGACTCTGATTCTGCCTCCCACTACCTCTCCGTTTCCCAATATCTATCTCCCCTTCCAAACACCCCACATCCTTCGGCACGACCAACCGATCCAACAACGGATCATGGCCCTCCTCCTGCCTCTCCTTCTTGATCTCATGCCACACGATATCTCTAATCTTCGTCCCGACTCTATCCACTGCATCAATCGCCCACAGAGGGTCAAGATGCTCGTAGTTATCCAGGATGCTGACGTGGCAGATATTTGCATTGGGCTCAATTTCGCGGGTTGTAGATGATGATGGGTGCGATGACGGAGTGGGTGATGTATATGGATCCTTTCCGGCCGTGAGACGCTTGAGTAGACGGGGCCCGTCGACGAGTTGATCCTGTGCGGGAATGAAGAGTGCGAGTGGCGGTGTTGGTGTAGAGAACCAAGGTGTGTTCTCGTCGGCGTGTCCAGAGGTTGCTGGTGGATGGAAAGCATTGCTAGGTAATGTCGCTGGAATGACAGGCGGATGAGGGTTCAGATCATTCCGCTTCTGCTTCGCTCCCTCTGGCAGGCTGGGGTCGTCTTCGGTAATAACTCCGCTCCTGATATCTCGCTCGTGTACTTCTTCTACAGACGGCTCCTCCTCAATCTTCGCCCCGACTTCTTCAAGTCGGATAACTGGATCAGCGTCGCCATCCCAAAACATACATCCTCTCCCCGCGAAACCGGTCTTAGCGAGCCACCACCACATATGCTCAGCTGAGACGAAAACAGGCGCAAACCCAAACATTCTGGCTCGTAGATCCCGCTCCCATCGTGCGTCTGTCCAATGGAATAGGAAATTGAAGACAGCGTAGGCCATATACGCAACGAACCTCTTTGGTAGAATGTTCTGTGCATGCACCATGGCAGGGATAAAAGATTGCTGGCCGAAAAACATAGAATACACCCCATGGGGTAAGCTCCTGACAAACTTGAAAGGAAGAGCTTCGAGTGTTTGACCGGCATATGCTGCTGGTGCGAGTAAACATGCAACGCTGATCTGTGAGGCAATGCCGGGAGCGAGTTTCGGGTGTGACAGAGCGTAAAGAGTTTGCGTTGAGCCCTGCGAGTGAGCTACCAACGCAACTTTATCGAAACCAGTTTCATATCGCACTCGTGAGAGAAGTGCCGGCAGATCAAAAATACCCATATGTCTGACATTCCAGTTCCAGAACTTGGGATCGTGTCGCGAAAGATGGATATGTCGTGGGTTAAACCCGCATCGGTTCCCACCGAGCCAGACATCATATCCAATCTTTGCGAAATAAAACGCCAACGAGGCATCGTCATTCGTACAATATGATCCAACATGTTGCAAGAGACCGGACATCATTAAAATCGGGTACTTTCGCTTCCTATACTTATCCTTCCCATACCGGAACGGATAGACAGGATTCATTTGTCGATCACTTTGCCTGCGCGGCGTATACTCCCGCGGGTTATACACGTGGAATAGTTCTAGAATATACCCATCCTTCGTCAGAACCGTATATTCCTCAGCATCTAATCCAACACGGCGCGCATAATATGGGATATCGTTGTTCAGCGGATCAGGTCCACCAGCCGTAGGCGTGAACCCCAGTGTCGTGACATTGCCATCTCCATGTTCAGTCTCAACCTGAATTGTGACTTCGTTCGCTCTCTCGGCTTCGATATCAGTCGCAGCAGCACCATTAAAACTCCCGACTTCACCCTCCGCGAGACGTCGCTGGTTCTTAGCCCGTGCTGTACCAGCTACTTCTGGAGGAGGGATGATTCCATTCTCGGGATCAACAGGCACATCGACCGGTTCGCCAGTGTTGGCCGCCGTGGTGTTCTTCCAGGCTCGTCTCTTTCCATCCTTCACCCACTCCCTCTCCGCAACCCGTCTTCGTGCACGCCGCTCGACTTCCTCGGCGTAGAATAATCGTGTTGCGTAGGGGGTACTGCAATGCGTGATTCGAAACCATGTGCGCGACAACGCTCGGCCGAACTCATTCAGCAAAGCAGGCACGACAACCATGATTAGTATAATGACAGTGAAG
>AZGZ01000006.1:205163-250054 GCA_001636715.1 Ascosphaera apis ARSEF 7405 | reverse complement strand
TGTTGTTGTTGTTGTTGCGGTTGTTGTAGGAGACATCGTCTCACAGTGATGTAGGTGATTAGGATTATCTATATTAGGAGCGGCAGTAGGTGTCGTTTATTGTGGTCGTCGTGATCGTGATCGTGATTGTGATTGAAAATGAATATAGGTATGATGCCAGTGTTTCGATTCAGCAAATGCATCAGCCTGGATATGAAAGGTGAACAGAGAATGATGAAGTAGGCCCTCCAAATGCAAGGTTTTAGGGATGCTGCAAACGAGAAAAAAAAAAGGAGCGAATCTAGGAATGGGCGAATGATAGGCGTATTCCTAGGTCGATATATTGGAAAAAGGTCAAATACACCAAAAGATCCTCACTCCTGGTGATTTGATACAAAGTGAAGATCTGAGTATGAAAATGATCGATTGATAGAATGAGAGTCGCTCCTTCCTTGTTGTAGGTTCTTTCCCTCTTTTGTGATTCTTTTCCAATATCAAAAAGGAGTGTTATTGGGCGAATGTGATGATCGGTTCTCCCCTGAATTGCATCGGAAATCCTGCGACCCTTGGCAGGTGTAGCGGTCAGGTGTGTATCGGTATAGCGTAAACAGGAAAGCAAGCTAAGATCACAAGATATATATATGATATTATATATATCAAGTCACCAAGCAAGAGTGAAATCAGATCACCTTTTGAGACCCTTCAGAAAGGATATAGAGGAAAAAAAGGAGAAAGAGAAAAGATGGAGAAGCAGCTTTTCCTTTTCTTCAATTGTTGTCGTGGCCGGCGCGCTGTAATTGTATATACCGTAAACCGAGCGGTAGGCCAACTAGCTCAAGGGTAAGGGAAGAAAAAAATAAAGGTGAGACCCAAAGATAAAGGCAAGTCAATGCTTGGGGAGGCGGTGGGCTGGAAAATGGGTATACGACGGAAAGTTAAAACTCCCTTGAAGGAACGGGTTTGGGGTAGAGGATGCGCAAGCGTTTCTGATCTGCTGGTTGCGAACCCTTTTTCCTGGGACTTCAGTCGCGAGCGAAGAAAGCTGGGGTTTCGGTTGAAGGTTGATCGCGAATGAGGTCAAATGCAGAAAGGGAAAAATGTCAACAAGAGAGAACGAAAAGAAGGGAGGAATCCAAGACCAAAAGAAGGTTATGAAAACAGCAATGAAAGAGCTGTGGAAAAAGGGAAACCGGGCACCTCCTCGCGCACTTATGATACCGAGCAATTAGGAGTCAGGAAGACGTATGACGACAAGATGGACAGCAGAGTTGCGTAAAACAGGAGCTGATAGCTTTCAATTGCTCTCCTCCTCGCTCGTCCTCCAGAAAATTCGAGGGAATACGTAGAGCTGACGTGGGGAGTGCAGCAAAGAATTGAAGGGGAGCTATGACAGGACAAGACAAGACAGCTTCGTTCGCTTGTTCCCCGGGATTTTGACAACTGTGGCAGTGAAAAGATGCAGGATAGCTTGGCTGAGGCTGCGCACAGGGATGTCGGGGGATCCGCTTTTTAGCTGTGCGTTGTGACTTGCGCTGAAACTTGATTTGATGTGATCTTTTTCCCTACCCTAGCGACAGATCTGACGGCTAGAGATGTCGACCTTCAAAGCAACAGCAACGAACTCCAAAGCCGACTCCCTTCATCACCTTAACATGGGTTAAGAAAAACTGCAGTAGATTCGTTTGCTTCCTTTTCGCCTTTTTCCCTTCTGTCGAAAGTGGATAACGGTTCAAGTGGATACCAGCTTGCGTAGGCCGTACGTTTTCGCGGAGATGGAATCCCTGGTAATTCATGAAATTCAGAGGGGGAAAGGGCAAGGGAAAAGGTAAATTGAACGGCAGCAGGTAGCAGAATGTGACAGGAACGTATCAGGCACCAGTACCGCTGCCAGGTAAACCTTGAACCCTCGTCTTCGCTTCTCTGCAGGAGAGGGTTACGAAATGGGGGGGGCGGTTAAGAACAAGGAAAAAAAAGCGGAAGCCTAGAGGGAACCGTAGATAGAAGGGATGGCCTGATAAAACAAGACAAAAACCGAGACGGTAAACCGAGACTTGGCTTTGGCGGCTTCTCTTGTCGTATCGGATTTGAATGAGACTAGGGGAAAGGAGAAAGGCAAGAAAAGAGGAGAGGGGACAAGATGACAGGAAAAGGAGAGCTATAGCTCAATTTGCAAGTTGTCAACCCTCAGCTTCTGATTCGTCCACAGAATTGACCAGTTTTCACTTTTTCAGAGCTCTGGTTCCTTATCTGCCCCTCATCTATATTGAGATGGAGGATCTATAGAGCCCGAGTCTAGTGTATCTGGCGTGAGGAGCAATTTCTAGGCAGTGGCGAAAGGGCTAAGGGAAGAGAGGGTATGTACTGTAGGTCATAAGAGGATGGCACGAGCCAAATGCGTGAGGCAGCCCGGTATTTGGACACCTTTTCTCCAGTAGTTTCCGAAGCAAAGATACAATACTTGTCTTTCACCTTGTCCTTGACCTTGTCATTCTTAGTTGACGCATGACTTAGCCATCCCATAATACCACATGTCGTTGAAGATGTTCTTCTCTGTCGTCGTTGATCGTGATGGCGGTTGAATTTTCCTGATATGTAGAGATCAGATAAGATAAGATTGTGATCTGATTACCAATTATATGTCGCTTAACTAAACTCTTTTAGGAATAGCTCATGATCTAATGTCAGTAGTTATGAATACATAAAATCATTAATCAAGCATTCATTAATTGCATAAACTTAATCATATAAAATTCCAGAAGGCGCGAAGTATAAGGGAGAAGGGATGAATTGATTAGGGGAAAATTTGACAGGAACAGGCAGCAATGATAGAGAGAGAGAATGGAAGAGGGGGATAGTGCTAGAAGATGTACAGGGCGGAGGAGAAGGGTTGAGTGAGACAGGTTAAGACATCTTGTTCTTTGCTGTGAGACTGGTTCATGACGGTGGAGTGATTTTTTTTCATCATCGTCCATGCCCCTGAGATACGATGCGAGCAGAGAGTTGTTGCTGTAGAATCTGCCACTAAGACCACGAAATTGAGAAAACACAGTCACTAATTTGTTGCTAATGGGCTGCTAATGGATCTAACAGCCTTATATCCTAGAGTTCAAACATGTCATTTGTCGTAGAGGTGTGTTGATAGTAGAACGATAACGGTGTTACAGTATGTCTGCTACATAGTTGGATCATCTCTCTCCTTAGCCAGATACACGAGCATCCAAATGATCGTTCCATTGTATCCTGTCTGTATGGAATCACAGCAGCAAGAATGCCATCAAGCGAACCCCCTGTCCAGCATCATCCCCTGCAAAATGGCGAAACTAAACTGACGATCCGTCAGCGCCGGTAGGTGAACCACCCCGTCCATGCCTGCACCGGCAATCCGAACCCAAGTATGTATCAAAAATCATGATATCTGACCCCTTGATCTAGCTCGAAACACTCCAATCTTTCTATTATTACGAACCCAGCATCTGCTAGAAAGGACAAGAAACACCATCAGCAGCAGCAGCCACAGCAGAAAGCTGAAGAAGCAGAAAATGTCGTCGACAGAGTAAAGCAGAAAGAGATCTTCCTTCGCAGAAAGGAATTCCATGCTCGCGTGGCCCATCCTGATCCAAATGTCGTTGACTTAACCCGCCCGGGACCGTTGACAAGCCGGATGTTAGCTTGGGACGGGGTCCCCTTTGTTCCGCTGATCCTTGATCGAAAGGTAATGTCATGCCACAATATCTTCCTCGGGCATGCTTCATGAAGAATGGGTTTATTTATTGATAATTGATCATTCATTAGATACTAACAACACCTTCACAACAAATATCCCACCGCAATGCTTTTCTCCCACATCCTCACTCCCGCTGTGCGCTTCTGCGTACACCGCGCCAACTTCTCTTGCGTATTTTCTCCTATCTGTCTGAGGCAGATGGGATTTGTTTCGCATTGACATGTAAACCACTCGCAAATTTGTCCCGCAGGTTGAATGGTGGGCAGGGGATATACTACACTCCAGCGGGCAAACTGCATTTGCTGATGAGATTGGATACGGAGATGAAGAGAAAGGGGATGCGGTTGTGTATGGGTCAGGGATGTGAGAGATATCATGCAGTCAGACAAGATGAGTGGTGGTGGGCCGACGGCGAGGATGATGGGAGGAAGAAGATGAAGGGACGGTATGGATGGAGAGGCATGAGATGTCCGAAATGCGTGAAAAGAGAAGAGGAGGCGCAAGAAGGGGAGAGGAGGGAAAAGGGGCGGAAATACCTGTGCTTTTGAGGGTGAAATACACCGCATAGAGATGCATCGGGATGCATGGAAAATGGCGATTCCTGCACCAGCCTGCCACAATGCTGTCGTTCCCTTTTAGTCCTTCTCATCAGAAGGTAATTGAGATGATTAGATGATCATATCAGCTGCTACGAGATATCACCACTCAATTCCATGCATCTCATCGTAGCAGACGAATGGTTCGAATGTTCACATGTTCGTTCATCTTTCGCATGGAAGTTGTCTGTAGTACTGTAGACTTGCAATGGACAATTCCTTGACATTGAACGCTGGTATCTTGTCTATATCGCCGGCTTTCATGATAATATAGCTGATCTTCATTTGTTCATGATTCTCACCTTCGTCATCGTTCCTCTCCGCGACGATCGTGACCAGCTTGTTACACTTCGCAGCATAGCGGGTCGATCGGTGATCGCCGTAGAAGAATTGATAATTATCACCTCCGAACAAAGTGACAGGATTGTCAATACAGTCAATTTACTGGAACTAGAAGCTGAAAGTCCAATTCAATCAGTCAATTCAGCACTCGGTATCCTAAATCACTTTCCACGGCCTCAATTGCAGGGCTAATCCCTCGCTCAGGTCACTGCAACAATGCGCTCTGCTCCCAGCGACTCCTCCGCAACAACCGCACCCGCTATAACCCTCCCACAAACAATCCATCTCATCCCTCAAAACATCCATATCGAACTCACATCCTCCCCCCTCAATCCATCCACCACCATCTCTCAAATCAGACATCCCTCCGCTGGCGCAAACGTCCTCTTCCTCGGTACCACCCGTGACACCTTTGAGGATAAAAATGTCGTCCGGCTATCTTACTCAGCGTACATCCCCATGGCTATGCGCAGCATGACCGATATCGCGCAGAAGACTATGGAGAAGTGGACGGATGTTAAGGGAATAAGTATCGTTCATAGACTTGGAGATGTGCCTGTGGGAGAGGAGAGTATTGTTGTTGGGATCAGTAGTGGGCATAGGGAAGCTGGATGGAGAGCTGGAGAGGAGGTTTTGGAGGAGGTGAAGAAGAGGGTGGAGATTTGGAAGGAGGAGGTCTTCAGAAATGAAAATGGGGATAATGATGGTGAAGGTGAAGGTGAAGGCAGAGTGTGGAAGGCAAATAAGGACACAAAAGCTGATGGGAGCAAGGTTGATGGTGATGGTGATATGAAGAATTGAAGGACTGAAGAGAACATTGCAATTGAATATGCTGGTATCTGGATGAAATGATCATCTCTATCTCTAAAATGTACATTACCATGAAACCCCGTCATGAAGATAAAAATCAATTCCAGTTTTTATACTGACAGATACAACCACCAGTTCCCCCATCAATCGAGTCGCCAACTGTTTTACCTTCTTCTTCTTGTGGCATTATATCCCTCTGCTTCTTATTCGATCTTTCCAGATACAGGTCCGGTGCTGCATTGATTAATTTGCCCCCTTTTCCCCTATCCTCATCAACTATCCGGTTCTCATCGAGAATATACTTCTTATCTCCATCAAGCCCATAGCAATAAACCATCTTGTCATGTGTCACGCCCCCATGCCTATCCACTGTGATCGTAACAGGATATGGGAACGAGCCAGGCTGTCTATCATATGTCGCAGACCCAGAACTCATCGAAAATGCATCAGTTCCTTTCAATTCTCCAGCAGGTGCACCACCCCCTAGAAGATGTCGCCGAGTCGAGGTCTCGGAAGTCCATATCTGAACAAAGAATCTCGTTGAGCCCCATATGCAAGCCGCTTTTGCTTCTTCCTTGGTCGAACCGCCGTTCTGGTCTGCAACTTCGGTGTCGTTCTCGCTTGAGGAGACACCTGCGATGAATATCCGTCGGTCGAAGTAGGTGTAGAAACCGTAGTACTCGTCCTCGCTACCGCGATTGTAAAGGCGCAATGGTTGATTTTCAACGAGCGGGTACAGTTGGGCGGGGAGGGCAGTGCCGTCCGATGCTGACTGAGGACGGGGGATGAAGATTTCAGGGTTGGGAGATGTCATGTTCGCTTTAATCAGAGGATCATCATCACCACCAGTGTCGGTACCATTATTGGGTTTCCCTTTATCTTTGCCGCTTTTGATGGCTACTGTTGAATTCCTAGTATCCCGCTTCATCAATCTAGCTGGTATCGAAGAGGGCACAGTCGATGACGACTGAGAAACAAGCGTCACCCAAAACGGCGTCTCCTCGCCCGCGTAATTCGGCCCCTGAACTCCATCCGTCGTATTGCCCATGAACTCCATATCCTTCAATCCAGGCACATCAGGCCACGACACAAAGTTATCCAACCCCACTGCCTGATTATCACTCGTCTTTGTGTTATTGGGATCTTGATACTTGATTGATATGGTGAAGCTGGGCCGAGTGCTCTTGAAACCCATATTGTTGTTCTGGTCCTCCTTGGGCAAGGAGCAACTCCATAGTGTGCTCGGAGCAATGCATGAGTTGCGCGATTGCGTCAAGTTCGTGCCTGCGACTGTAGAAATACCTGTTGGCAACGCAGGGAAATTATCTGGATGCACCCAGCGTGAGCGTCCTGGCCCGATGGTGTGATATAGGACTGGGGGCAGAATTGAAGCAGCGACGATCAACAAAATCAAAATCACTAATAAAGCCCAGAACCACGGACGTCGAGACTTCTTCTTCTGCGAATTCGTTGAGAAACATCCGCAAAGACCACCGTTGCGAGCTGGTTTCTGTATATTGGTGGTTGTCGTCGTCACAGTCTCAACATTGGAAGTGGTATTGTTCATTTTGGATGAATGTTGTATCCCAGAGCCACCCTCGGTGCTGGTGCTGCTGTCTTTTCTTTTGATTGAGTTTGCTTCCTCCGTAAAAGGCAGGGATAGCGGACTGTAGAGTTGCTGAAGATGATTTCTGTCAGAGTGAATTTGGTCTGTGAATCGAGTATTTGTCGAGAAGTGATTATGACCGATATTTGAACTCAGATATCGCGTGTCCCGTGTATACCTCGATCCATCATCACTGACAGATTTTTTGCGTGGAAAGTCCCATTGCGTATTGACGGAGCCATATTGGCTTCTGCTATCTTTCGTTGTTCGTCGGTCAATCGCAGGTTCCTTGTCCTTTCGAGATACAGATGCAGACTGCTTCAACCCGGCTGTTCTCTCCCCGTTGAAGAATGTATGATCTGGCCATGGGGTTATTTCTGGTTCAATTGACTCAGTGTCGTCCCGATCCGATCTTTGTCCACTCTTGCTTTTTGGAGAAGAAGTACCCCTGAATACATCAATTGACGATGGGCGGGAAGAAGGTGATTTGTTCCCGCGCCGCTGCGAAGGGACGGTTAGAAGACTCCCTTCGCGATTTTCGGGACGATGAATTTTCGATGAGGTGTTGGCGGATAATGAAGCGCCATTGTCATTATTTCCCGAGTTCTTACTGGTCTGTCTCGCTGTACTTGCAAGATATGCAGCTGCAGCAACAGGGTCAAATCTTGGATCGGTAGGCGAATACGGCGGTAAGTGATTCTCCACTCTTTCAGTCACATCTTCAGAGGTATCAATTGCCACTCCCCGGTCACGCGCAGCTGCCCTTGCTTTAGAGACTGTGGCGTTGTGACCGGCCCCCCGTTGCTGTGAGGATCCCTGCCCCTGCTCGGTATGATGCCGTTGGTGGGTTTGAGGTTCAAGGCGTGCGGCAGGGGTAGGCCTTGTATCGACTGGGTTGTCAACACGTGCGGGAACGGTCGTGGGTTTCATGTTATTTTCGTCCTCTGCGATAGACACTCTTGCATTGGTTTCGTTCAATGGTGGTCGCGGTATATCGTGCTGGGTTCGAGGAGACTGGACAAACACCGCGTTCACAACTGGACTGATGGATTGAATTGTAGGCTGACCTTTACCACCTAGTCCACTGGTAATGATGTTGACTGTTTGAATAGTGATATTGTTCGATGGACGCCGTTCTTTTTCTTTGGTTGTCGACACCTTTCGTATTGGGCGTTTGGCTTTAAATCGAGGTTGGTCTGGAAAGGTGTGGATGTGCGATATTTCAAGACCTCTGCGGATGTGCAATGGTATTTGATTGGGCTGAGAGCTATCAAGATGGGTTGGAGAACTGCCTGCTGGTAAATTTGTGGTAACTGGCGCGATGGTTGTATCCTCTTTTTGCTGTATCTCTGTAGTGGGTGAAATTGACACTTTATTTTCAACCTCCTCGTTTCTCATTGAAGATGCAAAATCACCGTTGAGTCCGTCAAACTTGACCGATCCACCAACATATCCTGGCTCTGATGTTACAGCGTTATCTGCAGTATTCTGCCTTCCACTAATTTGCATAGCATCTTCCTTTGGCATCATCTGCACCAACTTCTGAAGCTCCTTTTCATCCATTGAGAACGGTTGACCTAGGATATCCCACCATCCCTGTGACATATGTTTCCTGTCGGTAAGGATAGCCTGATTTCGCGGAATGCTAACGATTGTCTCCTCGATTTGGTCTTCTATCTCTGTGGTGGGGCTTTGCTGGGAATAGAAGTAGTTTTGCTTATCTTGTTGGTAAACGTTGGAATCATGGCGGAGCTTCAGGAGAGGGGGCTGCTTGATAGTTTGGGAGTCCTTGAGTGATGATCCAGTCGCATCAGCCCCTTTCAAAGAATATATTGAATTTGGCGATGAATGTGAAGGTGACTTGGGGCTCCAGCCAAATTGTGAGACGAAGCCTGTCGACGGTGTCTGATAATCTTGCCTGCGAATCTTCTGTGCATCATCGGGGGCAAAATTATCTAGGTTTGTAAGTCCTGGCTCAAGGGGTCCAGCGGTTGAAAATGAGGTCTTGCTATATTTCGAAGAAGACGACGTTGAACGTGAAATATTCTCCTGCGAATATATACTTGATGTAGGCCGACAGATGTTTTTAGCCGCCCACCCTTCATATTCACGACTAATCCCTCGCTGAGGCTCAACGGCGGAAGCACCCCAAGCAGTGTCCGGTGCTTGCCTCAAATGCACTGGCGATAGAAGTTTCCGTGAAGCTATGGCAGCGCGATTGAACGAAAGACCTTTTTGTGCGGCATTATTCGTGAGAGCCGTCTTCATCAAATCATCACGCTTGCTGTTTCTGTGACTACTGGACCGCGATGCCCTGTGATTTTGCCTCTGCCTTGCTTGTACATTGGCATTCGCGTTCACATTTGCGATCACTTGCTCTTGTAATAGAGCCAATGGTGACCTCGTATCTGCTTGCATTTTCGAGGCTGGCTGCACAAGAATGGCAGGCCTTCTTGACGAGACGTCTCGGACATGGTCACCCACGGCGACAACCCGTCCACATCTCTCAGGGGATGAATGCAGGATGGGAGGTCCACCGTCTCCTGTGGGAGTGCATGGTGAACTATTGCTAGGAGTCCAGTCTGAGCTAGCAGGGGATGAAAGTGGGAAGAATGGATTCGACATGGTCTGTCGCTAGACAGAATTATAGCAGAGAGCAGATGTGCTCGCTTCTAAGGTCACACTGCAACGATATGGCCGATGACCATGCTCGTGAGAAGAGCCCAGTCCACCTGAATTGGTAGGGATCTGGTATGAAAGTCAGCGATACTCCAGATTCAGCTTCAAGAGACAACATACCTGTCTACTTCACACTTCTTTGCGCTCAACTCAATTGCGCAAAAGCACTGATATCGTTTCAATTTCTTCCTCTTCTTCCTCTTCTTTTCCGTCGTGCTTTGTGGGCCTTGACAGGCTTCATGTAAAGAGTTGTCAACCAGCGATGAGCAGCACGAGTAGCAATGATAGCAATGGTAGCCAAAGAAAAAAGTCATAGATGAACTCATGAAAGCAGATCATTGCAATTCTCTCAATGTGGTATCGGAATAAGAAGCAGCACTTGCACGCACACTGTTGAGCGTAACACAATGGATGAATGAATTGATTGACTGTACAGCAACAATGCGTGAATGGAAGATATGAGATGAATGAATGAATGGTGTGTTCAGCACTTCTCAAGAACCGCAATCAATTTCTCAATTTCTCGAATTCAATCATATGCCATAGCACTTTGATGTTCGTAAATAAGAGATGGTTGACGTTGATGAGATATATTGCGTGCCTTGAAAATAACCGTTGCGCATAACATCGGCGATCAACCCTTGATCAACATCAATTATCATCATACAACACGACACAATGTGTAGAGGTTGGCCAGTATCGCTTCCAACAACAAGTTTGATGCCCCAAGGGGGCATGATTCGGTGCATCGCGACTCGGCGCATGTTTGATAGCTAGCCGGGGGTCAAGTGGAGGAGAGCCAACGATAGCAACATCAAAGATGTCAAACACAGGGACACCCCAGTTGAAGTCTATCATGCCATGATAGCTTTTCATGCACCACCCAGGAGTAGGCATTTGGAGCCTGCTCGCGGTATACCCCTCCAACAGAGGTATATTCCATGGGCAGAAGGCTCCCAAGTCATGGATGAGACGTGTGGTTTCAATATAAGGCTTTCCAGCAAGTCAGCCGAAAAGCCAGTGAACCAACGAACAAGACAGGCAAAGGGATGCCATGGCCTTGCAATTTTTTCATTGGAACAGTTTGGCTCATGGTCAATGATCTGTCAGCTCGTGAACGAAGAACGGTTGTCGTTCTTCCATCTCACAGCTTCCCCACACTGACGACATCACCGCTGCACCTGGTAACTGGGTTTCGGTTAGATGGCGCCCGCGTGGGTTGGATATTTTCGGCTGAAGAAGCCAGCGTCACGGCTATCGCGGGGCAGTTGAATGCCGGAGGATGTCTTGAAGTGCTAGAATGCGAATGATGGCTTCCGATTATCCTTCAAAGTTGCTACACTTCAGTTGTTGCTGATACAAAGCGAAGAACAATCGCGATTACAAAGTGACCATCAAGATGGGGTTTATCAAGGGTTTGGCCAAATTAACGACCTTCACCACGGCCTCCGGCCTAGGAGGGTACTGGTACCTTTTCCGTGAGCCCAAGTTCGTGCCTCTGACACGAGACGACGACTACCTCTTCAACTCGTCATATTTCAAGAAGTACAATCCTAAAGATAACTCAACGACACACGATCTATGCACGCGCCGAGTTCCTCTCGAAAAGCTCGACAAGAATCTGTTGAAGAACAATGGAAGGGATGGAAAACTGGTTGAGGCGTTTTGCTCTAGTGTTTGGGGCGGACTTGGTATGTCTCGTGCCTTCAGGCCACCTGGAAACGAAAGGTTGAGGTATTAATTGAATCTCAATTCCAGGTTTCGCATTCCAGCGTCACTACCTAGCACAACGTTATCAAAACCCGATTACATCCCATCAGCTTTGGGATACTACTGCACTTCGGACATCCTCATATGAAGTTGGCACACGGATAACAGATCACTTCGAGGTCGTTGAAAAGTCCCCCACGCGAATTATCGTGCGCTGTGGTGACAGTCCACTCAATAGGGACGTCCGGGCAAGTGACGGATTGTTCGAGATGAGCGCGGTTGTGAAGGAGGATGAAGGTGTTGCTGAGTTTGGATTGAAGAGCATCTTCTTCACCGGCACAGGTGATATGAAAGGAAAAGGACCAATGGGCCCAGTCATTGAGTTTTTGCACAGGCAATACGACCGCGTCCTCATTGAGACTGCTGTCTGGAGATTGATGAGAGGATAAGACAACTCACTGACGTCTCCAAGAGACACGCACGCATCTCCATCTGTTGTCCGAACCTCCGTCGACAATGCATATTTTCTCTTGAACTTTGGCATCCCAAGGACGGCCCTCGCATGTCTCGCACGCCGCCACTAGCCTTGTTATCTTCTCCCGGATTCCACTTCGCATCTTCAATCTACCCGTAGCACGTGTGGGCTGCAGATTATATGATGCATCATGTATGTAGTAATATTGTGTATATGTATGTGTCATGGTGTTTGATTGTTCCAACGTCGTATCGCCCCTTACAGTGTCAAGAGTGAGGGCAGGGAATGGGTGGCAAGTGAGCTGAAGGCGATCATGCGGAATCATGCACATGGCCACGTTGCTGAGCTCCAACCGTCATCGAACATTTCATGACAAGATAAGGCCACAACATTGGTGGAAGAGATGAACGTTTGCCGTCTGTCTCCTATTTTAACGTCTGTTACAGAGCCTAGGCCACGCACGCCTACGAATTTGCAAGCCTCACAGGAGAGCCTTTGCTCGAACCCAATTTTCAACAAGAACAGGGGAAAAAAGGGGAAGGCAAAACCTAAATGGACGCCGTGATATCTGCACCCGTGAATTTTATGAAAACTTATGCGATTGACACGGGCACGACAACGACACGGACCTCAGAAAAAAAATGGATGACGGGGAGGAGCAACCGGGCAACAGGAGAGAATCTCAATTCAGAGGCATATCCGAGGCCCAGGAGCAATTGGGGGGTAAAAAAATGGGTAAAGTTTGAAGCTTCGGGAAGTTCTTAAGTTTCGCAGACCCATTCGTTTCCAAATCTCCGAAGAGATCATCGTTACAAGGCACACAGGGGCACTTCAAATATAGGACGTATATGCTACCCCACGCCGTGTTTGGATCGGACTGGCCTTGATCTACGTTGAAGAATCGCGTCAGTAGGAACGCTCAATGGAAAACGCTGTGCAGTCGGAATGTCGGGCAGTCGGCCAAATCGGTGATGTCGGGCGCCGTTGAATATCATCGCTGATATCGTCGCGACGCACAAGATTGCATTTGTGAAGCTCCCCAAGAGCGGTCCGAGAAGAATTGGATAGATCAGACGGATTTGAAGATAAGATTGGCCACCCGGCAAGCCGGCAGCGCAAGAATTTGGAATTCAACTGCTTGAACAGGTCAATGGTGCGCCGACGTTGAAGTGACACCGGTCAGGATGAAAAACCCAGAGCTTCTGGACTGATCAAACGTACTGGACCAGCCCTTATTTGGAAACGGACGAACGTGATATTTTGATATGTACTATACAGCTGCATCCTGGACTGGACTAGACTTGACCGAACTCGGGCCAAATTCAGCATTTTCCCGTCTTCTTTGCTGGCGCACCCAGATTTATGCGCCCATTCGTCATGACTTCAATTCCTTCCATTATCCCTTTTTCGCTTTCCATGTGGCATCTGCAGCAGCAGGGCAAGGGGAGCGAACGCCATACGTACAGTACATACCACACAACACGTGTGTCAGTGTAATTAGTCTTGGATTCGATTGGCCTAGCTCTCAAGCCAACCGATTGGACTGTCTTGAAATGGCGATAGGATTGGCTTGAATGACATGTGAGCAAAGAGCAGCAGAAAGAGAAGGCGAAGGCGCAGAAGGAAACAGGCGCGAGGAATCCTCTTCCTGTCAATCGCTGGTCTGTGCACTCGTCCCCCGTCCGCTCGCTCTCGTCCCAAGCCTGGTCTGGTCCTGTCTTTTAGCCTGGCTGTCTGCAGTTTGTTTCCTCCTGATGGGCCAATGCTAATATCACTGGCCCCCTTCTCTCGCGCCTTTTTCTCACTCGATCCAACTCGACTCGTCTTGTCTTGTCTTGCCGTGATACTGATCTTGTCCCGCCCTTGTCCCCGTTTCCACCTCTTCACTTTCGTTTCAGTTCCCCATCTGACTCGGTCCCCGTGTCGGTCTGCTGATTGCCCGTTTGTGTCAATCATCACTTCTACGAGCTTTGCCCTGCCCTCGTCCTGACCTCAACCCTCCTCTCGCTTGCCGGTTCTATATCTGTCTTCCGTCGTGCCCTTGCCATCTCGTCCTTGGCCTTGCGGTTCAAGGAACAGGTCGAAGTGGTGAGAAAGACGAAAAAAAGAAAGGAGTATTTGCAATTCATTGATCCTCTTCCACGATCAAATTTCTTTTTTTTCTGATTTCTTCAGAGAAGTTAGAGCAGTGGTGTCCTATTTTCTTTTCCCTTGCCAGCGAAGGGAGCTTACCTACCTACTTGCTACGTTACATGATAGACCGCAGGGCATCCGGCAAAAGAGACAGAGAAGAGCCACTTGGATATTGCATTGCGAGACGAAGGGGGAGACAGGGGAGAACTCGACCCGATATTGTCGTTCTTCAATTGTTGTTTCGGTCCCCATCACTTGTTTCTTATTTTTCTTTTCCTTATATCACCCGTTCCCACCACTCTCGGCGTCCATATTTCACGTCCGTCGAATTTGAAATTTTTTTATTTTCTCAATCACAAAAGCTGGTGAAAACAAGGACAACTAAAGCGGAGAGGAGGAAGTTTGACAAGATAACAAGTGCGGCCAAGTTGAACGGAAAGCCATTTGCTTGGTCTGATCCCCGTTCCAAATCATGGACGTCTCGATCGCCCACCGTCCATGGGAAGACAACCACTCCCGCAGCCAATTCACCGACCACACGACTGCGACGTCTTCTACTCCATCTTCAGTGCTGACTACTACAGCCACATCTGCCGCCACCAACAACAGCAATAACCATCACCATAACATCATGCTGAATAGCAATAACGATACTCCTGCTCCTTATGCTCTCACACGCAATCCTTCTGCTCAAACGCTTCCATCTATATCCACCTTGACTAGCGGCATACCCAGTGCTACGCCGCCTCCCACAGATGAACAGCACCAGCTTCATGGCAAGATATCGCTCGATAGAATTAGCGTGAACGGTGCAGGAGGGCCTAAAGGGGGCGGAGGAGGTGGGGAATATCATGTTGAGCGTGATTCTGGCAATTGGAGCATGCCGCAAAGCACAAGTACGTATATGCTGCAGACTAAATGAAGAGAAGATCCTAAAAGCGGAGCAAGACCAAAGCGCATGCTAACGATAAGCGTTTGTATAGGATCATCGGTCTATTCTACTGCTCTCTCATCAATGTATCAACCATCTCACGGTCACTCCTTGCACCATCATAATTCATCAAGCCATCTGTCGACATATTCATCTCATTCCAATCACCATCCTAGTTCTGGCTACGGCCATAACACATATCATAATCAGCAACATCACCACCATCACCCTCATGATTCATTTGCTTCTTCCACGGCAAACAGCGTGGGCCTGCCTCCATTAAACACAACTACAACCAACGAGAGCTCTACCTTTGGCTTTGTCAGCAATGGGAACAGGACGCCTTCAATATCGGCCGCTGAATCGCGCCGCTCTTCCGTGTCAATTGACAGTCGAATGAACCAGGGAATCAGCAGTCTTAATATAAACGGGAACCCTATTCCTACAACCAATGTCAGTCAGGCCTCTTTACCTCTCGGTAACGGTTTTGAAAGCTCGAATATGAATCAACTACCCTCGCCTTCGGTTTCTACACCTGGTTTGCTCTCTCATCGCTCCTCCAATGCTTCAAATACCTCTTTCCATCCTCCTCCCTCTGCTGCGTCCTATTCGCATCAACATCACTCCCCTTCAAGTTCATCACCGATGCTGCATTCGCATTCCGCCTCACATCATGCGAATACCTCAGAACGGCATTCCCACTCCAGCTACGTTGTACCCCGCATAGCACCAACAATCGCCGAAAATCCCGAGGCGGACATCTACAATGCTGAAAATCCCACCCGGGGTAAAGCATACGCCTTTCCTGATCCTTTGTTAGGAAATTTATCCGGTGGAAGTGCGAGGTCAAGTTTACATAGTTCAAGTGGGATTGGAACAGGCCCTGTCCGCCGCTTCAGCAGACGCATGAGTAATGCAAGCTTTGGAAGTGGTAACGGAAGCATTGGCAGGAAAAGCGGCGAGATTGCTAGCTCTGATATTACGGTGAATGAGAAGATGCCATCAGCAAAGAGGGATAGAAAGGCTGTCAGCATTTACGGCGAGGGAAGGTTGCCAGAAGGCCAATTGGAGCTCCCCTTGAATCATCACCATCCCATGCAGCACAAACAAGTGCGTTCGCTGATAGGTGACCCTGCTTCACCGAACTTGAATGGAGCTGCACCCACACTTCCAATTCCAAATGTCTCGATTACTCCTTCAGCACCACCATCTGCAGGAAATTCTGCTGCATCAACAACGGGTACAACAAGATCGGGGGCTTCGGCGTCACCGTACTCTCGTACCCCCGAACTCCGTGTCAGCCATAAACTCGCGGAACGGAAACGAAGGAGCGAAATGAAGGACTGCTTTGAAGCACTTCGTGCAAGGCTGCCGTCCGGGATCTCTGGACATAGCAATGGATCGCCAAACGGGGCTTCAGGGGCAGCAGCATCAGGCTCAAACAAATCGAGCAAATGGGAGACACTACAAAGGAGTATCGAGTATATTGATCACCTTGAGAAATCATTGGCGGCCAGTAGAGAACGTGAAAAGGAGCGCGAGAAACTCCTCATGCAGCAGCACCGACAAGATATGGACAACGCTCGTGGACAGATGGAGAGCGTGGTCAGGGGATTACAATCGGAGATCGAGGAACTGAAAGCCCGGGTCAGCAACGCGGAAGCACTATCTGCATCTGCTGCACACGCCCACCAGGGTACACCATTGACTCCACACAGTGGCGTAGGCTTGTCTGGACATGGTCACGGACACAGTGCTTTGCCCAATTCAGGGTTTGGTCGAGCTGAGCCAGGAAGAACACTGCCGCCGTTGATCGGCGGAATGGTTACACATTCCACCTCAGGCGGACCGGGAAGGGTTAGTAGCCCAACCCCTATGCAGGGGGTACAATACGACTGAAAATGGGATAAGCAACATGTTTGCGTATCGATGAAGGAGAGAAATATGTGAATACAACAGCGTTCTGTTCAGCACATATGAGAGGCAGATACCGGAAAGCACACGCACCCGGCACACAAAAACACAGAGAGCAGCAGAATACAGAACCAGTCGCCAGCACCATTTTTATATATTTTCTCATTTTTTTTTTCGGAGTTCCGGCATTGAACATATACCATACACTCCTTCGAGTCATTACTTTCTCTTTGAAGAATCTTATAACTTACACATTTTGTCCGCTACATCGCATTCATTCACCTTGCGGATGTCTTCAGATACAATTCATTATCTCGGCTATATATTCCATTCTTCTCGGCATTGCTTTAAACTGGTCGCGTTGGGGATATCTTATAGCGACTGTGTGATCCCACATCCATATCTTTCTTTTGTCAATGGAATACATTAGGCGGCGAGACCGCAACTACCAGACAGGCGTGCCTGATATTGCTGCTCTCTGGAGCCTCTACAATCATTAACAATTTCTTAGCATCTATCAGTTCTTTCTTTCTTATTTCCTCTTAATCTCATCTGGCTTCTGGTTCTGAGAACTTCTGACAATGTTCTTGTTTTCTGTGTGTGTTCTGTCTGGGCAGCTCAAGGCGTTGCCGATCTGATACCCAGAACATCCGGTAAATTCTCCCAGCTTTCCTTTATATTGGTCAACGGATTACGAATTTCAATTCAAGCCACCTCTTTTCAAAAGCAAGCTGAAACAATGCCGGACTTATGTCTCAGCAAAGAGCTCTGATCTTCAACCTTTTTCGTGGTTACCTCTGGCGACGCAGAAAACGCAAAATGTGAATATTGTCCGAATGATATTGCCAGCGCCGTGCGACGTTGACTGATTTACTGAAGTGTTTCTTTATCGTTCTGAAGTTGATTATATCCAAAAGACGGCTCCTAAACTCTGGAGCGATTTCCTTATTATACGCCTGCTCCGGGGGTTCCTGTAATTTCTTTTATTCATTGCTTTGTTTCTCGTTTTCCAAACTCCGTTTGCTGGTCGCTGGCATCTTAAAGCCATCACACAACAGCAAATTGGTTTCAACTGCTGTCGTTCTACTATACTTGTTTTTCTCTTATTTTTCCTTTCTGCATTGCCTTATCTGAGATCATATCCGACCGTGACTGAAGAAACACATTTTTACCCCTTTCCACTTTACTTTTGCTTTTTAATTGACATTTATATTTTGACTTCAATCATTAGTTTATTCTCTTAATGATGCTTGTGCAAAGGATCGAAGTGCATCCTACTAAATACCTACGTGAAATGCCGTTCATCGCCTGTTTTGTCAATTTATACGAATTAGTCAGAGGCAAGTCTATTATAGCACGATAGACCTAGCTTCTTCCTTCTTTTCTTCACTAGATCTTTCACGCACTCTGATTTCTACATTTGCTACATTTATATGACTGCTTTTCCCATGGTCATCTATACCTATCAATTTCCTTATTATTTGTCGGATATCTTTTTCCTGAATAAAATATCATCAATCATGGATTCTTGTGCTTTTAATGAATGTCATGTTCCAATAGAATTCCTGCTTGTCAGTTGGCTCGAAAATTTATATCCGTCTACCAATGTTTTTTCAACTACCCTGACATACGATACAAGTCACTAGTATTGGATTCTCATTCTTCATGATTCTGCATCAGCCTTATGATATGATTTGCCGATGTCTTGAAGAATCTCCGCCATTAAGAGACTGCAGATCGAAGACGTGCAATTATTTTGATCAGCGGTTGATGTACCCCTATCGGATGTAATGGTGCCCGTCCGAGCCTGCCAGGTACCCCTGAATTGGCTTTCTGGCCCCTGAGTCTCACTATCCAGGTCTAATGATCGTCGCTAATTTCCATACACTGAAAAAGGGTCACAATGAAGGGCTGAATAATTTTCGTGTCTGCGTGCTACGATCGTCATGTTTCGTGGCTACGAGTAATGAAGAATCTACACAGCAGAAGTATGTGAATGACCAGGGATGGTTGAATTTCAATGTACACAAAATGCTCGAGATGGTTTATTTTATTTTTAATTTTATTTTATTTTATTTTTCACGAGGTACATACTGATGGTCGATAACTTTCACTGACTTGCTTTCTTTGCCAAACGTCTCACACCAACATTCAAACCTAATGGTCTGAGCACAAATCCTTCTCTGCTCTGCATTGGCCCTTGTTGCACATCGAGATCGAAGTTTTTGAGTAAGGTAGCAATAATCATATGCACTTCCATTTCCGCCAGGTTTCGCCCAACACAGGCGCGAGGACCGTAACTGAAAGGCATGAAAGCTTCCTTCTGTCGTGTTCCCACTGTTTCCCAGCGCTCAGGCCTAAACTCGTCGGCGTCTGGCCCCCAAATTTCCTTTGAATGATGGATCGTGTACTGAGGAATAGACAGCACAGTACCTGGCTTGAACGTCCGGCCACAAACTTCGACCGGGGGCCCTGGGGGTATCTCACGTGGGAGTCCAAGTGCGGGGATGCAGTGGAGACGCATTGATTCATTAACGACCATTGCGAGGTAAGGTATCTTATTGAGCTGGTCGTAAGAAGGAACTCTAACATCTTCAGGGAATGCTTCGCGAATAAGCTTTTCAAGCTTCTCTTTGACGTGCGGTGTGCTGAGAATATTATACAGCAAAGCGCATGTCGTATTAGCGACAGTGTCTGATCCAGCAATCATCTGGGTCAATGCCTCAGACTGCAGCTCTTTCTCTGACATTGCATTGCCATGCTGATCCCGACCTTCCATGAGACGAGTAAGAATGTCAGGTCTTTCGACCTTCTTTACTTTATTCTGCTCCAAACGGGTCTGGACTAGTGTTATAGCAATACCAGCCAGATCTGCGAGATCCGAAGCGCCCTGACGAAAATAGCCGTCAGGCAGGTAGGCAGCAATGGACTTGAGCCAGGGGATATGCCCTATCGTAGCTCCAACCTCGTCCCGGCCGTTGACAACTTTCATAACAGGGACATTTCTTGCGGGTCTTCCCGGAATCCTGACCTCAACTTCATCCTTGCCTTTCTCAAGCATGCCAAAAGGGGCTCCGAATGCAAGATCACCGATAATGTCAATAGCAAGGAAGCTGAGCCAAGCTTGCGCATTGACGACAGCCGGGCCAACGCCCCCTTCCTTGGCATGGCCGTCGGCGATGGAATTCCACTGACGAATGATCTGATTGAGGTGCGTCATGATGAACGGCTCAAACTCCCTGACAGACTTAGGGGCAAATGTGTGAGAGATAATTTTACGCTTCCTCGCATGGTCGTTCCTGTTGCGAACGGCGAAGATATCAGGTTCAACGGCGTAGAAGGCATCATAATATTCTGCTTTCAAAAACCCATTCCCGTGACCGAGGACTGTTTTGATTGCCGCATCATCAGCAATGGAGACGTGGTTTGGTTGAGTCCTGACAAATTTGCCATGCTCCTTGTGTAATGCGTCAATTGTACGAAATCTCAGGCCAAATCGTGCGAGATAGAAAATATAGAGGTTTGAGAATTTAGCGAGCCATGGGCCTGGAATGTCCTTGAGCTCCTGCCTGTGGTAATAAGGGACGATGTGCCAAAGCACAAATGCAACCACAGCAGTCCAAGGAGAAATAATATATTCAAGAATCATGATGGGTAATGCTTGGTTTGTTGATTAATTGGGCTTGCGATAACTTGAAAGTCTCCAAGCTATGGTGCGTTCATGCCTTCATTATATACCCCATCAAGCAACCCCCGAAGGAGCAATCAATAACACCCATTCAGTGAATCAATCTCCGATCTGGATGTTGTGATATCCTCAACGACTTTTGAAAAGCATAGAATCGCGGGGTAAAAGGAGCATGCAAAATGACAGAAGCATGATGAATCTCTGCTCATCATTGGGTCAAGGGATTTGATCTGTCAACCGAGGGTGTGTACTTAATCTCGCAGGTTGGATATGTATGCCAGATGCAAAGAAGAGACGGATTCATGAACGTCCGATGCATTGAATGGGTAATGAATTCAATGCAACAAGCATACTGTACAGTCATCAGACGCACGATCTGCATATGCACCTACTCGCATTGAATCCCTGTCCATCACCAATGAGAGTAGCACAGACTGAAATGATCGCGATGATATTGCCAACGTCCATAACGGTATGAAGTGTCTCCGCGACTGAACCTGGCAGCAAGATGTTGACAATGTTATATGTCAAGTACTCATATTGGCACAAGGGTATTCCTGAGAGATCCATGCCCCCATGACGTGGAAACCGCTCATGGAACACCCATATATGTATCAGGAGCATGCGGAGACGCTGAGTGACATGAAAGGGCACGGGATGCATGTTCATTGAATGGGCAATCTGATAGCGGCTCTCGACACTGGAAAGGCCGATAAGCAGTATCAGTCAGGTGTTTGTAATATCAAGATATTTGGCTTGAGGTTTTCTACCCAAGCCGTCCTTTTCACGCACATTCACAGAATGCCTGTCCTTGCTTGACCCCTCACCCCAAAGATTCATAACCTCGTATGTCGTGGTGTTTCTATGTGGGTCCTGGTCGTCATTGCTAGGGACCTCCACGACATCCCCAAGCATGATATCGTCAATGGTAGACGGTTTGGCATGGGTGTGATTGCTTTCATTGTGGCGGCTAGAGTTATTTGACGAGAACCTTGACGAGGCACTGACCATCAGGCGCGGACAGAAGTGTTTGAAGAATTTCCGCAATGTTGGTGTTGACCCGCACACAATGAACAGATTCAACTCCACGAACGACCATACATCTGCCATAGCACCATCCCAAGGGGGATCACTCGTATTGAGAATTTCCGCGATGTATACGCAGCGAACACAAGACGTGCAGACCGTTCTGAGACTCGTCAATGAATATGAACCAAGGATGCAAATGGTCTTTTTTTTATGGAGCATGGCTTTTGACTCACAAAGAAGCAACGGCGAATATCAGTATCGCGCCAATTTTCTGTGCAGTCGGCAGTGTAAGTCGACTAATCATTGGGATTGGCAGCACGAACAAGGCGACATCTGTAAGTATGTTTATGCCAGCGTTCGCCATGTACAGCTGCGCTGAATCGATACAGTATCCGCTGTCTGTTGAAGCTCTCAACCGGATATCATAACCAAGCGCAACTGGTCTGCATTTAAATATCATGATCATCGCGAGAATGATCCAGTTGCAGAATAAGACTGCGACTGTAATCCAGCACGCAGTACGGAACCACATTTGCGGTGATAATTTGAAATAGAACATCGCAAGTGATAGCTTGGCGAAGCTGGACGCTGTTAAAAAAAGGGGTGTCACCGAGAATGTCACCTGGTTTACTGAATGGTCAGTTTAGAATCATCAGCCATGGGCCTTGAAATGTGCCTACTTTGGAATATCTCACATATCGGTCCAAGGGCATTTCGAAAACATGCACACCCAAGGCGCCGACAGCTACCTGCCCTACAACTCAGGAGTCAATATCGTCCCAATCATCACAAAATACCTTGCTGATTGACTTACATGTAAGGACGATTTGAATTGCAAGCGCAATCGACTTGAACATGTCAGATTGATGGTTGACATAATGAGCATTTGCCTATCATGGAGCCATACCCAAGAGAAAATCATGAAGACTGTTCATAGAGCTGTCAGCCATGTGCTCTGGTAGGAGAATATATACTGTTGTCGAAAGGGAGCTTAATACTCACGATCATCTGCGTGCAACCCATTTGATAGGAAAGCCTTTGTATAGAGTCTCTGGATCAGTGCGATTGATGCAACGGCTTCACCGATCCCGAATATCACATAATGGGCGGTATCATGAATCTGCTGAGGGTTGTCCAAGTTCAATTCGTAGCCCGGGGGAGGAAGAGTAAACAGTTCAGTACCATTGACGACGGGAAAGGTACGTGTCCTGGCAAATAGAGATGTCATCGTTTACAGAGGTTGAATGAAGATCAGGAAGGAGGCCGAAAGATATGTAGATAGGTAAGAAATCCTTCAAGGCTGTTATGTAGGTAGCTTGGACTGCATTGAATCTCCAGGTGTAATAGTCAAAAACAAGGAGTTTGAAAACGTAAGAGTAATTGCTACAACAAAGGCTCTCGAGATGCCCGTTGCGAATTTGTGACATCTTAAACGGAGATTTGAGCAGGTTGTTCATCACGGACATAGCTATGGGCCTCGAACTGCTCACATTGAATGGTGTGACGCTCCTTCATTGCTTGGAAATTCCCAGATGTCTGGAAATGGCCCGTATTGTCAAACCTAAAGCTCGGCGTTGAGTAGCTCCTGTGGATATATTGGAGCTCACCGTGGTTCACCGTATCTCGGTTGCCGTGCATCATTTTAAGAATCGAGTTAAGAACTCAACCCTTGTGAAATGTTCTTTCTTTGCAACGCAAAGTGAAGCCATGTGGTTTTGTCCAGAAGAGAAGTCTCATGAATCAGCGATAATTTACTCACCACTGAGAACACGTGCTCGATATCCAGTCAATCTGGCCCAGTAGAGTTCAGCCGTTGAAAGGGTTCAAGCCAAGACGAACACGATGACGTACTCATGTTTTCTGTCTTGGTATAAAGATAATGCTTGTAGGACACTATGATTATGGTTGTGGTCGATGCTAAGATGGACGCCTGGAGATCTGGCATAGGCAGGGGTAATTATACCCCCAATCTTGTTGATATGCCCCAAGGGTTGACTTGATCCATTGAGTACATTGACTGAAAGCTTTTGGATAATAACGTATGTGACAACAATAATATTGACCCTGTAGTGGAAGGCGACACAATATGCCCAATATGTATGCTCAGGCGATGTAAATTGAGGAGAGACCAGTAGCGATGAAACAATTCGACAATAAAACCGCCCTGTAGGCTGCGGGAAAAGTCCGCCAAAGACATAAGGGTAGGTAAGCATGCAGATCAATCCAAATAGGACCCTGATGTGCTTCGGTCCTTGAACCAGTAGACCGTCAAAGTGGCGCACCACGAGGCCAAGGTTCGCCAAGTGACCCAGTGATCGTGTCCAAGGGTCCGATCTGAAGAGGGTGCATCATACAGGGGAGGTCTATAGATGCTTCAGTATTTAAAGGGGGATTGAGCGACGGGAAGAGACGGGAATTCGATTTTATATCCGACAAATGGTATCACTTTCCGTAGTATTGGCCTAGTATTCAAGATGCCAAACTGATAGTCCGCGCGGCCTAGCTTCAGTTTCTGGACTGCATCAAATGCGTCGCTTTCCTAAGCAGTATCAATCTTGCGTCTGTGTAAGCGTACAAGGTAGCCAAGTGTGTCCCGACCTCCCCTCATTTGTCTTCTTCATTGGTATATGACACAGCCAGTGTTGAGACGATGGTTCCAGCGCAACTACGTACATCATTACCGCAGCTGATGTACATCTGTTATCGCCTAGCATGCAGCACCTGCTGCCATGTCCAATACTCAGGCCAGACGTTCAATGCGATATGCGTTGTTAGAAAGTAAGGGCAGATGTCAATCGGACTTTAGACCAGGAGAGATGATAGGGATTGCCAAGAAGCCTCAATTTGCTTGTAGGTCATCTTCCGCTCTTAATTCTTTCCCTTTTTGTTTGTAGCAATTGACGTCACATACTGAGAGACAAGATCCTTAGGAATGAGAATTGAGGATAGCTTGGTAAAGCCTAGATCTTTTACCATCTGGTAGCGGTTTCCTTTACCTTATACAGCCCATTTGAGCGTTTATAGGCTTCCCATCTTTCTATCCACATTTTCATCTTGTCCCTGCTCGTCGCACTCCCGACATTGACGGTTGGCACAATCCTTCCAATCCTCAGAGAACAACAAAATAATGTCAATTCCCGAAACGAGCTATGTTCACTATAGGGGATTCCAAAGCAGGCAGCCTCTTCCGTGCTTCCCCTCTGAGGTTTGCAATCCTTTTCGCTAAAGGGGGTCTGCCAACTCTCGCTGTACAAAACTTTCTCGACATCTGGGCTTTCGGTCATCCGCCCTTTAGGCGGACGATAAGTCCAGCCCGTAGGACGAAAACCAACGATGCGGGAAAAATGCGGCTTCAACGTAGTCAGGTAATCCGAAAGCGTATTGGGCCGAATCTCCATCAGACTATGCATGTGTACCTGAGCTTCATGCGGATCGCTAGTCAGACGGGAGGTGAGATCTGGATCGTCAAGGGCGCGGGTAATGCGTTGTTTATACGCTGATGCGTATATTTTTGAATTCAAGGCACGTGCAATGCCGAGACAGATGCGCTCTTTGCCAATACTGTAGGTCCCAATGACGACACAGAGACGAGATTTATTGCGGGTGTTCGTATTGGTCATCGTTGATGTCGTAGGATTTGCTGGCTCGCGAGAGACGAAGTTCGACATGTGAATTGAAGCTGCTGAGGTTGCTGAATCCAGCGGCTCGCCCCTGTCGAGCTTCACACAGATCTCTGCGCATGTTTGAATGACGTCTTCTTGGTTTGGAAACGAGTATTTAGGATTGAGATACGTCGTATCAAGATAGACTGAATCGAGCCTTTGGAGTCGAGTCTTCCCCGTGACAGGGTCCTTTATCTCGGGTGCAAGTCGCGGATGCTGAATTTGTTTTGGATGGGCACGAAAATCTCCACAGTGCAAGACTCGCTGCAGCCTGCCCCTGACCTCCTTCTCAAATAGAAAAATTGAACTACCAGGACAATGATTCGCTTCGAGCATTGTCACCTTGGCACCTTGTGTCCCAGGGACATCAACAGTCTCGTCGAACGGAATTGGTTTCACCCATACCGCTTCAACACCTAACTGCTGAATCACCAAGTTCGCTGTAATCTGACTGCAGTATATCGGCCCATGACACCATTTCTTGCCCAGGCCTATGTAATGGTCACTGTGGAAGTGTGACAGGAAATAAGCCTCGCAACCTTCAACCGCACCGTAACGAAAGGCGTCAACACATATAGAGAAATTGGGAATGATCTTGTAGAATGGGCATGTCCGTTCCGCCGCACGTTTCCCACGGCTGGCCACTTCACGAGCTGCTGCTGCGGCCCATGCGGATGCTTCAACGTTCTCAGTCATGATTCGTGAGAACGCCGAGTAATTGGCTGAATTTGTAGCTGCCTCAATTGCGAAGGGACTCTGTTTGCCTGATGTTGACGGTGATCGTGGTTTGATGAGGGGATCCTTGGGTGTTGGCATATTCGATGAGTCTGGAGTGATTGCAGGTTCGGAACCACTTTGAGCATCAGACGCTTCACCGATGGCCATAGAGGCTACCGTTGCGGGTACTGGAGACATCCCGGCGTCGAGACATTGGTTGACATGAGATGACGCTTCCTAGAGCGGGCACAGATGTTAGTGAGGCCGTAGCTTGAAACTCTTTCTAGTACTTACTAAGTCCGTCATGCCCTCCAGGGGAACCTCACAGATAGGACATGTGGTCTCTCGGTTTTGTTCATCAAGATGGACTATAGACATTTCAGGATGTTTGTCGTCTGTAGGTGATATTGAATGATGTGGCACGTCTATATTTTCCTCCTTGGGCCTATCCAGGACATGCTCGGCTCCATTGGAGGGCGCAAATGGCGATACGCTTTCTTTATATCCATTATCATTGTCACCATCTTCGTCGTCCGAGTCGTCCACAAAGGGTCCTATACGTCTGGGCTCCGTCTTCTCCAAAGAACCAGGTGATCTCTTTGTAGAATTCTGACCATCGATCTCTAAGCTCAATCTCCTTCTCTTGACGGCACCTCCATCCTCATGATATCGGTCTGTGCCATTTTGAATTCCCGTATCAACGTATTCTGGCTGTTGCTGGCTCATTGCAGGCAAACTGCCATCGAACAATGAATCCGTATCATTATCTTCATTTTCATTAGAACCAGCAAGTTGCCCATCGTCTTCAAAAAACAGTCCACCACTAGTATCATTGGCCGTCTCCGTGCTATTGGAGCTCCGCTTGCTGCGTGATATAAACTGTGTAATCCTCGCCTGATCGCTCGCCGGCGGTCCAGGCGCCTTCTGGAAAAAATTGAGGATGCTCTTATTGTTTGCCTTAGGGCCTCTGGTCAAAACAGGCGTCCTCGATGGCTTCGACGATGATGCCGAATTGCGCGAGAAGGGACTCTTGCCCTTGTTGCCGTTGGAGCTGGACGCTGATTTTGGCGGCATACCAGCGGCGGTGTGAGCAGCGCAGATTATTCAGTGGGCGCAACAATATGCTTCAGCATCAGAGATTCCTGCCCAGGCCCGGTGATAATGTCCATGCGAATGTCGCATTTTCGAAATAGCCTGATTGCTTTTGCATTTGTTGCCGCTGTCTCTTCTGTCGTGAAAATTCGAGTGGCGTATGTCGGTACAGTTGATTGATTACGTACGGGTCTCCCTATAGGCGCAACGTCCCCAGGCTTCTCCACGACGTCATGAAACCAGCCCCAATCGCGGCTTAGGCAGTCTGCCATGACGAGAATGAGACGTGATGAAGATGCAATAGATTGGCAAGATTTAAATACCTGGATTATCGGTAAATCAGCCAGCAGTAAGTCGCATCAGCGTACGTCAAGCTGTATCGAGTCGCACTTCATCCGTCATAGAGCTCTCTGCGTGTGGCCACTCTGAAGTCGCCTCTCAACTATCGGTCAACCCATACAATTGATCAATACTTGAGCCTAGCAGCCGTTGGAGCGCTTTATCTCATACGTCTCATCGCGCGAGAGAAGGCCTGTGCGTTTTCCCCCTTTCACGACCCACTGCTGGAACTGCTGTTCTTTGCGACGACTTTTGACTGCAACTCTACCTGCAACCAGTCGGGTTGTGACGCCGAGCAGTTTGGTATTAAGCCACGGGAAGAAAGGAAAAGACAGAGTCACTGCTGAGACAGGGAGAGGAAAGTTTGAATCAGTCTTTCTTGGAAAGTGAGAAGAAGTGCCACGTTGTCGATTCATTCAGAGCATTTGTCCTGTTCTTCACAGGGATACGCGGGTTAAAGCAGCAGTTATTCAAGACCCTGCATATTGAAGCCGCCAGCCTCGTCTGACGTTGATTTGCTGGCAAGAAAGAGATAGAGAGGCAGAGATAGAGATAGGGGAAAAGACGGCATCATCGAGTGTAGCATCATGGCAGGCGCTCAGGATCCTACGGTGCGGTCCTCGTCGACATATCTTTCGCCATACCGAAGAGACGACGACAACATCTCTCTACGCTCACTCTCCGGGTCTGTGTCTGATATCGAGACTGACTCAGAAGACGATGAGATTCTTACAGAGGTCAGGGACAGTCGTGAACTCGCACGTTACGATCATACCGTGCTGGACGAGGCCGACGACATTGACCAACTGCTCGTCAAGAAGGATGAGCACGGAGACCCTCTCAGGCGAATTTTCAGCAGATCAAATAACAAAAGCCGTGTGAGGGTTGGGAGAATACGAAGAAAATCCAGGCAGAGAGGCCGAGGAGCTGATGGCGAGGGAAGGTCGAGAGCAACGTCTAGGGCGACGTCAAGGGACACACGACTCGGCAGGGATACCGATTCGTTTGGGGACGACAATATACATTCTGGCGAAAGAGGTCAATTGCTACACGATGTTGAAGCGGGGGTGGCTGATAACGACGACGGCCAAAGTGACGTGAGCTCAATTGGTTCGGATGATGCTGAACTCGAGAAATTGGTTACGGCAGGAGGACCTAGACGGCGTTCATGGCGTTTCGCATCACTGTATATCAGTGGTGCAGTGGTTCTTTTCTGCATCATCTTCCTAGGTGCCTACAAGCAGTCTAGCAAACTCAAATCGACCATGAGTAGCCATGTATCGTCAGAGCATGGTCCGAATCATCCAAACAAGCAGCGCACTCTATTCAATAATGGCACTTCCTTATTCGCACCAACCACGATCTTCATCTCCCTGGACGGCTTCCGTGCTGATTTCCTTCAATTGGGTCTGACTCCAACTCTTTCATCTATCATCAAGCAAGGTATCTCGCCGCCATATATGATGCCTTCTTTCCCATCGGTCACTTTCCCGAACCACTTCACCTTGATGACTGGCCTTTATCCGGAATCTCATGGTGTCGTTGGGAATACATTTTACGATCCGCATCTTGACGATGACTTTTATTATACAAATCCCGCCAAAAGCACACAGAGTAAGTGGTGGACCGCTGAACCTCTGTGGAGCGTTGCGGAGAGTCAAGGCGTCAGGAGTGCTGTCCATATGTGGCCCGGTTCTGAGGCCAATATCGGTAAGGTCAGTCCCACTGTGGTGGACGGTTATAACAAGTCAGTACTTTTGCAGAAAAAGGCAGAGCGGATTCTTGACCTACTGGATCTTCCTGGTGATCACGATGACGATGCAGACGAAACCAACAGAAGACCAGCTTTCATTGCTGCCTATGTCCCCAATGTCGACGCTGATGGGCATAGATACGGACCAAATACGACTCAAGTCCGCGAAACTATCGTCAAAGTCGACAATATGCTAGAAACGCTCATGATTGGGCTGGACGAGCGTAACCTCACAGATATTGTGAATCTAGTCATTGTGTCGGATCACGGGATGGCTACTACTTCCAATAAGCGTCTCGTCCAGCTTGAAGACCTGATTGATCTCAGTCTGGTCGAACGACTTGATGGGTGGCCGCATCGTGGACTTCGTCCAAAAGCACCTGTTGAGGAAAACTTGAAAACCCTCGAGAAGCAACTGGCCGAGTCATATCCGAGGTTCAAGGATAAAATTGAGGTTTACAATAAATCGACCATGCCTGAACGGTATCACTTCACTCAAAACGACCGAATTGCACCATTATGGGTTTTCCCCAAGACTGGGTATGCAGTTGTTGAGAGGCCGTGGTATGATGTTGCTGATATGGTGAAACTCGATATGGAATATGATCCTAAAGGCATACACGGTTACGACCATGAGCATCCCTTGATGAGGGCGATTTTTATAGCCAGAGGGCCCAAGTTTGGTGGCATTTGGCCTTCGGATGATGCAGCAGAGCACAAGAATAATGCTACGAATGTGAAATTTGGTGGAAGAAAAATGGAACCTTTCCAAAATATTCAGGTGTATAACTTGATAGCCGACTCCTTGGAGGTTGATCCACACCCTAACAATGGCACTTTACGACTTCCTCTGAAAGTGACTGGACAGCATGAAATTCATGACGCGAAGAACATATCGAAGGTCGAGCATAAGCCGTTACCAAGCAAGCCAATTGACTCGACAATGACGACTTTGCCCTCTTTGACTCATACTCCTGATCCTTCAATTACATCCACCACCGGGCAATCAATTGCTTCAACGTCCATTTCAAAAAGCATTTCTGCCACATCGACTACAAATACTCAATATCCTACACAAAGTGGCACCTCTAATGAGCACGACAATGCTCAAAGCACTGAGGGTGACGGTGAGCGACCTGACGATGACCGTGGGTTTTTTGGCAGTCTCTGGCACGGCTTCCTCGAAAAGGTAGATGGTGCCAGACACTGGGCAGAACATGTCTTCGACAAAGATAGCGGGAACAAATGAAGGCCATAGTCAATGGAATTGTCATCCTATCAGATCAGAGATATGAAATTTCTTTAAACACAGCTGTGTTGTCCGGGTCACAGGTGCATAACCATTCTCATTCCTACCACATCTGGTTCTCGCTACAGAGAACGGGAACACAAACGTGCACCGTCGAAAAATATCTCCAACCGCACAATAATCAATATTTGTTTGTTCATCTTCTCAACACATATCTCTTTTTCGACACTATCCTCCATCCATATACAGCATTTTTGGGCTGGTACTCTACCCGTCAAGTACGTTTCATATTGCAGATTAGGTCCCAATTGCAATCGATTGTGTATCAAAATGCCAATCGCGTTTGAAAATGGCAATCGCAACAAAGCGGTGCCTGTTGAGGACCGCTCACCATCTTTAGCGCCCTCTGTAACTGTGACGTTGGAGCAATCATCACTTCCTGACCGTGAGAATACTCACCCTTTGAACATTTATGCCCGTTTTTAACATCAATGGCAATAGGCCCTCAAGAAAAAGATGGGATCATTATCCAAGAGGAGATACCATCAGGCAATAAGCCCGATGAAATTGCTCTCAGGACCTTCTCTGTACCTAGAACTAAGGGCAAGGTTCTGCCTTTGCACAACTTCCAGCCCGCCCGGCCTCTGGATTGGAAACGAGGTTGGAATAAGGATGGGCCACGACTGAATGTTAAAGGATACGATGCCAAATATCGCCAGCCCATGATTTTGCAGTCCAGGGGTCAAAGGCAAGAAGGCGATTCGAAGTGCCGCCCTTGCAAAAGTGGTAAAGGACCCTTTCGCTCCTGTGTCGTTGATCAGACGGACGACAAGATTGGATTAGGAGCATGCGCAAACTGTATATGGGCGAAGAGGGGACATGAATGCAACCTAAGTAAGGATATGATGCATGATCTGCGTTGATTTCGATTTTTATTTTTATTTTTATCCCCCCCCCTCCCCCCCACATGCTATTTTCAGATCTGGATTGCCCGTCAGACAAGCATATATCCCGTCCCCCGCATATTACTTGCAGCTCATCATACAGGGGGGTGCGAGATGGCTGATTTCAAGTTTTAAATTTTTCAGAAGTGCAAGATATTCAAACGTTCTCTTCGGACTCGGGAGGCTCTGGTGATGATATACCGGCTCGACCGCCTCCCTCGCCGGAAACAAAGAAAATGAGCAAGATAGACAGGGGTACCTCACGACATGGTCTGGGTCTACCTGCTCATTCAAAACTTAAGCCAGCATCTCTCCAAAAAAATGATTTTGTCCAGAAATTTTTGACTGGCTCACAATTGGATCAAGAGCCAGAGTCATCTCCACCTCCAGAATTCCATGGGGAAATTGATATTCGTCACACTATTGAATGCGGGCATTCGCCACATCGCACAGGCTCCCTATTGATGGAGGACGCAACTCCCACACTGGGCAAGGAAAGCGGAACCTCAATGGCCCGAGATCAGCATTCCATATTATCTGTCAGTGCTGGAGGCGACCAATTGAATAAGCGTGGCGATATCATATCACACATTGATCATGGTCGACTTGATTCCCGGAGGGTCCTTCCTAAACTCTTTCCAAATCAGCAGCAGAGTCAGCGACTGTCTACAGCCCCTGAAAATCGTGCCCGCAATGATGAAAACGGTCTTCAGCAAGGAAACGAGCGTCAGGCGACCCGCCATCATGAGACTAATCATAACGAAGTCAGTAGAATTATCCCGGGCGAAAATGAGGTACCACAGAAAGCCGGGAACGTCGAATTTTTTAAAATTCCAGAACATTTATCTGCGAAAAGTATTCCAGACATAGAGCGTGCAATTCAGGAGTTGGAACTCTTAAAGACGAGGCTAGGAAAACGGAAACGACTTCTCGAAGCCGCTGAACGGGACTCATTCGATTGATGGACACCGTTGTACTTGGTGCTTTATCCCGATAATGGTACCAAAATTGTTGAGGTATTGCTGGATTCATTTGTTTAGTACTCTTATCACTATACCAATATTAGGATTTTAGTTTCGGGTTCGATCATCCCTTTTGAAACAAAGGATCTTCTGCAAGCAGTAAACCCTCTCTTCATTGCTAATCATCATATTGAGCGGTTCCAGCACATCGTGCAAGAATTGAAGAATAGCCGTTGCTGCAGCGTCAATGGAAACAACCTTATGGATATCGTTCGTCATTAACTATTACTGATGAAATGATACATTCTCCTTCTCTCGCGAAAACATAGCTTCTGGATCCCCGGACACTTTCAGCTTGTGTTTCACCTTGTGAGTCACGTTGTACTTACATTATGCTATAACCAGCACTAGATGCCTTACACCTTTACAAAAGATGTTCAATGCTCGTGGGGACAGTGCAGTGATCAAGATGGTGTACTTCAATTTCCAGCGTCTGACCAGGTATACCCTGATATTGAGCGCGATGGCAAGGATCTCTCATACCACGGCTTGTTTCAGCTCGACTCTTGCGGGAGTTTTGCGAGTGTATCAGCATTGGACAAGGATTCCTGCTATACTTCGACTGCCTCTCACTCCAAATCTGAAGCCGTCTCTGGAGATTTATTCAAGTACTTCAGGAGCGTTGACAACCATGGCTCATCGTTGAATACGAACTATGATATAGACAGGGCGCGGGAAATTTATTTCTTGGCTCTGTTGACGACAACCAACGGAAATTAACTTTCAACAACTAGTGCCTGCTCAGCGGCGCTTTTCTGTGTTTAGCCTGACTCATAGTTACTACTTCAAGTGATTAAATCAATTTCTTGAAGCAGGTATTGGGGAATAGGTATCTCTCGCAGTCGAATTTCCCAATACTGTTCAGCATTGACAGGTTGTCGTGAACATGTCCTCGGTACCACAGCTTGGTCAAAATCACCGCATTTAAGAAAGTCACCGGTTAAATGCAAAAACCACTCGACAGCAAAGGAGATGTGACCTTTGGGGCCAGTATATCTGCACAAATCATGCTGTCCCGCTGAATGAAAAATAGTGCTGTATATGGCGTTCGTATACACCCTATTTCTGTCGTCCTGGCCAAGAAGGACAACATCGGGCGGCTAGTTCCAGAACGACTTCACCAATGATATATCACCACGACACTTGTAGGCTAGGATACCGTGTTGCCTAATCTTTTGGCGGACAATCATGTCAAACCTTTCCTATATGATATTGGCACCCTGCTCCAGTATTCAGCTGCTCGTGGTATCATATGGTCAGTCTGTGGACGCAGATTGATAAGATAAATCTCATGGAAATGACGGCACCACAGCTGCCATCAAGATTATCCGGGGTTGCCTGCGGTTTTGTTGACTGCGCGCTTTAATGAGGGTCATGGTCCATAAATCCCTCTCCCCTCCGCAGATCGCGGCCAGTGGCATTAGCAGCTCTGCGCAGTTAAGCCACTCGCACTATTTAGGTCATGCTGGTTTTTCACCGAACCGAAACTTAATTCTTGACATGGGGTTGTCGTTGTTATCCTCGGGTATGAATAGTCTTCTATTTCCTCTCATGAAAACATATAGACGTTGGACATGATTTGGTATGTTCAAGATTCCATCTTTTGTCATCGCTGATGCAATTTGCATTGAGACTAATCACTGCACCAGCAAACTTCATGGCACTGGGATCATTCTCATCAACTTAACTCATCAACTTAAATCTGCAACGAGGGCAAGGCAATAGGAGAGGCAATTGAATGCTTCTCAACCCGAAGAGCACATCGGGGGGAATTCACGCAACATTGATGGAGCTCGTTTGCAAATTCGCTATGGTGTTTGCAGTTTTGCACATATACACAGATCGTCCGCTGTCACCTCTGCTTGGGGACTGATACATGATATATCCATCGAGAGCGCATCAGTCTTTGGCAATCAACCAGGTCTCAAGTGATCTGCCCTCATAGGAGCTGCGCTCAGATAGAAAGCCTTTTTGAATGCATCATGCACCATTTACCCTTGATCTGCGCGCCTGTATCCCGGGATGCAACCGGCCCTATGGGCCTGTGAGTCATTGTGACGCAGACCCCCGCGAGGTTGATTTCTTTTCTTTTTTACCAAAAAGAAAAATGCATATTCAACGAGTCTCGCAGTCAATATATCAGCCAAGTTCACCTCTCTTCGGCACATTGGGATCTTGGCCAGTGAAGATTCGTTTTGCATGATGTCTGCCATCGTCTTCAGCTGAAACGACGGCTTTATTCCCTCGGACATATGTGAGCCAAATATAGGTGCTGGATTTGGAATAGCGAAAACGCACGGCTTCCCTCAATGTCTTGCAGCAACGGCTAGACACGTGTGAAAGGACTCCTATTCAAATTTATGGCGATGCAGAACATTTCAGAACCGGTCTTTCTCATTCTGGAGATGGCGTACATTAGGCAGCTAGCCCATAACTTTCGAGGAGACCATCTCTGCGTAATTGTTCTGAAGTATTCATGGTTAGATATAGTCTGTCAGATCTGCAGCCTTGGTGGCAGTGGACAATTATGAAAGAGCTCAGCCCTGGTGAATATAGCATGCAAGCGTGCCAAAACCAGCGACTGTTTAACCTTACAATAGATACACAGTGCAGCGATCGACACCGGGTCAACAAGGAATCCAACGAAGCAGGGCAGTGTTTCCCTTGTGGTCTGCTGCAAAGAAATGGCCACTGAGCAAGGTGATGCCGTTGCTATACTTACAACAGGCTGTGCAGAACATTCAAGGTCAATGGTATGATGGCTTCTGCGAGGCCGAGGACAGTTCAGTCACGGCGGGAATTTGAAAATATGATGAGGTGGTATTTCGCTGTTGCTTTGCAGGCGACCTCATACGTCTTTCACTTTTGGCTGCAGCGCTCAGAAGAGGCTAGAGCTGGAATTCTGACATGTTAACGGTCTTTCTCATCGGCACGGATTGAATGCTCGCACACCAGGCGCACTCAGGATGCCAAAATTGGAGCTGCTTCTTTCTTGCAAGGCCCGGCCAAATCCTATGTCTTGCTTAATCAGGTATGGCGATATATGGATTTAGGTTAGGGGAAGCGCCCTGTGACTTCTCCCAAGTGTGCTCAATACTAGACAATGGCTCGCCTTTGCTAGTGCCCAGGTCGACAATCAATTCGTTGGAACGCTGATCACAAGAGAGCATGGCAGCCCACATGGCGTCGCCCGGGGACATGGCAGAGCAGACAACCTTCTCCACAGGTCGGGACTTCATACATACCAAGTTTGCGGTTGTTGAACATGTACCCACACCTCCTCATCAAACTGTTGCCATGCCGTCATTGATGCACTCACATTCTCTCAGGACTCATGTCGTGTTGATTGTCTAACACGATATCTAGTCTCTTTACGGCGAATCAGTATTCTACGCATTTTGTGCAGATGAATACTATTTGCTATCACGGTGAACCTCGGCTAGCCGTATGCGTGGTTCTAAGATCTGTCCACTCAACTTCCAGTACTCGAGAAACGATGCAAACATAGCTCTCATGTCTCCAAAGGAGTACACGGTTTCAGTCCCTATCGCTCCACGAAATTTCTTTGTGTATTTCATGAATTTCGAGAGAATGATTCCGCAGAAAGCCCATGGAAGAACCATGTTACACTGTCGATTGTTGGAATTATAGTTACACTTTGCCACCCACCAGAGCCAAACAGATTGGGCAGCTGATAGCATCGGCGCTAGAGGTCCATCAGCCTAGTGTCAAGCATGCAGCATCTCGTGGGATTTGCCGACTCCGACTTCAGGATACACAGGACCCATTAATCCACTCTGCGTTGCAAGTCTCCAGTCATCCCAACCTCATCGTCTAAGATTTTTTGAAAAAAAAAAAAAAAAAAAAAAAAAAAAAAAAGAAAAACAAAATAAGAAAAGGTCGGGCTCATTAGGTCCGATCATCACCATCGTACAGCTATCCTGCTCCGGCAGGACCTGATGTGGATGCTACGCCGACAGGTGCCTATGATCCAGGATAATGCAGAAAGGAGTAAGGGGTGACGAAAATGACAGAAGGCTGATGCATCCCTGAATTGCTGGAATTCTTTCTGCTTCATGAAGATTGGCTGAGGCCACAAGCATTAGCATCGGCGTGTTAACTAGCGTCACTAAGCGCTACCTTATCGCTGGGTTTTCATCATATACGTGGGACGCTTTTCTACGTCCTATAATTTGGGGATCATGAGCGGTGAATTTCCGCACTATCATGCACAGGTTCAAGGAAAGACTGAAAGACCCTCTCGGATAGAATATACGGGAGTCATCCGCATATACGGCATTATGGTGTTGCTTAAGGATTTAGTCACATTGCGGTTTGCAGTTCTCGATGATCACTGTCAATTCTTTGAGTGGCCTGGATTGTTAGGTCAGAGAAAATCCAGGAGTCCCTCTTAACCCCCCTTTTCAGTTGTTCGTCTGCTACAGGGACGTCGCGAACACCCGCGTAAATGATTCTCTAATCATTTGGTTGTCACGACAAAATTGTCTTGATCTCAGCACGATGCGGTAACGGCCGCCATCTTGCTATAATCCAATGGACGGATGCCCTAAAACTACATCTCCGCCTCAAGGCTAATGACCCAGAATGGAAGTATCTCCATAGTCCGGTACATCGGCCAGATCCAAGCCCGCTACAGTACGTGCAGTAAGACGAAGATGAATGAGTCGGATCCTACCCTCAATGGGTCTCAGGAGGGTTTGCGGTCAACCCACGCCAACAACGTGTCTAAATTCCGTTCATACATTCTTTACATCACTCATTCTATGAGGAAATATGCATGTCAGATGGACATCAGTCGATTTTCGTTTCTTTGCATGGTATACTACGTCTTACAGATGTCAAGTGCAATTATAGACCTTTGGAGTGGCCATCGCCTCTCACCATTGGGCTGCGTCACAGATGAACATGCTTAGTTCCAACGGTGTGAGAATCTGAATATGAGTTTGGGGAAGAATTTATTCTTTTTCTTTTTTTTTACGTTAATCTATTTTATACTACCAGGACCTGACCTGTTGTTAGTTCGGCTCATCTTTTGGTCACAATGAGGACGCAACAATTCCACTGCGTCTTCGCCCTACAGGACGCTCCAGCCTGGTGTCGCTCTTGTCAATGCCAACGCAGCTTCTCAACACGGGAAACTACTTCCTCTACGGCAGCTTGTCTCGTCCTGCCCACTATCTTGAATTCTTCGCCCAGGAATGGAAATTTAACATGAACTTCTTGAACGAACAACAGTTTTTTCGTCGCGCGACACATTAGAAGATACACGGCACATCCCGGTGGCATGTCATAATTCCAATTACCTCATGAGACTACTGTTGGCTCCAGAGTACAGATCCCTGTCATATCCCTTTAGCCAGGGTACGGAGGCCATCGTTTCAGTGATAATTATGACTACTATATAGGCCCTGAATTGCCGGGATATGATGCCGTGGTAGCTTATCGAACAAGACGCTAGATCATCAGAATGTGAATGGTGCACATCTGGACTGCCACAATGGAGACGGCGGAGTTGAGCTCTGGGAACCCATAATAGAACGAACAGCCGTTTCTCAATGCCGCTGCAACTTGTCCCCAGTAATTCGATTGGAACTGTATCTTACTGGCGGTTTGATGCACGTACGTACCGATCTTCTATCGTTACAACACATATTGGTTTCTCGGCGAGGCCACTATGAACGTCGAATAAGACGAACTGCGCCGCATGTGGATGTTGCTGCTTTCTTTTGCTAGAGGCGGGGACCGCAGTTAGGCTGGACAAGTCTTACCTTGAGATACCACAGGGAACTCCTAGGGCCGTGGATCGTCGCTGCAAAATGGGGAATCAAGTATGCATGCACGATGAGAAGGGATTTTTTGCAAATGTTGATAGCGCAGGACATGACTGAGCGACACTGGGTCTATTTGGGTATTTTCAAAAGGCCCCTCCGTGTCCAAGCATATCCGTCCGAATTTTGGAAAACGAAAGAGGATGGTGGCATGGGTGCTGCACAAGCTTCTTGCTGATCTGCATTTTCAGATGAAGCCCCGTCAGTTCGCCTGCAGTTGTACGTTGGCAAGAAGACAGGCAAGACAAATGCATTCACGGTTCTCAAACTATAAAGTCTAATTATCTTGCTCCTTTCCAATATCAAGTTGCACCATCATCATCACCCACCCCACGAAGCAATTGCACACTGAATATCTGATGATCAACAAGTGCTTTTACGAGAGTCAATTTATGCATGCAAGATGGCTTCCTATATAGAATCATGTTGGCCTTTACATTATTTGCCCGTTGAAGAACACCAATTTTCCTTCAAAAATGAGCACGCTGCATTTCACCCGCCTCCTCTTGATATGCAGTGCACCTCAATGATTTCGCCAATAGAAACAAGGATGTCGTGGATTGCATATATTCCCGTTGATACGGCCCAATATGCATTGCCTATGGACTCATTCATTGAGACCGATAGAGATACACACATAGACTCGGCTCGCGAGACTTCAACTGGTCACACACCACCCCCTCAGCTTGTATTTTCACCAAGTATCTGTTTAGCACGCCCAGACTCGATCAGTCCATCAGTCTTTCCCATGGACCAAACCTCCGCATCCTTGCCGAGCATTGAATCAGTTGAACAATCGGTTTACCCACAACCAGAGCTCTCCCATCTGCCCCAATCGCCGGCTACCTCGTTGGAATATAACCTACCTACCCCTGAGCCACAGGAGTGCCAAATAACGGAGCCATTCTACTTTTATGACGATAAACATGCTCCAATCACATCTGAATCGAGTGATGTCTTTGATATAGACCTAGATAGTGACAGCAGTTGTGCGCATCTCGCAGATACCTGCATGCTCAGCCAAGCGGAGGTGACAGTCTCCCACACAGCTGGCCCTGCTACTCCTTGGGAACGCAGAAAGCCTCGACAGACTCACAGGCGCAAGTCCAGCCAAGCAGACAAAGTCGGCAAGCGGCATAGAAAAAGTTCGCCGATTACTATGGCCCGTGAATCGGGTTCTAGAACCACTTCACGAAACAGATGCTCCCAACAGCCTAGATTATCCTGCATATTCGCGCGCTATGGTTGCAAGTCGCAATTCAGGTGCAAGAATGAGTGGAAGAGGCATATCAACACTCAGCATCTGGAGCTGGAGATGCGTCTGTGTGATATTGGGACATGTGCCGCTGATGTCGAAAGAGCACGCGAACAAGGTGGTTATGGTTCTTGCGACAAGAGCATCCGTTTCTTTAATCGCAAGGACCTATTTGTATCACATGTGCGGCGTCGCCATGATCCCTCGAAACCTGATCGATACTCTGGCCCTATTGTTTATGATAAAAACGATAAGACATCTATTCAAAAGGCCCGTGAGGAGTTGAAGTCCCAAATCAATGATATTTGCAAGCGATGCTATGTCGAGGTTCGTAAACCTCCAACCAGCAGTACATGCACATATTGCGACATGACCTTTGATAGTTGGTCAAAAAAATTGGAACATGTCGGCTGTCATATCGAAAAGGGAGATGCCGAATTACACGAAGATATCGATTTCAAAAATTGGGCTATTAGTGAGGGAATTCTGACCAGTGTCCCTGGGTGCGACGGATGGACCGTCGATAAAAGATTTAGATGAGTGGTTTGCGGTGCGTGGATAGCGAATAGACAACCACTGCGACCACCCGATTTCGGACCAATGGCAATGGGTAATTAGACTCGATGATTTATTTTTATACCCTGTCGTTCGATTTTTTTTTTTTTTTCTCTTTTCCCTTTGTCAACTTATGTCTCGTCTGCTCTTTTTTATCTTGATCTATTTCCCCCTTTTCTTTCCGTTCTTTTCCTGCTTAATCACTCTCCCCACTTTTTCCTTACTCGATGAGCTCATTGCGAGATACCCCTTATATTTTGATACTTGTGTGAAATGCCCCTGAATTTTAAATGCGCTATCTTTACTGTATGTCTTTATGAGCCAGCTTTTTCACACAAAAAAATTATCTCAAGATAAATAGAATGTCACGAATAAATACTGCTTCAAATGAAATTGTTATTGAGTCATCAATTTGAATAGGAGATATTATTTATGCTGCAACATATACTAGGAAACCATCTCAATCGTGGTTCATACAACCCCTTCGCCATAGCTCCCACCGCTTATACTTGAATTGTACTGTCGAGCATTATCATAAAAATTTTCTCAAAAACTTCTTCTACTCCACTAGCAGCATATGTGCAAACTGCAGGTTGGGATATGGGTTGTATAACAGCTTCGTCCAGGGGTTTTTCTTTTTTTTCCTTTTTTTTTTTTTTGGCCCTGGGCACATATTCAAAACAGCGGCGTGTGATAGTCGGTGCATCCCACAATTTCGATCTCAACGCCGGCTCCCAAATGAGTCTAGCATGGAGAAACTCGTTAGACGGTGAGATCTTCGGAGGTATGGACGAATGAACGAATGAACAGATTGAAATGAATATGAAAAGAATAAAAATTATGTGCCATGATTATCCCTATTCAGACAAGTGATTCGATCGATGAGAGCAGGGAGCCATGCAATATGGCTTTCTCGAATTAAAAAGCAGTCCTGCGCACGGTGATGACATCGGTAGATCCTGAACAAGAGAATATAGCTCATAGCTAGCTTTTACAAGAGATCGTTCCACTATCAACTTTGCCTCTCTCTCTAACATCAAAGCGCATGAACTCTACGATGATCGCCGCATTCGACGACGAATATGCATCATTTCCGTTTTATCCGCAACCTCAACCCACAATTGTTTCTTCAAGGGGCTCTCTTCATGAAAAAAGATACGCATCAGCTCGACAACCAGACGTAAACTTGCGCTCCTCAATCAGGCTCACCAAGACCAATTACTTGAACAGGAGTTCGCTGGGGCATCTCATCCGCTCTTGCGCGGTGTAATACCATGCAACTCATGACCATGCCATGGTTCAAATCTGTCAAAGATTTGAGGAATAATGCATGAGAAAAGGCAATTTGTCATGCAAATTCTGCATGCCAGCTACGACCAGGGTTACAATGAAAGAGGGCTGGGGGTTGCCTACCTACCGTACACAATGTACAGATTTTGCATTTCACCCGCTTCGCAGCCAATCCCAGAGCTGGACGAGACCGGGCCAAAAAAAAACAAAATAAGGGAAAGGAGAACAGCTGTTGATCGCGACCACAAAGTCAATCTCTGTTTCGATGTCAGTGCTTTCGCAGAAGTATCAACCGTTGCTCAACTCAATTTTCAAAGCAGTGACGATCATACGCTGATTGGAGAGCAGGGGAAGACATCCAAGCTTCAATGAATGCCGAGCGCCACCGGCAAATGAACCTATATCATTCGCATGTTCCGATCCAATGAGTTCCCTACACCTGGTATGCGTCGCAACCATTACTTCGGGAGATCGATGCATGGGCTAGGTCGAGACCCTTGACTAGCCTGGGGTAAATTGGAGTGCCAGGTTGTGTTTGACCATCACCACACTGCGTCTGGAATTTTCATTGACATTGATCTGCTCAAGTGAATGGCTCGTTTTTTTGTGGGATATGCATGCATCTTATATACAAGCTATGCAATTTATGAGATTGACAGATGAGCGACCTTAAACCCATGGTGGCATAAACTAAACTCGGGATTGCTTCGGTTTTAAATTAAAATACAGGGATGTGGGCGGTGAAAGTGCTTCTAAGAATTCCGCTCTCTTGACCCTCACAGGGCATTATCACCATCGATTATGATGAAGCTCGCCTTATTATAATTAGCACATTGTTATATCATTTGTGTGCGAGTATTTTGCTACTGGTAAATTCAGCAAAGTGACGAGGAGTTGGGGCAGTCAATTGATTCTTTCCATATAAAAGGATGAAATGACAGGGGCGCTTCAAACTGTTGAACATCTTTGAAATGGCCGCTGTTGCGGTTGTCATGATCTTCCACTGAGAGAAGCATCCAGGGTCACCCATCAACTTCGATATTGTTTAAACCCATACTTTGCGATTCATAATGAAGATGTGTCCTGGGGTTTCTAAATTGGCCAAATTATCCATTTTGCGTGTCGTGTCGCCATCTTCAGAATACTACGAGCATCAATCATGAAATATATATCTATATATATATCCCAATCAAGGACCTCCATGTGAGCATTTTCCAACCCACAACCGACGGTACGCCAGCTAATTATACAACATAAGACCTGAGGAACGCATCATGTTCCTTGGTTCTGGCCAGGAACACGTCCTTGAAAGATCCAGAGACCATAAATTGCCGGCAAATGATCTGCTAGCTTATGAACCGTGGTAAGAATCCCTTCCTTCTTCCTTCTTCTTCATCGAATTCCACATTGTACTGTGACGTAACTAGGGAACGATTGAACATCAGCAGCATCGATTGTGGCAGATTGCAGTCGTATATTGCAACTGCTTGGAAGTTGAAGTCCGGCAGACCCCGACGGAAAAGTCAACAAGTCAACTCACTTGACGAATTAATTTGAACAGAGAAAATTCACCTGGGACGTGCTGTGTGCTTGAGTCTGCCTACTTGTTTGCTGAAGCATGTCGATTGCATATTTCATGGTTCTTCGGCGATTGTGGATGCGTGGTTGAGTAGCTGACCACAAACCATACCACTCCAGTTATTTATTGCCATAATAGGGACATTCAAGCGCCGAACATTCCACCTTCTCATGTTGATTGGGAAATCAGTCGATAAATGTATAAGGATATAATTATGTAGCATTGCACTGCTTGAAAAGACACCAGAGACCTAGAACGTCAACAACATTTTTGATTTTTTTTCCATTGCTGTTAGGCCAGAAGTCCTGGATGAGAAAAAGTCAATGAAAGCATTAAAGGTATCGAGCCTCGCGCTGCGATTATCATATTATCCGGGTAAGGCAAAAAAAAAAAAAATGTGACATCCGAAAAAATAGAAAAAAAAAAAAAAAAAGGAAGGGATATGAAAGGACTATAACAGTAGTAATGCCGCAAAAGCAAAAAGTGAGAAAGAAAATGAAACTGGTATCCAGAAAGGACAGCAGACCACAGATAGGGATAGACGTGGTGCAGAAAGTTTAACCAGCAGCACAAGATGATGCATGTGTGACTGCGCGGTGTCATATATTTTGTCCTCTGAGCACCGTCGGTGAGTCAAATGAGAGCAATGGGACAAGGACTTGGCCATGTCTCACGCCTTCAGTGTGATGCAGGGTTTAATGCATATCGGATCGAATGAAGTGAAGTGTAAGGAGAGAACAGGAGACCCCATTCGTCGTCAGGTTTCCCGAGTTGCGGCCGTCGATGATTTCGAGGAGGAAATTAAACATGAGACGTTTTAGCAACAACAATCGGCGCAGCACTCGCATCCTTCTTCGCAGACGAAGCAGCAGCAAAGAGTAGCCATGCTAGTTGAAAAAGTTAGTACTGTGTCCAGAAAAAAAGGCGGGAAGGCGATAGCTAGTAATTTCAAACTCACCAAGCTTCGAAGCAGCCCTTGTCTTGCTTAGGAGCTTCTTGTTGGATGATGACAGGTTGCTGAGGTGCCATCTAGAGGTTTGTTAGCGATATGATCTTAAAGGATTGCAACATGAAACGAAACTATAGAGGCGGTGAGGATTGAGTCGTATCACACGTACGGGTTGTTGGGGGTAGCCGTATCTGTGAACAGATTGATCGTTAGCCGGAATGTCGCTCAACATAACCGAGGAAATCCCCGGTGCAATGAGTGTAAGCAAGGATGCAAGCAAGCTCAGAGACATGGAGACGAGAGAATGCCCATCCTCTCCTGTAATGTCTCTGACACTTGCTGGAATCGGTAGTAATGGGACTTACGCTGGCTGGGGCTGCTGGTAGTATGGTTGAGACATCTTGATGTGATATGTTTGACTTGAGGGGAGTCGTCGAAAGGAGACTATTCGTAAGGTGTCAAAATCTGACTTCGCAAGAATCAACGGTGTAGGTTTGCGATCGTTCTTCGAATGTTGAAGGAGGGAGAAAAGGGGAAGAAATAAGAGAGAGGGAAAACCAGGTCAAGAAAAGAAGAGAAAGGAGCAAGGGGGACCGGGTTATAAAAAGAAGAAAAGAAAGACTTCCGGTAAGTCATTAAATCATCGTTAAAGAGGGAAAAAAAGAAATAGAGAAAAGACAGCAAAATGCTGTAATTGTCAGACCTCGCTATAGGCAATCTGGAGAGGTTCCACCACGCCGAGAATTTGAAGTATCTGTCGGGTATACAAGAGGCGTCTTTGCGATTGGCCCGTCTGAGACCCTCCCTAAAAGCTTTCCTCTCTGCCTTATGATTGCTACCAATTCGGCACTGTGGCTTGGAGGCCAGGCACCGCCGGTATCGTATACTACCGCAAGGCGTGGACTCTGGCAAACTTTCCGGCGGATACCAACAATGAGGTGTCGAGCAGTTACTAAACCGTAGAGGTCTGCAGAACGCAAAGCCTCCATAATAATGAGGACCAAACGGTAAGATGGAGAG
>AZGZ01000006.1:123996-145236 GCA_001636715.1 Ascosphaera apis ARSEF 7405 | reverse complement strand
CTTTTCGTTCTCACGACTGAGCAGGGTGTATTGAAGAATGCTGCCGCAGAACGAGAAGAGTGTCAGGTATGCCAAGATGATTCCATGGCCAAGGTAGTACTGCGGCTTGTCCCTGACGCGGTAAATGTTTGATGTCACAATGCCCTGGAGATTACCCCAACCAATGACAATACCAATCGTCACTCCACGCTTGTACACGCCTATTTGCGGGGAAGCAAAGATGTCAGCCATCCTCTGTGGGTCCATGTGGGGTACAAAAAGAAAAGCATCTTGTATTGAGGAAGCTGGCTTACCTTCAACGTTGTTACTGGACCAAGCTATAGTGTTTGGAATAGCTGGATAAATCCCTAACGCACCCAGGAATGTGCCGGCATATTTGACTGCGGGATCCTTCGAGATGATCATCATGAGAAATCCTGCCATACCGACCATGGCAATGATGATGTTGCATATGCCGCGGCGTTTCGTCCTGTCTGCTATATAGCCCACACAAACTGTTGCAACAGCAGCGACAGCGTATGGAGGAACGCTCATCAATTGAGCCCTGGTGGCAGAGTATCCCTGGGGCAAGTCAGCCAATCAACTCAATTGGACGTGCACTCAATAAATGACTTACTATCTCATTGATGATCGTTGGCAAAAACAACGAGAAACCATATAGCGGACCGTCGCATCCCATATAGGTTATAGCTCCTGTGTATGTCTTCCAATCTTTGACACTAGCCCAGAAGTATTGCATGGTGTACTCCTCATGCTTTGCACTGGATTGGGCGTCTTTTGCTAATCGGTACCTGACTCGTGCCCTGTCTTCAGCAGAGAGAAAGTTCGCTTCATCTGGAAAGGGTGGCACGGCCCAGTATGAGATGACACCAGCAATAAATGTTGCTAGACCTTCAATGATGAAGATCCATGCCCACCCAGGCTTTCCGCCTAGTCCGTCCATCTTCACAATTGCTGTTGCGAGGAGCCCACCAAAAGAGCCGGCTAAAGCGGCTGCAGAGAAGAAAATTGCCATGCGAATACCGATCTCTGATCGACGATACCAGCAAGACAGTAAGTAGTTGACACCCGGGAAGAGACCTGCTTCACATGCTCCTAGGAAAAACCGAGCAGCCAGAAGACCAGAGCCATTTTTGCAAAAGCCCATGAAGATCATGCATATAGCCTGGACATGAGAGCAGTTAGCATTGAGTCAGAACGGAAGAATAAGTCGTGCAACATACCCAAAGCATCATGATCACGGATAGGAAGACGGGCGGTCGGAAAACTTTGAGGCACACGTTGGTCAATGGCTCTAAAAGAGCATACGCCACGAAGAAGATGCAAAGGGCAGCATTATATGCTCCATCAGACATTTTCAGATCTATCTGAATGCCTTCAATCTTTGCATTTCCCGCGTTTGTACGGTCTAGGAAATCATTCGCGAATGTTAATGTTGATCGAATGGTACAGTGGTTGTCCACATACCTCAGGAGATACAAGAATGAGAGCCATGGCAGGAGCCTCAAATCTAGCTTGCGAACGAGCTCTTTGTCCTGATGATTGAGGAGTTTAGTCAGTAAACTCATAATCCTATACTGATTCCTGACAACCCCTTGACATACAGCTTTCGCTTGCTCTTCCTCACTGAGATGAACATCAGGATTGCCCATACCATCTGGGTCGAATATGGGCATAGGCTTGTCTTGTTGTTTCTCGTCGACTGTCAACTCCGTCATGTTGGAGACTCTACCCTTGCCTTCTGATTCCATTCTGGGCAACAGGGGTAACTTTACTCGCAATTGATGCGATCAAAATCAACCAGTTGCTTATTCTCCAACGCGGAGTGTCCAAATGAAGGAATGAAGGCAAAAGGAGACGAGACGGAGAACTTAAGGCATAAGGCCGATGGGCTGGTGAGAGGGGTCATGTTGCTGTCCAGAACGGGAGCGTCTTTTGAATATGCAAACTTCAAAAGCTTTCGGCGCTTTGACCCCAACTTATTGCAGGGATCGACAGTTATTGCAGCCTTTTTACGGGGTTATCAGGTCAGAGGGTACATGTAACCACTCTGACTGAGAGTTGCATGCAGATTGTGTTGACGGTGCAGCGTCACATAAACTATCTACACTTCTATCTACTTGCTTGGCCCTTGCTCTGGTTGAGATACTCCTGTCAAAACTTCAGCATCTTTTCCCCCACGATTGGTCACCCCTTTCTGTCAAACCTCGGGAGACTAGCCTCAGTTCCCACGTTGCTTGTGCAATGAGCCTGAGGCGCCTCTTCCCTGAATGCGGGGGCCAATGACATCTCAGGGACGGACCGACTCCACAACGAGAGCTTCATGCCGGCCATCGTGCTTTGCCGAAGGTGACAGGCAGCCTTGGGCACCACCGCCATCATGACCTTCCCCGCCTTCCAACCTTTCCAAGATTTCAAATTCAACTAAGGTATGGCTTGCACGCGCACCATTGCGAGTCATGAAGTCATAACTTAACCATGATCTCGGTGGGAGGTTGGATATCATCTGTCACTTCGATGTTCTATAACCAGGTCATGGACGAGAAGCCACTCTGTGGGACGATCATGGACATTGATGAGCATTTGCTCCAATGTGCATGACATGACCTATGAGTATCTTCGAGTTCACTTTAATTCTGGGTTTCCTTTCTGAAAATAATAGACAAGGAATCGCACGATGAGCCCCCATTGGTAGAGAGACCGATGTTGTCATGGAACATTGGCTTTGCAGAGTGTCGAGCGTCCCATCGTCATAGTCTCACATTGAGGTTCAGCAGGAAGCCTTCTGATTATTTGGGCCACATACACGCAGCTATGCAGTCATTTGCAAGCACCTCATTGCGTCGACAACACGGCATAGCTCAAAAGTGTTATGGTTCCGACGAGATTTCTGGAACACACACCTCCTAAATTTTATGAACTTAGACAAAGATAGCGGAGATACTTCCACTTACAGACGACATGGGGTATTGTCGCCAGTTTGCAGATTTCTTCTCTTAAGGTCATTTTATCGGCAGGAGACTGCATGTTATCACCGTTTATCACAATAGTAGTGATACATTCTGCAAGATTGGCAGTTTTGAAGTATTTTGAATAGGCTGTGCAGTCTCAAAGGGGCATGTTCAAGGGCTTGAGGCTAGTCAAATCATCTTAGTATCTCACATATAGGAGTTAAGGCCTCACAAAGAATTTGATATGGCAATGCATAATAGGGCTGATCTTCCTGAGCATCACTACAACCACAACAGAGATTGTTTCAAGACATAACTTACTTCCATTGGCACGCATATCATGCAATTTCATGGTATCTGAACTGGTTCTACTCCTGGCCATACGCCGGAAAACAGAAATTGGTGGTGCTGCAGCCGCTGTTGCCCGAAATGGCTGCCTCCAACTGATCTTCCTGTCGTAATGGATTGGCCCTCTATAGGCGGATTACAGCCTATTCATCTGATTACTCGAGGAATGTCAGGCACACGCACATCGATGCATTTTGATCTTTGATCGGCTGTTATACAATACGATACAAGTGGTGGTCGATCAAATAAATGTGCAAGCCGTGAGGGACAGAAGTCGAGGTGATTATAGCTTTGGGGGCGAGATGCTATGTTATCAGTCACAAATTCACCATCCCATCAGCAGAATCCCTTACCTAAAACCAACCCAACAATCTTCGTGATCAGGTAGGCAAGGCTCGCAGTAGAGCCCGCAAATTCTGCATGCACTCATATGTCTTTGGGTGATCATCACTCTGGCCATGTGGCTGGATATGCGCATCCTGCGGCTTATACATGGGGCTTCTTTTTGCAAAAATTTGGCATGGATGTCAAAATTTGGTGAGATTTTAAAAGCACGAGACCTTTTTCAAGGGGTTCCCAAACATATCTGTCGAATGGCCACTTAACGACGTCACTGAAATGGTTCCAGATGCGAATGCTTTGATAGTTTGACTGGAAAATTGAACAAAGAATTCGACCAGATATGCATGCATAGTGTAGTATGCTGAGCTACACATGCACCGGCCTGAACAAGTCAGATGAACAACGTCTAAAAGAAACATCAGCTTGATGTTACCAATGCACTGGGAATGAGTTGACCAACTGCACATTTCCTGAACCGATATGCTTACGCTGACAAACAATCAGCAACTATCAGCGGTGCTGGATATATCGTATACCTGGCTCGCACAGTTGGTCGCCTGGAGATGTATTATATCGTCGAGAAGAGCTCGAAACAAACTATGGAATGTCCTCACACCACAAACTTACCAAATGGCAAAATCATTCAAAAACCAGGCTAAGTGCAGACCGAATGGCAGAGCTTCCAATGCATACAGGTCGCAGACACGCTTGATGCGCTATAAACGGATTACATAGAAATAGTTTCCAGGATAAAACAATTGTTATCAGAAGAATGCAGTGGCGATAAATCCAGCATACTACATATAGGATATATTAACATAGGGCAAACCGCAGCGACTGAGCAATGACTGTGTGAAAAAGGGGCATCATCACACACGCATCAATCGGTTTTGGTTTTGCCTGCTTAAGAACAATAGCTTACCTCTACCAGGGGAAGCTTTCATGTCTTGCAGTACGGTTTCAATCTGCAAATTGAATGGCATTAAGCTTATATGGCCATGCTGGCAAACCTGCAGAGGAACAATAGGAATACGAACCCGTTGGCAGCAATGCATAGTCTGAGATCTGGGGTTAGTACTGTTCGATTGCTTGGATTTGACGGAAGTTTGGGAAATGCACAACATGTTTAGCTGGAATTCGTCTGTTCCTGACCCTGTTCCTGAGCTCAACCATTCGTAGGATTTATATATCGGACGTCTGCAGACACTAAGGCTGTATGCTAATACTGAACGACCCGATTATGGGGATGAATCAACAGTATATGTACAGTACATATCTAAACTAAAGATTGAAAGTATAGACGATGTTGTTTACACATGATGATCGCCGTTAGGCTGATATGTGGAGGAGTTCCTTTCGCCTTGTACCGTAGACCATACTCTCGCCCCGCTAAACATCATCATGCCGGACCACACCTACCAATACCAACGTCATGCATCAAGGTACTATAATTTCATAAGGACAACCAGCGACAACAATCATGGCTGCATCTACACCTAGATCTATTTCAAATCCTCGCCGGTTGCTTATACTTGCCCCTGATACCGATGCCCATGCTACTGTCCCGCTGTTGCTCCATGAGCTCACTGGCCATGCTGTACAGTTGACGTCTGCGGCGGCCGCGACGACGACGACGACGACGACGACTGCACCACCAACCCCGCCGTCAGCAACAGTTGACGGCAATGGACATGCGACCAAACAGGATGAACAAGACAAAGACCATCCTGTGCTATTCACTGATAGTCTAGCTGGCTATGTGTCACATCCGCCACTTCGCATCAGGACGAAATATTATTCTGCAGATATACCAATATGGGTTGATGAAGTACCTCTCTCAAGCGCAATGCTTCCTTCTGAGCCATCAACACCTACATCAGAAGACCCGCTTGGCAAGCGAAAATTAAAGAGAAGGGTCTCATCTTCATCAATATCAGACGAGGGTGATGAATCATCCAGCTTGGCAGAATGGAAGAATATGTTCCTTGGTGATGACGCCGAGGAAGTTAGAGATGCTATCGGTGCCATAGTCATATGTGTATCACAACCTAAAGATGGGGTATGTAGCTCCTTAGTGCCCAAAGAACTCATACCTGTGGATGCTCAGGATAGACAAGATATGTTCGAGAAAACATATAAGGATGCAATCAAAGCTATAGTGGAGGTCAAAGCACGAATAGAACAGGAGAGGGAGTTGACTGGAGGAGAAGTCCCTGGCGTCCTTATCGTTCTTGAGAAGGAAGACCAAGACACTAAAGGATCCGCCAATAAAGTAGGGACAGCAGTTCCCGACATCACAACTTATGATGATGACGATCGTCTCACGGCTCGCTCAGCGGCATTCAGCGCCGACTGGTGGGACGAGGAGCTTTCTCAGATGGGAATTTTTGAACTGGAAGTTGTTGGGTGGGATGGCAGTATATCCTCGCCTACCCTGAAGAATGAAGGGAAGGGCAAAAAGAATCAGTTTGGAGAGTTAATGGGCATGGAGCGCGCAAGACAAGTTTTGGAAACGCACGAGTGGAACTCTCCTACTGTCGATGATTCCGGATATAATGACGACAGTAGTGATGGAGAGTCTGGAAATGACGGCGAGAGCCGCAATATAAAGCAGTCAAAGAGGCGTTCAGTCATTGCTGATCTACTTGGGGCCGACTCAGACGAGGAAAACGATGCCAAGGCTGCGTTTGACGCCGATATGATAGGCCTTGATTCAGAGATGGCAGGATTACATATGTCTTTGATGGAGCATGATGAGCATGGACAAGAGAACGAACATGGCCATGGTAGCCATCCTCGTTTTGGCGATAGTAATGGCAATGGGTTTGAAGAAAACGAGGAGGCCCAAGTCGAACAGTTTGCGGCGCTGATGCAAAGAGTGCAGGCGTTGAAGGATATGAATACTGCCGATTTACCATATGAGGAGCGAAAGAGGATGGCGAGGAAAGCTGTGGAGGATATCATGAAGACGATATGATCGCCTTCTCTCAGACAGACCCGCGACTGGTGTTCCTGGCATGATCGCTTCAAATTGATTTCTATCTTTAACCTTTGTGGAGCGACATTTTTTTGATACGACATTGAAAATCTTAGCTACAAACTACGACAGCGGCTTATTTAGGTGTCGCCTTGTGCATTTGTTCAGGCCTTATACTGTGTTACCTTGCTCATAGATTGACAAGTCGAAGACCGTTATCAACGAACGTTGCGCATGAGAAGTGATATTGAAATTCGAAATGCGAAAGCCTCTTCTCGCCAATACCTACGAAGGAGCTGCGTCTGGAAGAAGAGGATACAATTCTGTACATACATTTAGTCATATTGCTGAACACTTAATCAACGTGTCATTTCTGTAGCTGACGCTATCTTCATATATCTCCTTGAATGAGCGGATCCAGGTCATAATGATCTCTGTACCCCTGACTGTACGTTTCTCATCTCCAACCCCTGAACCGTAAATTGTATCAGCATCTTTGAAAAGGTCTCATACATTGAAGTATGTGAAGGGATAGGCACATAAATCACCACATGGTCCGCTTTGATGATATCGTGTATTTATCAAAATATATGGTGCCTGTCAATCTCCATATAATCGCAGTCGTGGCCGTATTTCGTAAGGAACAATCGCACCACCCACAGCATTGAAAATGCCATGGCGTTGTGATTACATGACAGCGCAGACCTTCCATTTATTCTCATAAAGATCTCTAATTTGCTGAAACTCGTGAATATCCATCTTCAGCAATCCCTTGGCCATCATTTTCTCCAGCATCTCCCCGATAAGATCTCTCGTGGTCATATAATTGCAGGACACCGGTTTAGACTCCTCGACTGTTCTGATAGCAAGATCCTTGATGACTTTGTGCATCTTTTCTTGAGGATACATCTGCGCGATATATATCTCGTGCCTCCAGCCGCTATCTGAGTTCTGTGGCTTCCAGTTCACATGTGTCTTTTTACATTGGAATGTTGGCCAGCTACCGACGAATTCGACAGTGAAGCCGAATCCAATGGCGACGTCGATGAATAGACCCCAGCGTGGTGGCACTTCTGGATCAATTTCGTCTTCCACACCGACAAGAAGGGAGAGGGTTGGATAGCCTTCCGGCATCTCAAGTTGTTCGCCATTCTCGCCAGACAGGTAGTCGTGAGTGTCATAGGCGGCGCGGCCAGTGTCATCGATCCACCATTCGATTGTCTTTGTGCTTATAGGTGTAGTTTTAGGCGACATTTTGGTAGAAAATCTATCGAGGCGAGGAATAGGTATTGGATTGTGTGTCTCAATGTCAGACGGTCCTTCGAAGAACGTAATTGTGACTGCTTCTTTCCTTCTGGCGTCTTATGCTGGCATGAGGAAGCAAAGCAAAGAGTGATTGGCTTAGCTCGACGCTGTGATGAACTTATTGGCCGGTCTCACTTCCCTGAGCCTGACCAAGGCGGGATCTACAGCTCCTTATATAAAGCGCAGCTCCTCTCTCCAGCTACGCAAGTACACTTCTATATACGTCCACAGACGTGCAGAATAAGGCCTGCTCTGCTCAATCACCCGAAAAGGCAGGGCCTGGAATTTGAAAGCCATATCTGGTGCAAAAGTCTGCTGCTTAATGCGCACGCTTATCCATTCAATTGAACTTCTCTGATCGATCCAGGTTCCTCATCACATCGAGTGCATCAACATGACGTCCCTCGCCATGGTCTCAATTTACCAGCACATTGGATCTGTTCGTACCGAAGAGGGTGTCCAGTATGACGCTCAGGGACTGGCTGTGGCACTGGCCAGCACTGCATAAGACCCGGGAGCCGAGCGTGGGTAGTTTTCCGTAACACTTTACCGCCTAATGCAAGACGCAGACCTCCATAGTGCAGGAAGCTAGGATGAAGGAGAGGAACTTAGAAGAAGGCTTGTCGATAAGAGCATAAACTGAGGAGGCCAGATCCTCCAATAATACTCTGAAGCTGAGACGATACTCAATCACATCAGCTCAAACAAGTCGTAGTTCAAGGGGACGAAATTGCCAAGCGTAGACACCCTGAGCAGTTGCACACTCACAGGGGGTGAAAAGTATAGATCCGACACCATTGGCATACGACGGAGATGTGGCCCAGGGGTTTTCAAAGAAACCAATCCACAAGCACTCGTCGCAAAATGTCTAAATTATAGCACGAGTTCTGATGAGGTCAATTTCCAATTGCGCATGTCTGTATATTTCAGCTTCCAATCTCCAGTACATCGCGATGCTCTTATCTCCGCGGAGTTTCAACCATCTAGGCAAAATTGATTGATTAACGGCCAACGGTCTTCACCAGTTCAACGTCACAACAAGGTTGCAACAAATGATGAAGATTGAATGATATCACCAAAGTCTCTATCACTTGATAATGGCTAGGACACGATCAGCCCCGCGGGGCAAGCAGGCAGCTTCAACACCATCAGCTGAGCCATCTCGAGCATTCAAGGGCATCGAGCATGCGTCACCGACCAAGACGTTCATACTGCCAAAAAACATCAGCTCTGATGCGAGGCTGGTAATGCTGGAGAATCCAGCGTCTGGGGAATTGAACAGATATCTATACTGCCCGCAACGAGGCATCTTCGAATTTACCGTGATCGACACTGCGAAGGAAGAACCGAGAAGTGTCCTGTTCACGAGCACAATTGAGGGAGTTAATAATGCATCGAATGGGCATACCGAGACAGAGACTAAGGATGTACAGACGGACGTTTCCGCTGTGGTGCAGGAGAAGGGGAAGAAACTAGCTCACAAAGCTCTGATATCAAAATCAGCCCAAATTCTTGTCGCGACACAGGTCGACTTGCTATTCTTCGTCCTTCCTATACTTCTACAACAGGATCGGAACACATCACACGGGCGACAAAGAGAACATCAAAGACTCTTCCAGCCATTGGACGATATGCTTGAGTCACGAGATGATATTTCACGAACGCTGAAAAACGTTCTTCTTGGTCCTCTTAGGTCTCGCGTTGAAGCGCGCATGGTGAAAGTCTGCGATACTGTTGATGCCGGTGAAACTATGTTTAGGATAAATGAGGATAAACTCGTCAAAGAGCTATTTTCCAAAGCTGAAAATGCACTTGATAATGGCAAATTACCACCGAGCATGGAGGAAAAGTTTGTGACTAGGGCACTAGAGACCCCGATGATGACTGTCAAGAGGGAAGATGTTGTCACGGAGACGACGGTGCTCAACAACGCATCTGGTATCCTGGATGAGGAAAAACTATCAACAGAAGGGAATAATCCATCAGGTTCTGAAAATCAGGACGAATCAGAAAAATTGAGGCATCTGCTTCGGCTACGGACAGCTCTTTCATTCATACTTTCATCGTATGTGCCGGAGCACATCAAAGCAAACGTCGAAACACATCTTACTTCGTCAGAATCACCAATAAACTTTGAACCTCTGACAAAACATCTATCACATATTGCCGCGCTTCGTGAACAAGCAGCCGCAGCCGCAGCAATGAACAATAACATTTCCCGCAAAAGAAGTGGTTTAGATGACGAAGAGATGTTCTCAATCAGGCAGGATGTCAAGAAGTTTAAGCTGGAGGAAGAAAAGAAAGAGAAGACAAGGCAAAGCAGGGCTGTGAGAGATCTGAAGAAGGCTGACACAAGTGGAATGAAGAAGCTCAGCTCCTTCTTCGGGAAAAAGTGAAGATGATCCGTGAATTGGGCCTTATCGATACCCTACCCATTGCCCGCGCCTCGTGAAGCCACGGTTGTAACAACCACCGTGATACCCGGGAGATTGCAAATCAATCGGGGCGGCTCCGTGGTTTTCAGTACACGGTTATGAGCCTTTGAGGTCTCATGATTTACAGTGACGGCCAAATGATCGGACATCGCTTCTCAATCATGCTCAATATATTCTCCAACACTAGTTTTGGCCAGGATGGGACCAACCCCGACAATTCATTTGCCCCTTGCGCATTAAAAATGAAGGGGTTCTGCCTTCATCAAACGATCTAGCGTATATGGGGCTGATAAAGCTTCGCTTCCTAGAGAATACAGCAGTCTTCTGAGATCGTGGGCTGCAGACAGCCCATTGTAACCCAAGGACTTACCATGGAATTCACCCAGTTTATGCTTACAAACTTAGAGAATCTACAATTGCACCCTCACGAAGAGGATATATAGACCCTTTCTTTGATATGATGGATGTTCATTGGAGTTCGACCTACTGCCTTCATCTTCCCTGTATCATTTGAAAAAGCTGGAACAGCTGTCAGACGAAGTCCCGAATTCAATCGGACTGCAGTGGTTTATTCGCGCCTTCGTACGTCGACCGTATCACACGTGGTTTCAAAAAACTCCGTTCTGGAAAGCATACGCCCTATCGTAGCCGTGGCGCATTTCAAAACATGCGAGATCGATCCCGACCCACTTTGCCGGAAGAGCTGCCGTAAGGGAGGCGTGATTTTGGCACAGCTCCCCTCGATCTCATCTCCTTTCCCTGCACGGATGGAGCTTTCAACCGTCATCATCATTCTCGGACATTATAGGTGCAGACGGACCATAGCATAACGTATGCCCAAGAGAAGCCGAGTTTACACTACATCAATTCTTTGAATAAATGGCCGAGGTGTACGTCGTCTATGGCTTCCGCTGGAACCGTGGGCCATCTCCCAAAGCGTTCGGTGTCCGCGCATATGTGACCTACCACGATATACTCGATGCAGCGTCGGAATACCTTCAAGAACCGCTTACGAACCGTTGTGTCCTTGAATCTTTCGAAAAAGTTGATCCGGACATTTTGAAGATATTGCCTGATTTACAATTGATCGAGCAATATGACCCAGACGACACGAGCGCGGCGGCTGTTAGCCAACCTTATGCATATGTCGCTGCGAAGACAATGACAATGGGAGACAGGGGGAAGAAGGGCGGAGGGTTAAGTCTATCCCTTGAGGAGCTCATAGAAAAGGGACCGGGGTTGAGTCAAAGGGCCCGTGAGGCTTTCGAAAAATTGAAAGACACGCTAGCGCCGGAATCGAAAATGGGATGGTTCATCGTGTATAATGGTGATCCAGAGCGGGCGATTGACGATGAGGATTATGACAATGGCCACAGCGAAAGAGGTTATGATCAGGATGATGGCGATGAGACAATGAATGATTACTCTATAGCGTCCCATTCAACAAGGTCAAAGGAGTTGAATAAAGCGAGGTCGTTGCCGGTGAGTGTATGGTTTTCCGGATCCCAATCAATTTTTTACCGTGAGAACTAACGGAACGCAGCAAATACGTGGAAACAATTCAGGGTCGACATCAAGGAAATGGAAGAGTTTCTGGGGAAAGAAATGACCTTGACCAGTAGAAGCGGTCTTCTGCTGCGAGATTTATACGTACATAGCAATACAGCAGAAAGGAGAGAAATGCGATTTCTTCGGACAATTGACATGTCTTTTTTTGGAATTCTCGAACAACCAGGGAACCCCTGAAGTACAGGGCCGGCCGTGCACTTTGCTGCAGGAAATAGAAGACCGCAGAACTCGGAGGCCGAGACACTATTGCTTCTCCAGCTCTTCAATACTCCATGTTGCGCTTGGATTAAAGGGCCGTGGGTATGAGGAAAATGCCGCCATATTACTACCTTTTGTGTCCGCATACTATGAGCCCAAATTGACTCGGCCAAAGTTAGTATTAAGCATATTTGGGCGACATCATTAGCTTTACAAATTGCAGATGTCAGCCCAACCACTATCACATCTCGTAGCAGTCATTTCACCACCCAGTATGATACAATGAAGCCGAAATCACATCATCATCGTCATCATCATTGTCATCATCACCACTTTTTCCCCCTGAGATGAGACAAGGCCAATTTGATATCTGAAGGCGGTCGTGTGCGGCAGTATTCGAACCTCACGTATCTTCTCCCTGACTCGCAGAGCTCTATCAACGACATCGACATCAACGTCAACATCAACATCTGCTATCAGGACAAAACGTCGCAAGACTGACTTCAATGTGATTGGATGGTGGTTGCGGTGGGAGATTATCGTGCGCCTTGATCTTTCGAAGGAGTTCAAGAAGAAAGAATTAGGCAGAACAGCTGTCTTGGGCCGATAAGCTACCGGCAGATCGAGGGTTATAGCCTCAACTGAGGACGACAACGACGACGATGGTCCTCTCTTTCATACTCATCCAGAACCGACAGTGAGTTCTCTGAATAAGAATATGATATATAAAAATCAAGGTCGTTACTAATTACTTCTGAAGGGGAAAGACACGCCTGGCGAAATGGTACGCTCCATATACAGATGACGAGAAAGTCAAGTTAAAAGGCGAGGTACGACATCATTGATCGTTCACCCTACTCGAGAAAATGGCATAGTATTGACCGGGCTCATAATCTCAGGTTCACCGGCTTGTTGCTCCACGCGACCAAAAGTACCAGTCCAACTTTGTCGAATTTAAACGCAGCACCAAAATCGTTTATAGACGTTATGCTGGCCTTTTCTTTTGTGTCTGCGTAGACGCAAACGACAACGAGTTGGCCTACCTCGAAGCAATACATTTCTTTGTTGAAGTCCTGGATCAATTTTTTGGAAATGTTTGTGAGTTGGATTTGGTTTTCAATTTTTATAAGGTAAGCTAAGCTATACACGTGTGCCCCCCCTGTGTGAGAATGATCGACTAATTGTATGTGAAGGTCTACGCCATACTAGATGAGGTCTTTCTCGCTGGCGAGATAGAAGAGACCAGCAAGCATGTCGTATTGACAAGGCTTGAGCATCTTGATAAACTCGAATAATTCACAGCCGGCTAATATACATACCGCCAGCTGAAATAATGTACAATCTATGCTAGGATCTCCTTCCCGCGTTTTCTGGAGTCTGATTATATGTCCCGGTCTCTAAGGTTGCAAGTGCCCGCGGACATGTGGCCGGCAATGTCGCCCAATCATGCACTCTGTCGTCACTGGTCTAGTGTGGAAGGTGCAACCGTTACTCTCCTGGGAAATATCAGCTTGCCATAAGGCCAAAGTTGAGTAACCCTGACCCGCGGCTGTGCAACAACGGATAGTCCCTTCCCCGGTTACTGCCTTTGGACAAAGGCTTACTGGGGAAGTCGCGATGACGGAAAAGCATACCAATGACAAACTGCCGAGCTTTACATACTACCTTGTCGGAGATTCTTCAGGATATAGGAATACACAGGCCATGGCATCCGCGGGAAGTTACAACTAAAAAGGCATCTCTTGCTCATGAGCTTGATTCTACCAATTCTACCGTATTGTGCAGCATATAGATGTGGCCTGGTACCAGCTCGTGGCCAAAGTAAAGTTACTGCACCAACATGGTTCAGGGGTTTCCCGCCGTTGAATCACCAAAGTATGTACGCACCCACGTGGCGCTTCGTCTCCCTCTCTGTAGCACATCGTTCGTCACACTATATGACCGCTGGATCTGAATCGCACAGGCTTGGTCCTTACCCTGAAATTGACAGGAAGACACGGTGAGGAGATATATTTTAATATAGGGTCTCCTCCAGTTCATTGGGCCATGGTCTTCATCTTGAGCGACTTCGAAGCCTTTCGTTTCTACTGTGAGCCATAGACTGGGATTCATTTATACCCTCGTGCAACGGGACAGAGAAGCACGAACGCGATTGCAGGAGACCGCACACATTTGCGGTCAATTGAAGATAGTCGTTCCGCGATCGCTCATTGACCATGAGTGTGCTGTTGAACAGTGTGACATCATGCAATGCCGTAAATCCAAACTCACTCAAGAAATATGAAAACAGCCTACGAAGTAAGGTTGCATGCAGACCTGGACTGGACTGGTACCGGGAACTGGGCCTAATTCTTCAAGCCGTGATGCTATGACATCTTTTGATTGAGGCTCCATGTGGCCAATTGAAGATAGAAAAGGGACAGAATCAAAGGGATCTGAAGAGCATCCTCTTCATCTCAAGATCTTTCGTTCTCCATTCTATCATTGGTATCTGTCACACACAGTCCCTTTTCCTTCGCTCTAATCTCCTCATATTCAAGCCTTGTACACGCTGGCCGCCTCCAAGCTTGTCACGCCTATTAGTCTGATACTATTCTTACCCTCTGCGCCCAGAAGTAAGACTTCCTCTGACCCACCTTGAGATGAGATTTGTTTGGCCAAACAATCAGATTGTTTAGACAGCCCGCCTGCACTTCCCTCCGGTTTGCCGGAGAAGCCTTGTTTGACTTTGTCTTGCTTCGGGACAAATCCTTAACTCTCTGTTCGCAAAGTTTGGGTGAAAAAAAAAGGGACAAAAGTGTGCGTTCTGCAGCCCGTAAGTTGCGCTATAGCCGAATGGAGAGCTAGGGAAGGCAAGCAGGGAAAGCCAAAATCCGATAGCCTGGTAACATTGGCGCTGTTGATTGAGACAAATCAGGGCGCTACACACCAGCCGTTGAGCAGATAGCTCCATTGGGGACTCATGATATGATGCGGACTGCGCCCCGATTTCTCTCACGGCTTCTCTTTTTTATCTTCCCTTTTCCTCTTCCTCTGGCTTCCGCTTTCCAAGCGGAATTCACCTTCACGCCTTAGTCAATCCGCCCCCTGTGTCGCTTCATGGCTTCTGAATGTTCTCCCAATTGAGATCGTACATCACATCTGACCACATTCGCTGAGAACTCGCATATTTTCATCCTGACTGGTCCTAATTCAATCGCTGGAAAATTTCTTAGACCTAAATTCGTGCTGCTTTTTGCTCTGCCAATCCTTGTTCTGGCTGGCTGATTGTCTGTCAATTGACGTCTCGCTGCGTTGACGTGATCGTCATCTTGTCGTCGTCATTTTCTGTCTCGAATTCTCCACGTTCAAGAAAGGTTATGAGACATTATTCACCTACTTCAAGACACGGACAGCCAAAATATCCGTGACTCTGGATCACCATCCTTCAACTTTTCCAACCTTCCTGATTCCTTTTACTGTGACAGATACATTCCTGCTGGACCACCAACAAGGGTCTATCTGGCGGATTATCATTGTCAATTCAGCTGGTTTCAGTCTTTGGTTTTGAGATTGTTCAGCATATTCCACCGCTAATCTTCGGAACAACCTGGACGTGCTTTACTTCGCCACACTCGTACATCCATACGCCATCTACATTCGCTTGTTCAAACATCAAGATATTTTCAATTCATCGCAACTCTACTAGTTAATACTAATTCCACCATATACACAATCTCTCACCAATCATTCGCTAAACCCACGGTCGGGTGGTCACTCGACGGGTGATATTCCTCACCCATACCATCGTCTTCAACAAGTCGCCAGCACTGTGATTAAACACCAAGATGCTGAATTTCGTCGTCATTTTCACCGTCGCCTCGTGCTTAGCGTCACCAGTCACTGCTTCCTCGATTGTTTCTAAATACCATTTGAAGGAATTACCGACGTGTGCTTTACAATGCCGTCAATACGAAATTGCACAACAACGTTGTGCGTCTTCATTGCATATCGAAAACAACCATTCACTCGATAACAATTGTTTCTGCGACATTTTGGCACAAGAACATTCCAGCTCCATATGTTCAGAGTCCTGCACAAGCGAAGAGGAGAGACAGCAATTGAATAGTTGGTTAGACAGGATATGTCGTCGTGCCGGTGCACGTCGACAGGATGCGGCAGCAGCAGGCGATGCGGCGGCCGCAGCTCCCGGGACTGATGCGGCAGCAGCAGCACCAGCAGACCCCAACGCTGCTGCACCACCGGCAGGGCAAGGAGGTCAAGACGGGGCTGGAGGAAACAACGCGGCCGACCCTGGGAATCAAGGACAAGGGGGTCAAGGTCAGGCCGGAACAAACAATGCAGCCAATACCGGGGATCAAGGACAAGGAGGAAATGGTCAAGCTCCAAATCCAAATGCAGGATCTCCTACACAAATGCCAACTCCAACGGATTCAACTTCGGCATCGGCAACCTCAGCATCCCAAAGTCCGGTTCACTTCCCGGAAGAGCCTCACGAGAAGCCCTCTGAATGGTAAGTTCGGAATTAAGCAATACAGAAACCTTCGCGGCCGGCAATGACATTATGATGCTAATTATAAACAAACAGGCCCAAGAAATATGGTCGCTGGCTAGCAATGGCGATCGTCCTCGTTGTTGGATTCACAGCATTGACGATCTTTTTGGTTTGGCTCAAACGCCATATTCACAAGAAGCGCGCTGAGGAAAGGGCTCTTCTGCAAGAACAGGCCCTCGAGGCTGCAGCTGCTGGTTCCGATGATGGACCGGGAATGAGCACGAATCCCCGGGCTCCTGGACTTGTCATAACGGGACAGGAACCGGGGACTCATGTTGCAGTCAAAAGTGATCCTGACCCAGAAGCAAATCCTCCGGCTGTTGGATTCAGCCACGCCCCTGGAACTCGTTATACTGCCTATGACCATATGCTAGCGGAGCAGCAATTACAGGAGGAACAACAGCGTCAAAAAAGCCAAAGTGGGAGTGCCCGATCAAGAATCTCAGCATTATTCGGGCGCGGACCAAAATCCCCTCGTGATATGATTTCAGAAGAAGGCCCTGCCCCTGGCTTAAACATGCCAGTGCACGAATCACCACACGAACTCAACAGGGATCAATTAAGTTACCCTGCTCCCACTGACACTGAGAGGTCACATACACCAAGACTTAGGTCATAAACCGCCCCGGTGCCCGTTGTATAAAAAAGCCGTGGATTGTGTTTCATGTCCCTTTCATTTGTTCTTTTGCACCATCACCACTTTTGCCAGCCTTCCTTCACATGTGCATCTGACGAGAAACCGCTTGCTACTGCTCTTCTTGAGATCACAACTAAGCATTTTCCCTACTATCATCATCTGTGCTTTATCTCTGCTTTCCCATCATTTTTTGTTCCGTCCCCAATATATCCCTTACGTCTGAATGTTACGTTTTTGTTGTTGCTTGTGGTCGGATCGGTCTTCGCAATTGTTGGCAACTGTGAAGACCATACTATCTCATCCACGAAAGCTCCTCTTATGTTTCCTCTCCGTTTTTCCTGCCATATTTTCGTTATCTTCCCCGGATAGATCTCTCGATTTGGACATGCGACTTGATGTGTATCTGATAGCGAAAGATTTGTATGTAACGCATCTTCAAAGAACACGACTTCAAAGAATGCAAACATCAAATTTGGTGTATTCAATGCCGAACTATAGAACGGTGATACTGACGATTTTGACATCCTCAATTGGCTTTTCCTTGAACGTTTTAACGTTTTCGATTTTATGCACGACATCCATGCCTTTGACGACCCTGCCGAAAACGGTGTGCTTGTTGTCGAGCCAGGGGGTCTTCTCCGTTGTGATAAAGAATTGACTGCCGTTGGTGTTAGGTCCTGCATTCGCCATTGATAGTGTATATGGTCTGTCATGCTTGAGACTTGAGAATTCGTCTGCGAATTCACCACCCCAAATGGACTCGCCTCCTGTACCGTCACCTAAGGGGTCACCGCCCTGAATCATGAACTTGCGTATGACGCGGTGGAATATAGTACCATTGTAATACCCGTTCCGCGAATGTGTGACAAAGTTCTCGACAGTCTTGGGTGCCACATCGGGGAATAGACGGAGTTGAATGTCGCCAAGGGATGTGTGTAAGATAGCACCGGAGCCCCTTGACTCGTCGACTGCAGCTTTCCCCTTCTTGAGGACATCAGTGTCGGCCTGTCTTGGCCGCTCGTTCTGCACGTCTCGAGTTTGTTTCGAGATTTCTGTCTCCTTCGTGAACATGTAGAATCTGACCTTGGCGTAACCGGTCGAGACGAGCATTGGATCTCGTTGTTCAGCCTCTTCAAGTAGCGGGTTGGAACTTGCAGCCATTAATATAGTGACCAACCCCTTCTTCTGAGGCTGACCCTGGTACATGCAAAGATTGAGGGCGCGGAAGGGTTCGTCTTGGCCGAAAACGCGGACAACGCGGTTGGTGTAGGTGTTTATACATTTGATGCCGTGAAGACTGCCATATAAGACAAAGTGGCTTGACTCATCGAAGATGACATTGACTTTCGAAGCTGTTGAAGGGCCCTCTAGACCACGTTCTATCGCCATGCGCCGCCCAAATTCAACCTCGTCAAACTTCGCCAGAGATGTCCCAGCCTGTTGCATCTCTGTTAACGTCGTGAGTGATTCATCATATGTTCGATATAGCTTTCCTGTGGGGAAGTCGAAGATACGAATTTGTCTGTCTGGGAATGAGTAGGTAGCGAATCGTTGACCGTCGGGGGATATGGTTATAGATGCAGGTGTAGATTTTGCTTTCTTGAATGCGAATAGATTTGTTGAGGATTTGAGCTCGAAGACGTTGTCCGGTTTGGAGAAAGACCCGTCCTCTGCTCTCCAGTACTCCAGCATGCCGGATTCGTCGGCAGAGACCACACAATTGTACAAGGAGTTGAAAGCTAGGGCATTGACAGGTTGGCGATGGAGTGATGTTGTTGTATACATTGGCTTGTCGGATACTGTAGTGCCATTAAAGACATCGATTCTGCTGTCTGTATCACTTGTGACGGCGAATAGGGAGAGTGAAGCTCCTCGTGGATGAACCCAGCATATGCCGCGAGGGATATACTCAAGAGTGACGACGGCCAATAGATCTGGAAAGCGTCAGACGACAATTCTCAACATAGGTTCATGGCAATCTAACAAAACTCACCAAAGCTGATAACATCAAAGATCTTAACTGTCTTGTCTGTACCGGTAGTCGCAAAACTCCTGCCGTCTGCACTCACACTGACACCTTTAACCTCACCAGCATGAGCTTTGAACTCCTTCACAAACTCAACACCACCTTCACCAGCAGGCGTCTTCTTCCAGAACTTGACAAATCCATCGATAGAGGTGGTGATTAGGAAATCCGTATATGGAGTCATTGTGACAAATGAGAGCTGGTCTCTGTGCATCAGGGACTTGGAGTAGCGCAGCCCAGCGGGCAACGAAGCAAGGTAATGTTTCTCATAAGGAAGCTTCCGGCGCTTCTTCTTAGGTGCAGCAGTAGGTAGCGCCGGACCAAAGTCATCATCAGATGAAGAGGAATCTGTAGATCCAGGTAAGGTAGAGATTATAGGATTAGCGATGCGCGCATGATTATAGCTTGATATGATGTGATATTGGAGAACAAACCGGCATCCTCGACGTCGCGGGGTCTCTTATTCGTTTCAGCAGCCATGTCAGCCATATCCAGAGCTGCCCAATTGTCTTCTTCCCTCTAAACAACTGTTCTGATCAATATTTCGTCTGTATCTTGTCTATATATCGCTGTCAATCTAGTATGCGCAGGACACAGATACCTGTGCCCTTGTCAGTGGTGGTGGGTGCTCCGCGGGCGGCAGAACTGCCCATGTCGTCCACTCTTCCTCCTTCGTCCAATTCTCCCCCCGTCATTTTTTTTTCCTGCGCCCATACAAAGTACACATATCGAATAATCTACATCCTCCTTCTCTCACCAATATACAGATATCCCCCCTTTTCAGGCCATATATTCCTCTTTTGCTGTATTAGCTAGGGGTCGCATAATCATTCACAATGGTATGTTGCAATTCTACATGCTCTATCATGTCTTGATCTTCTCATTTCTGTGCTGTTGCTGCTTGTAGTAAGCTGTCGCTGCTCCTCACTGACCGCAAATGTCATGTTAGGCCACCTCTTTCAATACACCTACGCAAATCTTTGCCGACGATGTCGTCGAGGAGAAGGGCGAGAATGCGCGTCTCTCTGCCTTTGTCGGCGCCATCGCCGTTGGTGACCTCGTCAAGAGCACCTTGGGACCAAAGGGAATGGATAAGATCTTGCAATCTGCGTACGTCTTCTTAGCGATATATAGGGAGGGGTTTGAAGAAAAATTGCTGGATGAATGCTGATTGTGTTTGTTTTTTTCTTTTTGTTTAGGTCGACTGGTCAGATCATGGTCACAAACGATGGTGCCACCATCCTAAAAGCTATTGCCCTCGACAATGCTGCCGCTAAGGTGCTCGTGAACATCTCTAAAGTCCAGGACGACGAAGTCGGCGACGGCACTACCTCCGTCACAGTCCTTGCTGCAGAGCTTCTTCGCGAGGCTGAGAAGCTCGTCGAGAGAAAGATTCACCCACAGACTATCATTGACGGTTACAGAATAGCCAGCAAGGCCGCCCTAGAAGCTTTGGATAGAATCGCCGTCAACAACAGCAACAACCCAGAGCTGCTCCGCAATGACCTTGTGTCTATTGCCCGCACGACGTTGAGCTCTAAGGTCTTGAGCCAGGATAGAGAGAAGTTCGCCAATTTGGCTGTTGACGCCGTTCTTAGATTGAAGGGCTCTACCGACCTCAGTCACATCCAGATCATCAAGAAGGCCGGTGGCAAGCTCAGCGACTCGTACCTCGACGAAGGTTTTATCCTCGATAAGAAGATTGGTGTCAATCAGCCAAAACGCTTGACCAATGCGAAGATTCTCGTTGCCAACACCGCTATGGATACCGATAAGATCAAGATTTTCGGCGCCAGAGTGAAGGTCGACTCGACAGGCAAGTTGGCTGAGTTGGAGAAGGCTGAACGCGAGAAGATGCGCGCCAAGGTTGAGAAGATCAAGGCACACAGGGGATAGG
>AZGZ01000006.1:90588-107169 GCA_001636715.1 Ascosphaera apis ARSEF 7405 | reverse complement strand
TTTGTAAATAGGAAAACGCACAATGTAAGCATATATGGTGGATGGTGCCCTGGAAGAATATCATATGAGGATCACCAAGGCCGAGGAGCGAAATACGTGTGAGGCAACGCTAGAACCTCCTCAATTGAATTCCCAGATAAATCACATATGTACGTTGAAAGGATGACTGACAATTGTGCAGATCCATATCAATGAGGACCTACCATCAGACTAGATAATTCATCCCTGAAGGACTATGTTTTCTCGGGACGCAAAAGCCAACCTAGAATTGACACGGAGCTGCTCAAATACTGGTTTTACCTCCTGATGAAGATTTGGAGAGCACTAAATCATGATGCAATGGCTATGGATTGGACGGATCTGACATGTCCAAGAAGGAGAAATCCTGACTTCTACCTATCACTGCACTTGGAGACTCAACGGAAAAGAAAAAGGGGCAGGAAACAGTTCTCAAGCCGGGCACGAGTATGACTACTCAAAATCTGATACCGTCAAATCCTCTAGCAGCTATCACCGACGAACGCCCGTCAACTGTTTGAGAAGTAAAAGTGCCTATGATAGCAGCATAGACGGTGCTCCTAACAGCATCTGCCCAAGCTATATGTCATGTTGTGAAAACAAAACAAGGAGTTCATGCTTCTCCATACTTCCTCCCCATGCGGATACTTATTTCTGGGCACCTCTCGGCGGCGTGGAGACTAGTTCTGGACGGGACCTGCAGCGAAGTTTCAGCTTCATTTGCTTCAGCGCATTTCATCCTCGCTTCAGAAACGTGCGACCTAGTGCTGTTTCTTCGGAGTCATAGCCCCTTAGACAAGCCGGAGCTGAGTGAGAGAAAACAGACGGAGACAGGAAGACGAAACGAGACTTGGAAAAAGAAAAAAAGGAGGGAAAAGGCCCATATCTGAACCACAATGATCATATAGCTTCTAGATTCTCTAGAAGGCACGGAATCCATTCCATTCACTCTTCTCTTTTTCCTTCTGGTCCTTGCCTTCCACCATCCGGACTTGAACTTCCCCGGAGCTTCAAAGCGTCTTGTGCTTGCTTTTGCGGTTGTCTGCCTTGCTGCAACTCATCGTCATCCTGGATTTTATCGTCAGCTTAACGGTCCGTCGATCCCCTCGTGTGCTGTGATTCGGGGGGCGGATACTCGGTGCAGCCAATTGATTGAGAAGCTCTCTACAAAGTACAACCACGCAGCTGAACGCTTCACTCTGATCCTGACTCGTCGTCGCACACACACTTCGCCTCAGCGCTTCGAAACTCCCGCTCGCCCACGAGTTAATAACTTTGAATTATTCCCTGCATTGACCGCTCCCTACAGCCGTGCTGCGGTGTATAAAAAAAGGAAAAGCAAGCAGGGAACAAGGGTAAGGGAAGAAAAGAAAAAAATCGCCAGGGCAATAGAAGAAGGCAAGGTAGAACCAGAAAAAAGCAAATCAGAGCGATGCCCCCCTCGACAGCATAGACGAACTTCACGAGATTCTTCAGGAAATCTTTCTTTGTCACCTTCTTCCTTGAGAAATCCCAGTCTTTTATCCTTATCGCGGCTACTTGTCTGCTTGACTGGCTGGCTTTCTCCAGCTGGAGCAGTAGTCCACGACTTATAGCTACGGCCACCTAGCCAGTCTTCCATTGGGACAGATCTTCGAGGCAAAATATGTCTTCACAATACACTACCTCCTCAAATAGCCAAATGGCGACACAGCAGGCACAATCGCATATCGGATTCGGTCCTAACACTTCCTCCAGCTACAACTCGCCCAACCTCACCGGCCTTGTATGCAATGTCCATCAAACAACGGGCCAGTGCCCGCCTCCTTTTGCGGGCGCTTCGCATACGGTCATTGGCGATCAAATGTACCTTTTTGGGGGAAGGCTGATCAACAGATCTCGCGCCGAGTTATCGAACGACATCTACGTCTTCGACATGATGCACCGGCATTGGACTAAATTAGAAGTCAATGGGGAATTACCGCCGCCGAGATATTTCCATAGCATGTGTGCATTGGGAGAGACGAAGCTGGTCTGCTATGGTGGCATGTCTATCAAACCCTCGATTCCAAATTTGAGACGGACACACACGAGATCGAGCGAAGCGTTGTACCTCCAAGCAACAAGGGAGCCGCAGCAAAGGCAGCAACAACAGGGGACGGTGGACGATGACGAGAATGTCACAACGCTCTCTGACGTATATATCTTTGATACCGTCACGAAAACATGGACATATGTGCCCGCAGAGAACCCTCCCCTCAGTCGATATGCGCACTGTGCGACAATAACACCGTCGACAAGGTTCTTCTCCTCTAGCTCGTTCCATAATTCTTTACGTCAACTTGAGCCGGACGTGAATGGACGAAAGATTGCAACACCAGGTACAATTGATGGAACAGGAGGAGCTGAGATGATAATAATCGGCGGGCAAGATCGCGCAAATAAATATATTGACCAAATCGCAATCTTCAATTTGCGAAGCTTGACATGGACGACCGCTGCGCCATTCCCTATGACTTTCGGCGCATATAGAGGCTCAATGTTTCCCCTTAGAGACATGAGGGCTGATGAGATCGGGGCGGGTCAGAAGCAGGAGGCCGCTGGAGAGGCAACAGTGACAGAGAGTGACACGAGTGCAGATTCTACAGGTACACCAATTGTCATGTATGCCAATTACAATTTCATGGATCCCCGGCTGGAGATGTGCATACGTTTGCCCAATGGCCAAACTATTGAGAAAGAAATCCAAACAGGACAGGATATACCTCCGGGTCTACGATTTCCTTTCGCTGAGCAGCTCCATGATTATCTAGTGCTTGGAGGTGTCAACTACTCATCAACCGAACAGGAATATTCTCTATATGCCTTGAATCTACGGACACTCAGTTGGGGTAGAATCGATGCCGGAGGGACGGTCCTGAGTCGCGGGAGCTGGAATAGCGGATTCTTATGGCCCCGACGAAATAAATATATTGTGTTTGGTGATCGCAATCGCAGCATGGAAACAGACTACAGGGCACGAAGGGTGAACTACGGCAGCATATGCATGGTGGAGCTCGAGTCGTTTGGCCTCTATGATAACCCACGGAGAAGAGAGCCGGCAGCATCGCATCATGTATCTGCAAGTGCTCCTGCATTGCCTGCACAATTGATGCCTAAATTCAGAAAAATGAGCGCTGCTGGTGCAGGGGGTGGAGGCAGACCATATGCATCCGCTGCGGTTGAACTAGGGAAGCTTGCGCTGTCACTAAATGAAGTGGCTGATATGGAGCTAATATCCATCGAGGGCGAGCGGATACCGGTGAATTCACATCTTCTTGCGAGAAGATGGGGTCCGTACTTCATCAGACTCTTGAGAGAAGCTACGAGTGTAAATCGGAATCAAGCTCTCGCGGCTGCTGTATTGCAATCAAGGCATAAGCAGGCGAGCGATGCCCTGGGAGGGCAAGATCCAGATGAGATCGCTAACAATCGCATGTCAACTATGACAATCACACCTACACAGACGCCAACAATACAATCAGGCAAGAGGATGAGCACATATTCCGCTGCCTCTACTCTTGTATCCCAAGGTAGTCAATCCTCGCAATTATCCAACACGACACCGTCGTTAAACAGGGGTGGCAGCTTTCAGTCCTCTCAGCCTACGGCGATCTCTAAAATAGCATCTTCCAGCCTCGAGATACCATCCTCACAGAATTTGATACCAACCAATCGACCAAGAATGCTTTATCTACCGCACACCTATAATACCATCAAACTCCTTGTTCACTTTTTATATACATCTTCACTACCGCCAATCACCGACGAACAATGCTCACCACAAGCATTCTGCTCCCTTCTACAATTAGCAAGACCATACCAAGTCGACGGTCTTTTGGAGGCAACCGTTGAGCGCTTGCATGAAGTACTCGACAGCCGAAATGCCGCTGCCGTGTTCAATGCTGCCGCAATGGCAGCAGGATGTGGTCGTGGTACAGGATTCCAAAGTCTGTTCGATGCGACCTCAGACCAAGACGAAGAGCTCGCTCAAATCGCGGCAAAAGTCAATTCTGAGCATATCAACGGTACAGCATCCCGACCACCCGTTCCTGAGCCAGCTCGGCCACAGCCTCATAGGCGCCCGTCTGCTGCGTTCAGTACATACTCAGAGGCAAACACTGTTCAACAGCAGCATCCGCCACCGGTTTCTTCAAATGTAGCTGGACCTCCACCCATTCTCAGACATCAGTCTTCGAATCTTTCTAGCACCAAGTCCCGATCACGGACTAGGAGACCTTCTGAATTTGAGATTAGTCTCGAAAGCGGCAATCGACACAGGGCCGGGTCCGTTAGCAGCAACGTCACAGCGAATTCAGCAACTGTAGCACCATTCAATATCCGCGCGGAAATTGATGAGATGCCTAGGAACGGAAGTCTGGCGACCACTTCCTCGTCAAGCCTGCGTGCAGGATTCAACAGTCGCCCCACCAGTGATACAGCAAATGCTGAGATATGGAGTTGTGGACTCAGTCCCGTTGTAGGGTTGCAGAAGCGAGGGTTGCGAGGATTGATGGAAGTGCGTCATATGAGACGAGTACGTGGTGTTTCGGTCCATCATCAACAGCATTCCTCCAACTATAGTGATATGCCACCGCCGCCGGCGTCTAATAGTGGTTATGGTATCAGGAATACCTCGTCTGCATCTATTCTAACAGCTCGTCGTGATGGGGTTGGGCCAGTAATATAGTTAGATGCACATGGGGGGTTTATGATATTTACTATCTCCAGTACCTTATTTGGGATCTTCAACTCCTTGTATATAAAGGGGTGATACAACCCCTACTAACAACATATTCATCCAGTACATGTTACCCGAAGCACAAATGATAATCATTATAGGACAACCGGGCCTGATACGGTGTCTGGTGCAGGTATATACAAATTATTTTACAATGCAAATTTTATCTATTTAGACTATTTTTCTCTGTTTATGCTTTCCATGTCAAGTTCCACACATTCTGGCCTCTCCTGAAGGGGACAACCTCAATCCCTTCCTCACCCTTAATGATATCAGGAACAACCTGTGCGTTCTCCTTCTCTAAAACAATTCTAGCCGTAGATGAGGAGTGATCACCGAGCTTATAAAACGCACGACCCCTTTGGCTAAGGAATTCGTCAATAGCCTCGGGAGTAGCCTCCTCCTTAGTCAACCATCCCTGAGCAACCGCCTCCTCAACAGCGCCAACAACAAGCTGAGCACACCAGCCCTGCGTAAAGCAGCCAGCAGCAGCCTTCTTGATGCCAGTCTTCGATGAAACTGGGTGAGGTGCGGAATCACTACCGAAGAAAAATTTACCGGTCTTGCCACCCTGAACAACGGCTTTCAACAAGGCGAGGCGGTCTCGGGGTGTCTTGGCGATGGGTTTGCAGAAGTTGAATGCATCGCCTGCAACTTCGTCGATGGTGATCCAGAGATGGTGGGCTGTGATGGTACCTGCGACATTGGGTCCGCAAGCGTTGACGGCCTCTACGGCGTCAGCTGTGGTGCAGTGTTCTAGCACAATGCGAAGGCTATGGTCTATTAGTGATCTAGGTTCAAGAGTCTATGTCGGTTTTAAGCATTGATACTCACTTCGGGAAGTCCTTGTGGATCTTCAACAGGGTTGGCAAAAACCTGGGCTCTGCGTTCAAAACAGTGATGGCTTCACCATGCTTCGACGAGTCGCAGGAGAAATCCTTAGGTGATGTGCTTGGGACCTCTCCATGCAAGTTGAGAACCAGATCATGCTTCTCCATGGCGGCGAATATGGGATAAAAGATCTCATAATCGACGACACCGGCGTCGGAGTTGGTTGTGACGCCGGCTGGATAAGCCTTAAGGCCATAAATGCCCGCTTTAGCAGCTTGCTCAATTTCATATGGCGTAATTGAAGGCTCGAGGTAAAGAGTCATAAGATAATTCACGCTAGGGTCGAGCTCTTGAAGACGTTTCTTGTACTCCAAAGCTGCAGAAACCGTCGTGATCGGAGGAACGAGATTAGGCTACCCATGACATCAGCCAAAACGTCCTGGATAATAGCTCATATATATTGCGTTGAGATTGCACCTGCTAAGGCGTGCATACCATGACGTAGACGGTGTCAACGCCTCCCTCCTTGATTGTAGGGACGACAGTCTTCATCATAGCACCATCGCGCAAATGAACATGGAAGTCCACAGCGGGCGACAGTTCAACTCTCGATGGGAATGACATGATGCTTCTTGATTGATCCAGTGAGACGACTGGCGGTCTATTTGTAAAACCACTTCTTGATATCAGGTTCCTGTTGAAGCAATCAGTCATTTGTCCTATAGTGCTTCTAGCTGAAAAACCTACCTGATGAGCGAGCAATTCGTAGTAAATGCGCGGATTGGATAAGCTCGCATCACTCAATCCTCAAAACGATAAGCTATATCTCTATCTCATGTCTGACAATTTCTGTATGTTTTGACGACGTCACAATCGCCGTTGCGAGCGATTTGCGGGAGGTTTGCGCCGGTGCAAATAAATTCCGCACCCGTCTCAATGCCCGCTTACCTCACTCAACAGCGAATACTGGCACATAACCAACCCCAAATATGTCAGGAGAGCAATGGCAATGACACGGCTTGCATCTCTGAGCGTTTGCTTCTGGCTGGGGTCATCGCAGTATGGAAAAGAAAAATAATCCATGCTTTGGCAGAGCGCAACTCCAAGAAGTGGGTTTTACCAATAGGTATAAGCAGTGAAAGGATTTGGGAAATGGAACGTGAAACAATAGGACAGGAATCATAAGCTACGGTCTTATGCAGTTGGGGGCAATGCATAGACATTGGAGGTTCAACCTGTCTCTTCATTTCTTGCGAGAGTTTTTGAGGGATTAGGGGCTTCATTATATTCAGGGGCTCTCAGCATCGCCAAATCCATACTCTCCATCATGTTCATACATAGCCCTTACGAATTTAGTAGCGAACTATAAGATAAAGCTTCGGTCTATCTTTCCAGCAATATCAGACTCGCGAAAAGATTCTGTTGATGAGGAATATTGAGCCAGCGTAAATATCCAGGTTGGCATGTCATCTCGCAACCCTCACAAACGTACGAACCACTTGGCAGACGTGGGTGTTCGTCCTCCATGCGATCTATGCTCTCCACACAAGAGATAAAATTGAGCATAAATACGCTGATAAGGTCTTTCCAATTACAATAATTGTCTTCGAACGTATATCATCTTTCATGCAACTCTTTAGATGAAGTTGATGGGAGAACTTATGACAGGCTGAAAATAGCAGTATTGTGTCAATGACGTAATGCGCTAATTCAGAGTTCTGGTGACGTCAATGTAAGACACACGAAGCCGGACAGGAGAGAGGAAGATCGAAAGACATCAACAAAGACATCGAAATACACATCGCCATCGACAACAATGATTAGGTATGATAGGGAGAGACAGCAGACACACAGCAGTTAGACAATGACTTGAATTGCTCAAGAATCATTACAACAAAGACATATCATTATCAAGACGAGAGAGAGACCCGTCGGATCGACTGAGAATTCGACAGTATGGCTCTGCTACCCACTGCTGCATACAAGAGCATACCCGAACACGATAACGACGACTCAGATTCAAATCAAAGATCATATCGTGATGCAAAGGATGATAGAAGGAGACATCATCATGATGATTGTCGCGACGACATTCGACGACATAACGAGGGATTATCGCCGCTCCACCCCCGCACGAACCAATACATCGGGAGCCGCCGCATAAACACCACCACAATGATAACCGGCGACATCCCTTCCTCAGCACGTTCACGATCACGGCACCGTCATCGTCGTCGCCAACCCTTTGAACGCCGTTTGTTGTTGAAGTTGGATACGCTGCTATTACCGGTGCTATGTCTGCTTTTCCTGATCAACTCCCTCGACCGGTCGAATATCGGGAATGCGGAGACCGCACACTTCACTCGTGATGCGGGACTCGATGAGAAGGATTTGAATATTGCTGTTGCGGTGATGTATGCGCTTTTTGTGTCAATGCAGCCGTTTGGTGCAGCTTTGGGGAGGAAGATTGGTATGAGTACGTGGGTGCCCTTGACGATGGGGGTATGGGGTGTATGTACACTTGCACATATCTGGGTAAAAGATCGATGGGCGTTAGTGACATTGAGGGGGATAATTGGGTGTTTAGAAGGTGAGGAAAGATTGCTTCAATTCGTATCAAAGTATAATGATTGCGACACTAACATGACGACGTTTAATATCTGGCAGCCGGCTTCTACCCTACAACTGTGTCCTATCTCTCACTCTTTTACACCCGCTACGAGTTCGGACGGCGATTGGCGTTATTCTATGGCAGTGCAGGAGTAGCCGGTGCTTTAGGTGGCATACTGGCTTTCATGATCTTTTCACGCTACGATCTCGATGCTGTCACGTCTGGACCGTCTACAGCTTGGAAACCATGGCAATTGCTGTTCGTGGTGGAGGGTGGTGCTACGATTGTGATCGCAGCAATTGCATTCTTTTGGCTGCCGCGCAGTGCTGGAACCGCATGGTTCTTTACGCAAGATGAGGCTGATTGGGCGGAGGAAAGGGTGAGGATTGACCGAGAGAATCCAAAGGATGAGGCTGGTGCTCTGGAGACACAGAGCGCATATCACGAGCCAGGAGACAGCGATACTGCAGACGAAGAGAGGAGGTTGCTAGACCCAATGCCGATTAGAGATGGACTCGATGATTCGGACGATGAAGTCGATAATGGGTCAATGGATGGTCGTGATGCAGCGCTCGAACCTCATCTTGGATCGGATCTGACCAAAGATTCCGGACTTTCGAAACAGGACGTCATGTCCACGATCCTCTTCCTGCCTATGATTCTGCCAATATTGTTACTGAACATTCTCTCAGCAATCCCTGCAACGGCATTCTCGGTATTCTTACCACTCGTTATATCCTCCATGAACCTTTCCTCTCCATTATACAGCAACATCCTAACAGCTCCGCCATTCCTCCTCGCATCAGTCACCCTTTTCCTCTTCAGCTGGTGGAGTGACAGAACCCGACAACGGATCGTCCCGTTATGCTACTCTCTAGCTGTGATCATTGTCGGGTTAATTCTAGTCATGGGATTCTCCCTGATGGGTAACTCCACCTCAAGAAGTATGCTATTATACCTCTCCCTCTGCATCTTGCTGAGCGGAAGCTACATCCCCTCCCCCTTAACGACTACATGGCTAGCAGGAAACATTCCATCTCCAGGAAAACGCGCTATAATTCTTGGAATTAACGGCTACGGTAATCTCGCGGGCGTCATCTCCTCACTCATGTTCACACCCAGTCACAAACCAACTGTTTACCGGCTACCGTTCTTCTTGACGCTGATATGCATATTGATTGCCCTTGGCGGGTTCTGGCTGCTCAGAGTCTATTTGTTACGGGTCAATATCTCCAGGGCGAAGCTCGCGGCTTGGTATACCGTTGAGTGTGGAGAGGATGAGAATGCGAGCCAGAGGGAGATATGGATGCGGACGATCAGACATACGCCTCGGTGGGCGATTGTTGGAGGGGCGAGATGGGATCAGTGGGTTCGGTACTGGGTTGGGCATAAGATGATGAGACTGGGAGAGGAGGAGTGTTACGTGAGGAGGGGGGATGAGGTTGTTACATATGAGTATGAGTTGTGAGAACAGAAAATGACCCATGTAACATAAGCTGTTGGTTTCTGTTTCTGGGTTTTTGGATTTGGGTTATTTTTATTTTTTCTTCTTCTTCTTCTTTTTGTTGCATAGCTCGGCGATCCAGAGACATGATTAGCACTCAATTTGATCAATTGCATTCATTTTTGATACAAATCAGCCCTTCATCCTGGCCTTTTCCCGTCTTGCTAGTCACATCGACTCCTTTTGATGCTTCATTTCCGCGCTTAATCTGTTAGAATGTCCCCTGAATATGCATTTAGCCGCGCGTGTAGCTATCTTATTAGGCGGTTATAGCGGCAATGGCGGCTCTGTTAACCAATCCAAAAACAGAACTTTGCACGTCATCATAGATTGACAGAGTAAGATAGACAGTCGATATAAGCATCTATAGCTCTACGACAACATTGTAGACGACGACGACGACGATTGAAGACGACGATTAAAGACGAATTAATGAAGGAAAAAGGGCTTGAAAAGGTCTGTTCAGCTGGTTAAAGAAGGGCTTCGAAGATATAGAATGCAATGAGTCTGTGAGGCGTCCACAGTGCGACAAGAGTGGTGCCTCGATTTGACCCCAGAAGGCTGCCCCGTTGAGACAGCCACAGCTCAACATCGACAGCGACAACAACAACAAGAGCCAATCCATCATACATCATACATCATTACAGCTTGATAGAAGGCCGGACAGCAAAGCACAGCACAGCATACTTGGCTGTCAGTGGCTGACATGCTCGAGCGAACAGCTATCCAAGCACAGAGATAGAAAGGAAGAGAGATAGGGAGCGAGGTATAGGCAAACCAGACAAGACAGACAGTCACAGACCATACACACAGGCATCAGGGAGCATATCTCCGTGTCACCTCACCCCCGTGCTGGTGCTGTACCCGCCTAACTTCATCATTCCTCCCTTCTCCACCGGCCCTTGTTTGGTCTTGCTTGGTCCTGACCCATTCATTCCATCTCCTCTCTCCCCTCCTGGCAGGCCATTTGGCGTTTGACTTTACGCTCGTGCTTATCTACCGGGACGCCGGGGTATCAAAAGACCATATAGAAAGAAAGACCACCATAGCAGGAAAAGGGATATCCATTCATATTGCATTAGACACTGTTCATCTTCTCGGGGGGCAGAAGAGGGTCCCGGCTTTTCTTTCTTTTCTTCCTGGTCCTCATCTTCTACGCGGACCGAAACCCTCTATCTCCTCTTCCTCCATTATCCCTCATTTGCATCTTCATCATCACGGGAATATTCTCGATCTGATTTGTTTTGCTCGAGGTACTGCTGCTTAGCTAGATCTCTCAAGCAGAGCAAGCACTTTGCCTCGGATACCTCGTATTGCCTCTGAACCCTTGCTTCTGCTTCGTTATCGCTTGTGAGCTCTATCCGGCTGTGCATCTCTACTTTGCCTCCTTGCTTAATCGAACTATAACCTTGGCCGACCTTGTTCATCGACTGTCGTCTGTCCATCATCTTCCAGTTCAATCTCCATATAGCATCAGCATTTGCAGCATCTGTCACAGCTGCCAACCGCCGCCATGACCTCCGCCGGCGCTATCCCAGCCGGCACCTTCATGCCTGGCACAAAAGTCCAAGTTGGCTCGCACCGAGTCATAGTCGAGCGCTACCTTTCCGAAGGTGGCTTCGCTCACGTCTACGTCGTTCGCCTTCCATCCCCAGTTGCAGGCACTGATCTCGCCGTCTTGAAACGAGTAGCTGTTCCAGATAAATCTGCGTTGGCGAACATGCGAACCGAAGTCGAGACGATGAAGAAGTTAAAGGGCCACCGCCATATAGTGACATATATCGATTCGCACGCTTCGCAATTGAAAGGCGGCGGATATGAAGTATTCCTATTGATGGAGTTCTGTGCTGGTGGGGGGTTGATTGATTTCATGAACACGAGATTACAGAATCGATTGACTGAGCCGGAGATCCTGAAGATATTTACGGATGTTGCTGAAGGGGTAGCTTGTATGCATTACCTCAAGCCCGCATTGCTTCATCGCGATCTTAAAGTTGAGAATGTCTTGATTGCTGTTGATGCAATCAATCAGTCGTTCTGCTATAAGCTCTGTGACTTTGGCAGTGCTGCGCCTCCTAGACCCGCAGCAAAGAATACGACTGAGGGGAGACTTATCGAGGATGATGTGCAGAGGCATACGACGATGCAGTATAGATCTCCAGAGATGATCGACGTTTATCGTGGTCATCCCATTGATGAGAAATCGGATATCTGGGCTTTGGGTGTATTCCTCTACAAGCTATGCTACTATACGACTCCCTTTGAAGAGGCCGGGCAAATGGCGATACTGAATGCGTCATTCAAGTTCCCTGCTTATCCACCATTCTCGGATCGATTGAAGTTGTTGATCGCGGAGATGTTGCAGGAGGATCCGCGACGCAGGCCCAATATCTATCGAGTACTGAAGGAGAGCTGTTATATGAGAGGGAAGGAATGCCCTGTTCCAGACGTGAGTACTCCATTGGACATTTTTAAGACATTGACGTAGACTAATCTGCTTATGTACGAGCTACAGATCTACTCGTCGCGTTCGAAATCCGAGTCCCGACTTACCCCCCAACAGCATGGTACTACTCCATCCCCTGTCTCCAGCATTGGAGCCACGCCCGGTGCGAACTTCTCTCCTCCTATACAGGAGACGGCCATCATACCTGACATAACGCCCATGCGCCGAGGCAGACCAGCAAAGCCTGCTCCTGCTATACAAGCTCCAGCCGAAGCTCCAAAGCCGAGTCATTCCCCCTTCCGGTCTGAAACTAAGTCCGCACCCACGATAGTTGCTCCAGCTCCGGCAGCGGTCCCGAAGCCGAGTCCCGATCCGTTTGGAGCACTTGATCGTGTCGCGAGGAAAGAAGGTACCGAAGATGAGCTTTCTCAGAAGTACCCGACGCTGGAAGAGTTCACGTTGTACCATGATAAGAGTTCGAAGTTTGGATATGAAAGTGCTCAGCCGACGCAGCAAGTTTCACCTCAGCAAGCAGTACCGCCTCAGCAACAACAATCTAGAATTGATCCACGTATCACCAATGTTCTTGCCGATGAAGCATTTGCTCGACCCAGCCCTCCATCCACAGCCAAACCACAAGCACCGCTACCACAGCAGCCGAAACCGCAACCACAGCAACCCGCACACGGTAGAGCCGTTTCCGTCAATGTTGCACGATACTCCGCTCCCATTGGCGCTCCAGCACAGAGTAAACCAAGACCAGCAATGCCAATCAGTGCCGCCAGCAAGAGCACGAGTGACTTGAGACGGGGACTTGTTGATTTGACTAAACAAACCACAACGCATATCCCCGCGCATAAACCGCCATCACCAGTACGCGCGCCCGCTGGCCAGCATGAGGTTCCTGTTTCTCTTCCCACCCGTCCTCCTATGGTCAGTACGGGGACTATGACTAGTCCGCCGATAACGCCAGTTGATGCTGTACGACAACCACATCATGACGATCAGGGTCAGAAGAAGAGTAGGTCGGCGTCCCGACCTGGATCAAGGGGTCAGGGACTGCCGCCTTGGCCGCCGTCACAGGAGCGGGAGTCATTGTCTATCGATAGATCTCCCGTGGATGTGAACGCGGACGAGAGAGCCCAACTCAATTCAGGCGAATTACCACCGCGACCTAATACCAAACATGGCGCGGAGAAGGAGCACCACAAGGAGGGAAGTGGATTGAGCGGTAATAGTGACTCGAGGCGGGCGTCGCGCGAACACCATCGTCCTAGCTTGTTTGGTCGTTTGGGATCGCGCAGTTCAAAGAGCCATTCTTCGCATCATGGTAATGCTGCCAAGTTGGTTGATTGGGAGAAGGAGGAGGCTACTAGTCCCGCACTCAGTGCGAGAGCATCGTTGGATATGAGTAGGCCTTCGCTCGATTCCTATGGTGGAAGCAGTGGTGGGGGTAGTCCCTGGTCAAGACAGCGGCCTACATCTATGTTCATGGCACCGAGTCAATTGAACGAGGATCATCCGCGCGCGTCTCTTGATTCGAGTCTTTCACGGCCCTCACGGTATGAAGTTGAAAGCGCGTATTCTAACGCCGCCGCTGAATATAGCGGTGGCGAGAGATTACATCTTACTCGATCAGAAACTAGTCATACGGGAAACATCTCGAGTGATGTGGACTATCTGCGCGCTAGACAGGAGGATGCGAAGAGCAAGCACCACAGCCATAGTGGCAAGGGTCATAAGAAGAAGGGAAGCTTGGGCGGCCTCTCGTTCTCTGGGAAGAACCTCATGTCTGGTCGATTTGGAGATGCATTCAGGAAGTTCGAGTCGAGTAATGGGAAATCTCATCCTCCTCTGAAGGAGTCGGATTCAGAGCACGAGCATGAACACGAGGAGAAATCACCGGCTGCAATTACAATGGCCAAAGCTAAGGTCGGCAAGCCTACGCTGTCAACTATACACTCGCCTAATGTTCCACATCAGGAGTTCCCAAGGCAATCACCACAACCGCCTCCGCAACCCCCGCGACCTGTTCAACCCCCACAGCAAGAGCCGCGGAAGCAGTCAATTGATATAGATAGCCTGGACGATGACGCTCTGGAGCAGCTTACCGACGATTCTTCCTTGTCGCCGGAAGTACGCCGTGAAATCGAGCGTCGTAGAGCTTTACTCGAAGAAAAGCGCGTTGCAGCCGCAGCAGCCGAATACCGCAGACGTCTAGAACAGGGACAACAGGCCGGTGCACCAGACTCCGCCGCCACGAAACGATTCTCCGGACTGCCAGGGGGCGTGACGAACGCCGCGATGATTCAGAATAAGGTTCAGTCTCTCCTTCGCAACGAGAATAATCGGCCCCCTCCGAAGAAGACGGCAAGTGGTTACGGCAAGTACACAGATGTCGAGGGTGGTGTTGACAATGAGGAGGCGGGAAACAGGGGAAATAATGGTATTGATAGCAGTGAACGTGAGGCAGAGCAGACTGCTGATGGTGGAGTGTCACAGTACAATAAATACCTCCCTGAACGGCCGGCGACGAAAGCTAAACCGGCGAATTTGAACTTGAAGGAAAGAGGATATGGTGAGAATCCGCCGCCAAAGCCTCCACGGCCGTCTGCAGCGGCGCCGCCGTCGCAACAACAGCAACAACAGCAACAGCAACCAGCTACGGATGGTCAGAGTCCTGTACGTCCTGGTTCGAGATCTGGACTCCCTCGTGAACATTCTGATTCCTTTACAATTCCTCGTCTGCGGACTGTTGCGTCGATGCAATCGCGGTCAACGCTTCGTTCTTCGGATGAATCACCGGTCGGAGCAGCTCCTCAGCAAGTCCCTTCCCAGACTGCTTCATCTATAAAGCCCCTTGCGCCGCCGAAACCTAGGCTACTAAGAGGTAAACAGTCCTCAGAAGGAAACCTGGGCAAGGACGAGTCAACGACTGTTATACAGGGGGTAGACGAGCAGGAGCCGGACAGTCCAGATTGGGAGGCTAAGTTCAATCAGAGGTATCCAAGCTTGTCTGGAATTGACCCCGATATCGACGTGCATACCGGAACGAGGCATGGTTGAGATATGCTGGTGTCTCCTGATCTCCCGATCCTCACTGTCTTTTCGTTGTTTCTCCTTTGTTTTAACTGCGTCATCGGTCGTGATGGATTGTCAGATAGCACCACCTCCCCTTCCTCATCCCCTCTCCCCTTTTGCTGGACTCGATACACACCCTTTCATGTTCTTTTTCTTGCACATCTTATACGACGCACCATCTTGTTTTATCTCCTCTGTCTCCATGCTTTCAGTTGTTTCGATCAGTTTTGTCCTCTTGCACAGTACATACAACATATCTATCAACAGCATACACCATATATCACAGAGATATACACTACACTCCATTGCAGCATCAGCCAACGCAGTCCTCTCTTCCTCGTAGATCAATTTCAATCTCCTTTACCCCTGAAGATCATAATAGTCGTGAATCACTTGCAAGCACCTACTGCTTAGTTGCCTGACTTCTGCAATACTTGCAGCTTGATGATTGCCAGTGCAGCACAACAACTGCAGCCTTCTTCCTCTTCTGAATCTCATCTGGCCAGGCCTTTCCCGTCCTCTTCTCTCTTCTTTTCTCCATCACCCAGTCTCCACTGAACACGGCAAGCTGCAGCACCACAAGACACTAAAAGCGCTTCAGTGATGAAACCGCTGCACGCCCTAAGCACCCTCGGAACACTCCGCGACGAGTGAGAGGCGCTGAAGCAATTCAGGCAAGACTTTATACACTGGGGCAAGAAACGGGGGATTGATGAACAGAAGAAAAGCGGGCCTCACGTTTCTGTTTCCTTTTCCTCAGGCCTTAATTTCCGCCTCAGCAGGGTGTCTCATTGGACGGCGCCTGGGGGGGAATCACGCCAGGCTTTCTGGTGTCCCGCGTCTCGCCCTTAGGGAGGCGAAGCAGGAGAGAAGCAGAGCCCGCTTGGGTGCAGTCTTGGGTCCCGGTTTCTAGGTTTATGTCTGATACAGGCTTTCTGCTTGGATGAGACTGGTGCATTGACGATGCGCCGTGGTGGATATAATCAACGCTTCTGGTTCTACATTCTACATCGCCGTGGGAAATTTTTACATGAGGAGAGAAAGGAAGAGAAAGAGTATTATCATCTATCAAATCACGAAATCGAGAAAAGAAGACAAGGGATATCGTCATTGATTTCTCATCCCGTTGATATTGACATTCTCTCTTTCTTACTGCCTGCTGCGCGCATGCATGCACACACCCTCCAACTCCCATATCTCATATCATCGCATATCGCATTCAACTGCCGTGACCAGCTCATAGTCTTGGAAGAGACACAAGCCAGGGCTGGGTGCAAGACAGAGTCTACCACGGCGTTCATTCGTTTCTCTTGATTACGGACCGTGCAATC
>AZGZ01000006.1:68093-85205 GCA_001636715.1 Ascosphaera apis ARSEF 7405 | reverse complement strand
CAGAAGTGCCAGAGGCGGAAGAGACGGTCCAGGTCTGCTGAGCAGGAGTAGTGGGGACAGCAGGAGTGCTAGGAGTAGCAGGAGTGCTGGGAGTCTCAGGGACAGCAGGAGTGGAAGCGGGAGAGCTCTCGGCGGGCTGGCTGCTGTTGGCGGGGCTGGAAGAAGCGGGCCCAGAAGGAGCAGGGACAGCAGGGGTGGACTCAGCAGCAGGAGTGGTAGGAACAGCAGGAGTGTTGGGGACAGCAGGAGTCGAGACAGCAGGAGTCTGAGAGTGAGATCTGGCCGGGCAGTTGGTGACCTCAGGGCCGCAAGAGGTGATGGTCACATCGACTTCCTCATAGACGGTGGACTGAGCCTGGACGGCAACAGCGGCGACGAGAGCAGCGGAGACGAAAGAGTAGCGCATCTTGAAAAAATTGGTTTGGAAGAAGTTGAAGAATTGAAGGTGAGTTGATTGGTTTTGGTTTTCTTTTGAGAAAGAATGTGAAATTGAACACGAATTGGTTTGAAAGAGTGGCTGACTCGAGGTCTAAAGGTGAGCAAAAAAGCGAAAGCGAAAGATGGACCGATGTTGAACAAGAATGGTTAACAGATCAGCTAGAGAAAGAAAAAAAGAAGAGCTTTTAAGGGAGTGAAGGATATTTAACCTCGATTGCGTGTGGCACCCACAGGGGGTTTACTGGATGCAGCAGTGACTTCTGGCATGTCCCTCACTCCTTGGTCCCAGCTTGTTTCCGTTATGGATCAGCGAGATTGCGTGAGCCATTTTTTCGTTACATACAGGCGTGCACGATGATTTCTTGGACGAGGAAATGCTCTGTTTTACGCAGCTGGAGGCTATAGAGGGCAGTTCATCAGCCAGGCGAGAGATGATCTGTATCACGGTTACAACAAACCACACCTACTTCTTATCGTTACAGCTGCCCCATATTAGGTCCTCCAGCCCCTGAGCATTGACTCCACAAAATCAAGGGTCCCCACATACCTCCTGAAATTTTGTTACACCATGCCGGGGTCTTCGCTCCTGGTTCCCCAAAGGAGAAATGATTTCTTGAATTGCATGAGAACCCCTGCAGAACTGTGCCTGTCTTCTGAGACGGACGCGTATGCTCTCGAGTCCCTACTTTCATCTCCCTACCGGCCCTTCCGCAGACTCGTTTGTCTAGTGACGGGACAGTTCATCAAAGCTCCAATTAGAGCTGAGGACATATTGACGCTTTGGCCTAAATTTAGGCGTTACATAGGCTCGCAGAGGGTGGACAGTGACACGCAAACGATCAAATTTAAGATAATTACTGGTTGATCAATTTTGAGGGTGATTTGATATTTCGGCCTTTGCCTTCTGAGATTTTGGTTCTGACATCAATGGTTCTCACAACTTCATGCGGCGGAACCTGCATCTGCGACGGTAACTTCATGGAAACCACCCACAAGGCGTGAGAAGAAAAAGGAACAACAAAAGGGGAAGCCAGCATATGTACACACAAAAAAGGAAACAAGTTGCTATCTTAAGAACGTGTCGTCACGTAATGGCGGAGGAAAAGGTCGTTCTGGAGCCAGATGAGCTTGTTGAAGGCAACAAGGACCTTCGTCTTCTTCTCGTTATCGATTACATCAAGGCCCATGACGAACTTGATCACTGTGTCGACAACCCAGCCCAACAGCAAAGCACACTGCTGCATCTCGACGTACAGTTCGGGTCTCTTCTCACGGTGTTTGAATCCGGCAGCGCCTGTATGCATGACACCAACCTTGTCGAGGTATGTCCAGAATGGGCTGTCCGGCGCCCAATTTGTGTTTGAAACAAGTCTTATGAGATAACCCTTAAGGAAGTCCTTGCGCAGCTTGATGTTGGGGTGATCCAGCGACAAGTCGGTAATTGCTGCATCTATGTTTCCATCCTTGTCTGTGGCTGCGCTCTGTGGCGCGGTGAAGGATTTGGCAGTCGTGTCGAAGCTGAGAAGATGCACATAGACGGAGTCCACAATTGCAGGCACGACAGGGGCCAATAGGTCTTTGGTGCTATGGATTTGCTCCCCGTCCTCATCTGTGAAATTGAGGAAGGCCATGTTGTATACCATGCGCACCTTCATGTGGTGGAACTCGGACTCAGACTTGATATGGTGGGGGTCGATATCAGCTAGATCCGGGCTCTCCTCTCGAACCTCTTGAACACTGCTCTGAACAGGGTCCTTGACGTTCGGCTGCGCTTCGCCGCCCAGGAATGCTCTGGTGATACCCTCAAACATTGTTGGAGATATATTTGAAATGATATATGGGAGAAGATGAAGTTAATGGAAGAAGACCCTTGCTCAATTGAAGCAAGTAATGACAACAAGGTACAAGAACGGTGGTTTAAGAATGTTCAGATAAACTGTTCCGCCAGATGATTCGGTGCGCTTTGAAATATCGTTGACAGCCAATTGAGGAAAGAATATATACAATTGTAGCAGCATCACTAGCTGCGGGTGGAATACAGATCTCGATATATACCACCCTGTGACTCGACAAGAATTGGGCGTTCTTTAACGTTCAGAACCCGAAGGCCGACGAAGAATACGACGTTCGCGGGAAATTTCCCGGATTCAACGGTCAAGGGCTCTGGGCGCTTCTGAATCTTTGGAAGCATTCTCTGAGCAGCTCTCTTTGTTCTACATGATATCTAGGCAGCCATTGCTCGACCCCTGGACTTCCTCTGGTCTCGCTTATTCCATAGGACTACCATAACCTGAGGATAAGCACCTTGCACCTTCAATTCTTCAATTCTTGTCGGAGTTTTCGAGCCTGAGGTCCCTGTCAATTCAAGATGGTTGTTCCCGAAAAAGATGATTGGACTGACGGCGAAGAGTGAGCCCACCTATGGACCCACGGCCTTCAGCATTCCGTGAATTGGCAGATGACATCGGACCATCGATCATTGCGGTTTTCCTCTTGACAAGTAAGCCGTTTTTGTATCTGAAATCCAGACGACATTGTCACCTTTAGGTACTTGATTCGCGAGGATTTGCTCACGCCTCATCTGAACAAACACGATCAATTACCCCTCTGCGTCAACTCTGGGAAGCATTTCAAAGAGCGTGGACACGGGTCGCAGACAAATTAACCAAGGGTCGATGTGGATTGACGTCATACAATTGAGGTTCATGAATGTCCTTTCCATGTTTCGACTTTGACAGAGTACATGCCGACAACCGCTTAAAAAGATTTGCAATCATGATCAGAAGGACCATGACCGTTCTTCTGCGCTTATGGATACATCCTCAGTTTCTCACCTTCAATCTCGGTATGAACGGTATTAACACGAATTGAGTTTCCCGGACGCAGCCGAAATTTGAGTCTGGCCAAAATTTAAGACCTGAATGCCAAAGAGCTTTTTTGCCCTCTTGATTATCGGTCGAAATCGTTCGTCGAGACCGCCGTTGCGATTGGCTCTTGAGAAAGGGAATGATTTGGAATTAAATCGTTCGATAGGTAACGTTACTTTTGACAAAGTGTCATGTGCCAACAGTGGTGTGTGTTCGTTGCAATTCTTTTACTTCAATGTTGAGACAGCCATATCAGATGCTCAAGTGTCCACGTAGCATCCTATGCTAGCGGTCGAGGGGGGGGAACAGGACACTATTCACCTCTTCAAAGAATCATAACGGCATAGTAAGGAAGAGGAGTGTATCCTTGCTCTTGAAGTGATCCCCTCTTGTGGAGAGCTTCTTCCCCTCTGTACAATGACCTCCTCGTTTCGTGATTACCTTACTTCGCCACGCTTTAGAGTTATGGAATACTCATCATCTGCTGGACGTGTTTCCCAATATAACAAATTCAAAAATTGCCCAATTTGGAGTGGCTTTGCACCTTCCTGTTGTTCTATCTTTGTGTACCCTTTTCTGTCCGATCTTTCTTCTAAATCACAATCCTCCCAGAAGAATACTGATTCATCAATCCCTAGTCAATTTTCTCTGACTGTCTGGTTATGCTTGGAGCTGAATGCGACACAGACGGCGGTTTCGTGAAAAGAGATGGTCGAAGTGCTTGAAATTCAAGCAGGGACTCTGGGCACGTTTCAACGACTTCCGACCCACTCTTTCTTTTGCCCGTTCATTCCCAGTTTTGATAAAAATCTCTTGCCGCTGTAGAAGAGTCGGTAGGGCGAATTCTTTATTGGATGCCGAAGAGAAAATCATCTCAGATGATATATATATATATATCACATCATTTTATGAGAAACGCGAAGAGTTAAGATCTGTTATCCGAATTAAGGGGCCAACGGGCTCATTGATAAGGTCTTTCGTAGAGCGGGTCAAGCAGATCTTTGATGATCCCAAATCCCCTTCTGATTGTATCTGTGTATGGCTGCGACGGGCAAACCTCACCGAGAGGATTAGGGCCGTCACTATATATAAATGCATCAAGCTCCTTATCGACAAAGATTCCAATACCAGGTGACTGCTGAAATATCATCTTCAGATGAGGCCGTTTAGCTGGATGGCGTTGTTTCCAGTCCAATCTGTCGCGTATAGCCTCTAGGAGTGCAGAGTGTGTCCCGCTGAACTCGACGAATATCAGACGACTCAATTCGATGGACTCCACAGTCTCCGGTAGCTCACGCAGGAAATCAACGAGATGTGGTCCGTAGACCCTCCATCCAGATAAGCCAAAATGTTTGAGCTGTGGCCAGCTAGATATAGGGAACAGAACGTCGAGCGGGACCGTATCCTGTAGAGTCAAAGCGCCCCAGTGTCGCATCGTACTTGAGTCTCTAAATCCTGTCGTCGTGAAACTGAAGTACTGCAGGTCTCGACAATGACCTAACGCTTCGCGGAATAAGCCGCTGCGAAAGCAGTGGAAATTATCAAAGTCCATGAGATCGGCAGTGAATGTCAACTCCAGACGGCGGAACCCAGGTTGGGATAACATGAATCTGAAGTTATCGGCTTCAGTGCATGGTGAATCAAAGACCCGTGGGCTTAGACCTAGATTGAGAAGTAAACCATCGGCACAGAACTCGATCGGATGATTCCTGCGGAATGGAGACTCAAGATATGTTCTCAAGGCTGCTAGAGTGATTGAAAACCCGCGATACATCTCCAGGTTCTGTCGATATGTCCGATTATCTCTATTCCATGCTGTAGCCATTCCTGGTAGACGGTGGAATTGCTGTGCAGGCTTCCATCCGACTGGAATAGGATAGTTGAAACCGAAGGGAAAGGAACGAATCATCGGTGTCCTGTAGAGAGGACGAAAGATGAATCCGTGAGCAGCTGGAGTCAATGTGATGCGCTCTAGATTCACAAACTGCTTGAAGCCCCAGACAAGTGCATCAAAGTCGTGGTCGCCCTGACGGCAAACCTCTTGGTCGGCAATCATTTGCGCATAATGCTTCGTAGTTTCTTCAAAACTCATTTGGGTTCTGGCAGAGAGGAGCTGGAAAATGGTGTAGTTATTCTCACGCATTCCATTTTTCATGGCACGCTCATATAACCTATAGAGATTCTCACTGCGTGAGAGCTGGAAATCTCTGTTGATGATTTCTCCAACTCGATAGATCCGGTCAACGGCCTCATAGTTGTATATAGCATCATCGTATATGATCTCTTTGACCTTAGTTCGGTAATAGTCGTGACCAGCTATAGCTAGGAATGTCTTTATATTTATTGAATGCGGAGATATGAAAACCCTTTCGATTCGTAAGGGGGCACTTTGATAGATTGTACGGCATGTCAGTCGGATTTTTGCTAGTGAAACGGGATCGAGACAGTCGATAATCTGCAGAAGAATCTCTGCGGGAAGATCGAGGAGGGAAAAGGTTCCTGAAGGTATAGCCTGTGCTCGAATGATCGCTAACACAGCGCTCTCATTAGGAGCCTGATCCCAGTCCAGGATTAACCCATGTCGGGAGCTGAATGGACCCCCTGTCAATCTGGCGGCATCCATATTTTTGAGAATTGTCAGACAGTCTGTAATAATGAGAATAATCTGGAGACTTCGTTCTGCGGATTCACAAGCCTGCAGAGGAGGAGTCTAGATTCATCAGACTTGCTGGACTCATTATCTTGTAGAAACCATCGAGTCGTGCGACGAAGATTTGCCTCGGAGGCGATATTGACCACCTAATTCCTGACTCGAATGGCCACTCAATCCAGAGTCGAGCATGTCTTTAGGTTATGCAATCAATGAAGCCGTGAGAAGGGTGCTCTTTGCTCATAGTTGCGTTGTCCAGTTATGAGGCGCATCTTTGCCGTAGATCACAATGCGATTATGCACGTTGAATTGTGCAAAACAACAATCCGTTCCAGCTGACCTGACGAGAAATCATCTCGTACAGACAGAATGACTTGATAAATTGAATCAAGGGTCTCCTACATAATAGGATTGGAGCCAGAATGGTCTGCCGTAGAGCAGACCCCAGATAGCAGGAGTAGTCCAGCATGTCACATCATCAAAGATCTCGTGTTGTTGTGAACATCAACGATAGATGACGACGCTTGACAACGCCTGACCAGATTGACATGAGAAGATCAAGTTCTTCTCATAATCATCATCATCATATATCTTGCTTTCTCGCGAAACCCTGGAGAATGGCTATCAATGTCCTGGTCGGATGCGCGAGTCCATTCATCCATACGACGTCCCACTGCTTCCTGGCCTCATCCACAATCGAGACAAGAACGAGATTGATCTGCATGGAGACTTCAGCTGAGATCCCGTCTCAGCCATCACTTATCATGGTAGCCAGAAATGTTTCCTCAAACACACTCCTCGTCTTCCCCATCGCTTTTTCCCCCTCTTCGTTGAGTGGGAGGAGATCAACCAGCCCCTGCGTAGTCCAGGGGTGTGTGAAGAAGTGCCGTTGGCTGCAGCGGAATGACCCGATAACCAGGGCCTCAGGAAAAGAGACCCTCGAGGGACCTCAGTGAGATATCTGACATCAGATATCAAACATCTTCGGGGAAAGAATCTGAATTCCTCTCTATTGCCTTGTTCCAGCATCTAAATGACTGTCAGCCAGCGTGATATCTGGCGTGGTACATGAAATATACATTATCAGCGCAGTTCATGCGGTGCTTGCGCAATTAAATGACATAAAATTGCAAACGAAGCCCGCATTACGAATTATCGTGTGTCTGTTCCCTTCATCTCGTCAACGATCAGGATAAGGAAGATCACTGTCATAGGGTCAGAAAACGGGAATATCAAAGGAGGATATTGAGCATCAAGCCTGTCCGTTCTGGTTCATCCCGTCCAGACATCTATCCGGCCATATACCGTATGCGCCGTTCTTCTCGCTCATCAACGCCCTCGAGCTGATCGGAGGGAAGAGGAATAGCGTCAACAAGACATACATACGGACTATATTGCCCATACGTTATACAAGGGAAGAAGGAGTCTTGGATATCGTTGCCTTCTCGATCCAGTCTGGACTTGCTATTCACCAAGCAGAGGCGTCAGTGCTGACGAGAGCGATTCACGTTTAAACTCTCACTGTTTCACTCTATTCATATACGGAAGTGTAGCTTTGAAAGCCAGAGCTCGCTCACTCCACTCGTCACTCTGGTATCTGCTATCACTGCTCCTCGTCTTCCTTTCCCAGATTCCAATTCAAATCTTTGAAAATAGAGCAGCACAACTCTTACCGTGACACCCTCCGCCGGGCCAGGCGTCGACACTCTACTTTACGGCTGCAGTTAGATTTATCAGATCCTGACTCCACGACCATGTCGGCTCCAAACCAGGCACCCACGCTTAAGGTGCCAACTCCCGGCAACCGTCCTAAACCTCGCCTCATGATTCCCTCGGGTGCTGCAGGAAAATCGATCAGCGTTTCGTCTGGTGGCATCGGTGTACACGATCCGAGCGGCGCCAGCAGCAACAGCAGTGGCCTTGGTGGTGGTAGTGGTGCAAGCGGTGCTGTCAGTGGCGGCTACGATACTGGCGCGGATCGTATTACCGATGATCTAGACTCCAACTCGTTAGGCCAGCAATCTTCTTCTGCTTCACAATATCAATCCGCTGTTCCGGCTCCCTTAGCTATCGGCGTCCCTTCATCAGGCCCAAGTCCCGCTCCAAGAAGAACGTCAGGCGCAAGACCTGCCCCGCCAAAACTACAACTCGCTACTCCCAAGACAAACAACAATGTGAAGCCTACACCAACGCCATTGCAGGTTGGCACGACGCCAGCAACCGCGCAACAGCAACAGCAGCAGCAGCAACAACAGTCGTCAATACCCGGTGGGCCCGGGAATTTCAGCAGTGCACCGCATTCGAGATCGGGGAGTTATACACAGAGTGCAGGGTCCGCGAACAACCCAGCCTCCGCGTCTGCTTCAGCATCATCATACTCTGCCTTATCGCTTGCGATGGGAATGAAACCATCACATCAACATGGCACAAATGAGGCACCGGGAATGAGTTCCGTCTATGAAGACGGTGCTGAACAACTTACAAGAGATCTGGACAAAATGAGCTTAGAGCTTGGACGCCCCGTTGATGCGGATGACCTTGACGATGAGGGCTGGCTAGCTGCAAGAACGACCGGGAGAATTATTGAAATAGATGTCCTTGGTGAAGGCGCCGGTGGCGCAGTCACAAAATGTCAATTGAAAGATGGAAAGACTGTTTTCGCACTGAAGGTTTGCCTGAATGTTCCGCTCTAGATATCTCAACAAATTGAAGAGACACTGACATGTTAATTCCACAGGTTATAACCACCGATCCCAACCCTGATGTCAAGAAGCAGATCTTCCGCGAGATCAACTTCAATAAAGATTGTCGATCCGATTATATATGTCGATATTACGGCGCATTTATGGACTTTGCGTCAAGCACAATATCTATAGCTATGGAATTCTGTGAAGGAGGCAGTCTGGACGCCATATATCGCGAGGTGAAAAACTTAGGTGGTCGAACAGGAGAGAAGGTCCTTGGAAAGATTGCCGAGGGCGTTCTGAATGGGTTGACGTATCTGCATAGCCTCAAAATCATACATAGAGGTAAGTCACATATACGCATATCTACATCACTGTTGGAACAAATATCCTGACCCTAGTCCATTCTTGAACAGACATTAAACCATCGAACATTCTTCTCTGTCGCAACGGCCAGGTCAAACTTTGCGACTTCGGCGTCTCCGGCGAATTCGGCACCAAGGGTGTCGCAGACACTTTTATCGGCACACACTACTATATGGCTCCTGAGAGAATTACCGGCAAGCCATACACCATCACATCAGATGTCTGGTCACTGGGCGTTACATTATTGGAAGTCGCCCAACACCGATTTCCTTTCCCTGCTGATGGGACGGAAATGCAACCCAAGTCTGGTCTCATTGATCTGTTGACATATATCGTTCGCCAACCAATTCCTAAGCTGAAGGATGAGCCTGAGAATGGAGTGAAATGGAGCGAGAATTTCAAAAGTTTTATTGATTACAGGTATGTTCAACATACTCGTTTCCACCCGTTGAATATTGAGAACGATACGCTGACCCCTTATCCCTTAATAGTCTTGAAAGAGATCCAGCTGTTCGGCGACCACCTTGGGAGATGCTGGAACATCCCTGGATGATAGAAATGCGTCCGAAGAAGGTCAATATGGCTCTTTTCCTGAAAAAGGTCTGGGATTGGCAAGATTGAGCTGTACATTGGGAAGACAACAAGGTCATCATGTTGGATCAGAAAATTTTATCGCCGCCTTTCTCATCACTCGCTTAGCTCTGTCTGGCAAATGGGCCTATCTCTCCTGATTATTTTTGCACCGGGCTGCCCTTCGTTCTAAAATTGTTTTCCATTTACCCAACAGCGCAGCACATACTACTACCCGCAAATCACATACATACATAAGCAACCCCAATTCAGCAAACGGGAATTTCGGGGTCCATCACTACCTATAAGATCTGGAAGAAATTCTGCATGGCTCATGAGAGTGACGGTCGGATTGTTTTTGATTGACATGCATGCTTTCTACCACCACATACGCACTGTCCTTGCTTTTACCCATCCTTCCCTTCTACAGCCCGTAGACGGGGCTTTTCTTATGCGCCATATGTATGTTGGTTCAGTCCACCTTGTCCAAGAAACGGCAATATTAAGGATTGTTGCATATGGTTCGGTCTCTATATGTTGTTCATGGTGCTTCTTTGCATGATACATATCTCGACCTGGTGATTATCTGTTGGACTGACGTGGATGACCATGAAAATTTTGAGAGATGTAGTGCCATCCAAGTTTGTGAATGGCTTGCGTCTTTTAATTTGCACAGAACGTGTACATGCTGACATCTAGTTCAATTTAAAACATCTGGAATTATTGCATACTCGTTTGTTTTCGAGACCTATCGCAGAATGTTGTAGCACCTCATTAATGATAGAATTCGAGAATAGTTGAATATGGTGAATGATAAATTGATTAGTGTAGTATTTTCAAGAGCCTCATCTTATCATATTCATTATCATAAGATACTTCTCAATCCCACCCCCAATTAGCCTCCCAATCTTCACCAACTTCCTCGACATCATCCTTCTTGTGAAGAGCTGCTGGAGTAGGAGTCGTTGTAGAATGTATTGGAGCAGCCGACGTCTGAGGTTTGTTCTCAGCGGATGTAGTCTCTTCTTCTTCAACGCCCTCTTCATCGCCGCCCCAATTCGCTTCCCATGCATCATCAACCTCAACTTCATCAGTATGATCATTAGCGGCTGTAGTTCCATGAGTATTTGTAGTATGTTGTTCATTATCATCATCACCCCAATTTGCATCCCAGTCATTACCGGCCTCCTCGTGCTGACCGTAATGCGTAGGAGCAGTAGAGGCAGTAGGATTAGTCTGGCGTTCCACAGGGGAAAGCACATCATTCCCACCGATACCTCTTCCAAGCTCATCATATAATTCCTGATCTTTCTCCTTCTCGGACTGAGACTCCGTGCGATCTGCATCACTTTCTCGTCTGAGAACAGGCTGCGCCCCAAGCACCCACCCCAGCCCACTAGCCAACCCACCCGTGACCATACTGCTAACCATATCCCTCTTCCGCGGGCGCTTCGCATGATCACTCGCTGCACTTTCACTCCTCGGCAATTCACCCGAGTTCCTGGCTTTATCTGAAAGAGGGGTGGACGTTCTGCTCTCAGTGGCAGACACCAATGCAGATCCAGTAGGAGGAGCTGTAGCTGTAGCGGAAGATAAATCAAGCTTTGCACGTAGTGGGAAGGCGTTCTTTCTGAACGCTCTGGCCGCACCACGCGCGACGTCGAATAAGCCCATTGGTGCATCTTCCTCGGTATTCCTCCTTCGTGATTGAGACGAGGATGCGAATCCTCCTGGCATGGTGGTGCCTGCCCTTGAAGGCCGTTCCATTTCGCCGCTCATGCGGATACGGTCACTCCTGTGCGCCCATTCTTCCTCCTCCTCGGACTCACGTTGTCGTAGAATCTTCATTTCCTCGTCGCAGCGTCTCCATGCAGCCAGGATCTCATTGAGATGTTTAGGCGAGGGGACGAGGAGAAGTGTCAGGGAAAGCAATTCCATACGCTGGGATAGACGGTGGATTTGCTTGTATAGGGGTGCGGTGGCTAATGATTGAGAGCGGTAATTTCCCGCTTTGAAAATTGCGCGCCATGAGATATCATCATCGCCATCTCTAACCTCATCGGGAGATGATTTCTTGAAGGCAGAAGGTGGCGGAGCTATGCGCGTCATGACGAATGAATTAGCAGTTTCGAAATCATCTAAGTCAAGAGCAGAAGTGATAGCCATGGAGATGATGCGTCGTTCAGCAATCTTTGTCTCTCTGGCCTCCTCATCTGTTGGTCGAGGTGTCATCAATATAAGATCGTAGCCCTCATTTGTCGTCACCACCATCTTGCCATCGTCTTCACTGGCTCGGAAGCCGGCAGCAACTAGCTGCCTACCTATGACAAGAAGATCTTGAACCCTGACATATGCCTTCTTGTTCTGCTCCAGCACTTTTTCAATCAAGCTCAGTGGGTCTTTGTGAACGCGGATGCTGACTGGCTGGAACGGTACCCCATGCTGTAACGTCAGTGCGTAGAACGACAGGGAATGCGTGACCTCAATTAAGTTCCTGATGCGCTTGAACGAAATCGTTGAGGGGAAGTATGGAGAGAACGCCTGCAAGATTTCCGATGCTAACTTCATACGACCACGAGTTTTGTTGCCGTTTGTCGCATTGTCGTAGCAATGCAGAATGGTCGATACCACAGTCGCTTCGACATCAGACATGTCCAAAGTCGTCTGTCGTGGTTCCTTGGCATATATCTCCACGGCCAGTTTCTGTTGCTCACCGAGCAGCATACTCTGAAGAATCAGCTTCTCAATCTCATTTTGATCAAGACGCCAGAATAAACCACGTCCAGGGACTCGCTGGCTACCTTCACGACACCAATCTCTTAGCCAAAGCAGCATGTCTCTGGTCGCACTCCAATCCCTCTTGCCTTTCTTCTCAAGTTTGAAGGCCTCTAGAATGGATTTGAACTCGAGCATCTGGAGTTCTTCATCGGCAAGTAAGCAAACATCTGCTGCAGTACGGCAAGTAATGACATGACCCAGCTTGTTCAAGGTTCTGATTGAAACAAGAAGCGCGTCGAGGAAGGCAAAAGTATGTTGGTTCGGTGACGTAAGAACATTTGACGGATGGGACAGCGAGTTCTGCAATAAATGCGGGCGGGCAATAGAAGGTATAGATGCATGATCAAGAGGTATTGGTCTGAGATCGGGAGTATTGATGTATAGATGTAAATTTCCGTCGTAACCCATCAGGTGAGCAATGCGAGAGAGCATCTTACTTGATCCAGCAAGTACTTCAGGTCCACTCTCGGTTGTAGCGTAGATGCATGCAATTGCAGTTTGCGCGTATCGTTTGCGAAGTTCGTCAAGTAATGATTGGGGCATAGGGGATGCTTGATCTCCGAGGTAGCCACCGAAGTGAACGTCTGAAGGGCCACCCCATTGTTCGACGGCTTCGACTGCCAACTCAAAATCTCTTCTGCTTGTTGACAAAAGCCACTCGTTGATTTCATTCCAATCATCAATACTCCCGGAATAGTCGTTTTGCTTCGACTTTCTCCTTTTATTTGCACAGGCGCCGTAGATCCACGGGCCTACAAGCCCTCTGAGGTCCCGGCCAACCTGACCTCCATGAGCCTGGGTTTCCGTGCCTGAAAGGAGAAAATTGACAGCACTCGCAGCATCAAATGACTCAATGATATGCAGAGACAAGTTGCCGGCGATTCTGTCTGGAAAGTATTCGTAGTTGAGGCGTAGTAAGGGCAAGACAGTCGACACAGTCCAGTCGCGAAGAGACGTCGAGATGTGAAGGAAAGGGCCAACCAACTCGAGGATGTATGGCTGCAACCCAGTTTCCGAGTCGATACGGTGTGCGCGATGAATCAAGAACTCAACAAGTGACTTCTTATTATCGTTTTCAATATCGATATGAGCTCCTGGACATCGGAGGGGCAGTAGCTTCAGTCTGTTGACCCGCTTAGCTGCCTTTGATGCAGAGAGATTCGTGACAGCACCAACGTCGAGATCGACTGGCTCACGATCATCGACAGCATCCTGATCAAGCTTCTCCAAAATATAAGTATATTCATTAGGATGAACAGTCTCCGGTAAGAAAGTGAGAATGATGCGATAGCACAGCTCTGGAGTTAACACCTGTCGTGAACGGGACCGTAGATACGGCAGGGTCGAGATGTTCCTATGTAGGCATTGCTGGACAGCAAGCAAGACGATATGAGCATCGGAGAGCCCTTCTAAGCCTGTGGCGGTCATCTTGACCTATCCCTCATTGTCGATAAGATGTAAATGAACAGGACCATGTGGTTGATGGTGGTAATGATGATGATGATGATGATGATGTCGTCGTCGATTGTCGCAAGAAACTCCGCGGAGGATCCACCACGACGACCGACGACCGACGACTGACAACCGACATCCATCACCATCAGCAGCGAACATACCACAGTCCTGGCCAGAAGACATAGTCAATCACCACGGCTAAAGTTCCTCTGACTTGAAGAAGACGAGAGCAGGCAGGATTATTTGCAATTGACGCTATCATATACATTCAATTGACCTGCGCAGACATCTATCACTATGGCATCTGGTTACGGCTTGAACGGTGGTATGTCTTCCGGGAGATGCTCGAGGACGAGACGAGATACACAGAGATGAAGAGCGGGAAATAGACCGTGCAATGCGCCTCATATTCATCAATGGCTGATAATTCGTCTTCATAGGCCCATCGCGCTGTTTTCCCTTCTGGCAGGAGCTTCTCGGCTGCTACGTCGTCAATGCTGCTGAGGGAACTGAAGGCAAGAAGAAGTGTTTGGGCGCTACAGAGGATTACTACGAGTGTCTACACCATCATAAGGAGGTACGGCAATGCCCATGATTACTACTATCAGTCCGGGGCAGCTGGATACTTGAGAGAAAGAAAGCTGTTAGGTTCACGTTCGCTTCCAAGTTCAATGGTCTGACAATTCCCTACAGTACGCCAGACAGAAGGCCATGCAGACTGCCTTCCGAAAGGCCGAGGCTTCGCACCCACGAGATAAGGCACCGAAGGCCGAACAGATCAGTTCATTAGGGCTTCTGAAGGACGATTCAAAATCAGAGTGATTTGTTTCCTTTTCTCGCGTCACTTCGCATATCTCAATCCCCGTGCTTGAAAATGAGCAGAAATTCAGGGCAGATCAATCAGTCCTCAAACATTGTACAGAAAAAAAGGACCTGCTCGGTCTGCATGGAAGACAGCATAGATTGCGACTTTTTCAATCTTATTTCGTTTTGTTCTATACCAAAAAATATAAATGGGTGTTCTGTTGTTTGTACTGTTCAATTGACATTTCACAGGGATTGTCTTCGTGACTTATCTCGCCGAGTTCCTATATGAAAATGACTATATGGCAGAGCTAACGAGCAGTTCAAATCAAAGAAAAAACTATCTAATTCACAGCTCAACAACTGAACACTACAGAAATCCAAATCAGAAAGGAAAGACTGCTGAGAACGGCCAGGTCGAGTCTGTACCACCCTCAGGAGTCTGTGCCTTTGCGCCGCTTTTCTTTGAGGTCGACAACATAAAGAAATAGACTGGCGACTTTCACCACCAAGTTTGTTACCACGACTGATACCGACTCAAATATAATGAACAGCTGAAACCATGGAGTGATTCAAACATTCAACTCTTGGGGCTTTTCTCGGAAAGATTGATGAACAGCTTACAGGGAGGCTTCATTCCCACCACGACAGAAAGAGAGGAGGCATTGAGAAAGCAGTAAGCCGAGGAAGTGAAGATATCTGCATCCTTCATTTGAGAAGAACATCAAGATCTTTGAACGAACTTTCAACATCACTCAATGGCATCAAATCCAAAATACAAAAAGGCATCACGATGTCTACGATGCGATCAAGCTCACAGAGAGCATCAGGACAGAGCTTTCAGGATATTACAAAGTCTCATCCCTACTCTGACCAAAGTATACCCAGCTCAACCCATCATCAAAATGCCATCCCGCCTCCCAAGCACCCGCCCCTCTCGTCTCGCCTCAGCACCGATGCTCAATGGTCCCGCAGACTGGCCGAAATGGTACGCCCACGTCATAGAAGCAGCATGGTACTACGGCGTCAACGCATTCTTCACAACGCGCGATACCAGGCAATGGAGCAGTCTGCAGCACGAACTATTCGAGCGGCTCTGGGAGGATATCTTTGAGAAATTGGGAGACGATGTGTTTGCTGTTGTACAGTCGGCGGGGGATATGCATCATTGGGGGTTATGGGATATCATCAGGGCTTGTTGCGATGAAGGGTTTGAGCATTTTGTTGGACAGCCGTTGATTGATAAGTATAGAGATGGTGATTTTGTGGGTATGGTTTGTGGTAAGTCTCACTGGGGAACACGCTTATGCGGTGATTGGGAATCACCAAAACTTGCCAATTGGGTTTAATCTGGGCAGCTTGCTGATATACTGCAATTAGATTGTTGCGATGGTCTCACTTCATAAGTACGCCATTTGAAATGCTAGCAATGATTACATGAGCTAGAATGGCTAGAGCTTTGTATTATTTTCGAGACTTGGATACCTTCCTCCCTGGCAATTCAATGCCAGTACAATACCCAGAAGGTTATCGGGGATTCATTTTCATCATAGACTGCACATGCGGATTCTAAACACAAAATAAATTGAACAATTTCTTTTCATCTCATTAACAATTACCACGATACATTGTGATAGAGAACCAAATAGACAGCTTCGTAAATAACGTGAAAAAAAAAGGCAAAAGAGGGGGATATCAGCAAGCTAGTAAGCCAGATAATTAAAACAAATCATAAACCCATCACATCATCTCACTTTTGATTTCAAAATACACTCCACGCCACCATCAAACAAAATCAACCTTCTCTTCTCTTCATCTCTTTTCCCCTTCAAATCCATCCAAGCCCATGAAGTACATCCCCAGCTTCATCAACAGGCAACCCACATACACCCATCGCCCTAACCTGACTACCTCTCTTCAACCTCTGCAATCCAACACTAACCTTCCACGCCTCTTCATTCCTCAAAACAAACACGAAACTCTTACCCTCAACATCCCTTACAGTCGTGCGAATGACGTGGTAATCACCCAATGCACTGCCCGTATTATCCGAGCGTAAGCCATAACACGTCTCACGACACGTCTTGAAGAGCTGGACCAAGCAGTTCGCGGACTCCTCGTCCGTGACGCTCGAGCGTGTAGGTGAGGAACTCACTGAGGGCGTAGAGTGGCGGAGGATATTGAATGATTTGTGGTGATTGGGCCTATCAGACGACAGAGGACGAGCGGCGTGGTTGACGTTCGGTAAACCCCCTCTAAGGACGGGACACCATACTTCAACTAGACTCATGGTCCAGGCTTTAACGTCCCAGTCACGTTCTGCAACGCCGCGGATATCATCATCGATAAACATTCCTTCTGTGGTGATGCGTAGAATTAAGCCATCGGTGACACTCCCCCTTCCAGACTCGAGCTTTCCGATAGGGGAAGGGGAGACGTTGGTATTGAACAGATAAACACCCGCAATGACGATCTTGTCGGGATCAAGTGTAGAGTAAGG
>AZGZ01000006.1:32190-47914 GCA_001636715.1 Ascosphaera apis ARSEF 7405 | reverse complement strand
TCATATGCGGTAAAGTATCGAGGTTTTCTGGAGTTGGCTCAGTGATTTCATGGATGAGGAACTGTCCGCATTAAGGGAGCGCCCCTTGATGAATTCTTTAACCTGATCATAGCTACAAGGGGTAGGGGGCGGCGCTTTGAGAGGGTAACGAGCTTGATACACCCCGACAACAAATTTTAAATCCGATGCCATACCCCCTGAGTTTACGCTACTACTGATTATCGCGCGACAGGAATGCGTTATGCCATTGAGAAAAACGGAAATAAGTGGTGCTGCCACAGTGATGAAACAATTACTCATATTCGGTGCACAAATCGCAAGTTAATCGATTGAATGATAGGCGTCTCCCACATTACAAGATGAATTAGGATCATGCGAATACGATGCGCACCCGGTAACGACGCGCTCACGAACAAAACCAAGCTTCTATCAAATTAGAAGATCATCGAGATCATCATTCAAACGTTTTGTATACGGAATCACTTTTCTGTTGAGGAAGATGCGCAAAATGTTCGCGGCCAGTAAGTGGCCATTTCTGTCGACTGACTTGCTAGGAGCAAATTGAAACGGGAACGGCATTTCTTTTTTGATTCTTTCAACTATATACTGGCTTCTAGACTAAGCAATATCGCCAACTATCTCGCTACTTATCTTTGGGAAGACCGTGTTATATACAACAAAAAAGACGGTCGATACTACTGAGGTGAAAGAATATACCTAAGCACATATGCTTGTTAGCCCTCTGCTATATGGCAACTTTTATGGACGACGAAACGAAACGAGATAGTCAGTTACTCATGAACTTCGATCAGATCGGCGAGTGAAGAGAAAATGCTTCTCATTTTTCATTGGAACGATGATGGATTATGGGATTGATCATCTCAATAGTGCAGTTGCTTCATCAGGGAAGTTCTGTTGCGTGGCTCTTTTGTTGTGTTCAGGAAGGGGGAAAAAAGGCATGATTGGACTTACACTCTCGTGCTTGAGGACCTATGAATCGCTTCAGGACGACTTCATCGGTCTATGATGTTGATAAAGGAGAGCAAGGAGTGAAAGTCGAGATTCGACATCGTTTAAAAGACACACGACCTCAAGACCAGAGCATGAAGCAATGAGGAGCTCATGAATTTGGCCATGGCGAGTTGCCTCTAAATGGACTTTTTTGCTTGAGAGAGAAGAAGAATTGCGATTGATTCTGAATATAATACTAAAAGAAATACCGACAATCGAGGGATCCCACGATCCTTTTTAGCATTCAATTTTACGACCTTCTACTCAAGCCTACGGTATCTCTGGTATCATCGATTCCTCTTTCTGAATCTATAATCACCTTCAACATCTATCGTTGGTGTATCAAACCGTCACACCTCCCTCTTTCTTTTATTATACCTGTTCGCAGATGATGAGGCCTTTGCAACTATGAGCAATCGTGAGTTGCTTCTATATATATGGATGAGTGAAGATGATGCCCCTGAAGCAACCGTGGATATTCGGGGCCATTACCGGGTACCCCAAGATTCTCGGACTTTATGTTCTAAGCTGCGCAACAATTACTCACGGTGTATCATAACGCATCATAGAAGGGAAGACGATTATTGAATTAGGCTCTGGGCATCTTCTGCCAGCGAAGTACAATAGAGTGACTGGCAAGGGACGAACTGTCGGGTGTGGGTATGAGATAGGGGTATATCACCCTGCTTGCTTGAGATGCGACAGTTCATCGAGGTATCGTGAGGTGTTTCGTGGAGATGGTGAGTTGATTAGGCGACACAGTGATGAGCATGCCTTACTGCGATATCCTGTCTTTGTGTACCCGATACTCAAGTGCCTGCCCGCATCATTCATAGCTACAGTATATATGACATGAAACTAGATGGGTTGCAAATTTAGAGAAAAGAATATATATTTTTTGCTCTGGTAGTGTCGCAAAGCTGGTCAAAGTGTTTGAAACAAATTGAGGGAGTCATCGATATCACTAAATTCATGAAAAGCATACAGTCGAAGGAGAGTGAGCATTTATTGTCGTGTCTGCTGGGTAGGGGTTACTTCATCAAGGAGCATTCCATGCATTCTTGTGCAAGGCGAAGATGAAAAGATGGAATGATCGCAGCAATGCAGCCCTCTCGATTCTTCGCCATTACATCTCAGCTACATAAATTGACGACATGTATGATACGCGGAATGGAAAAGGATGATATATGCACAAGAAAAAAAGATCGGATGAACGAGGAGATTTGAACAAGAGTTAAAATAAATTTATAGAATTTTTATAAACGAGTCCGATTCATGAACCATAATCCGACAAGCATACTCTTCAGTTGAATAGACATCACTCGACCTAACTGCTTTCACTTTAAATCAAACCAGTCAGCTTCATAGGTTCCCAAACGTCAATGATAAAAACGATAACATCATCATTCTTCAACAAGAGAAAGGGGAATGGAGGTAGATGTTTTTCTTTTTTTTTTGTCTTTCTTTCTTTCAGAAGGTAACTAGTATCCAGCACCCAAACACGTTCCCCAAGTGTTAAGCCAGACGTCCGAACCCGGAGTTGACTTCACTTGTAATTGTGTGTGTGAAGGAACGGTCTGCTAAGCGGTGTCCTATGGTCGCATCATAGAAAGAGTGGTGATGGTGGAAGAAAAGGGAAGGGGAGAGATGCAACTGTAAGAACGATTGTAGGTGGAGATTAAACATACCAATTGGTGCCAGTGATGCCTCTATAAGAGAGGCAGTGACCCAAAACTGAGGGGATCATTGTCAGGGTGTAATAAATTTCTTGACAAAAATTGTCTGGAAAGTATGAAACTGTGACATGGTTAGTGAACCATCCCACACTTGATCGTCATGAACAACGATAATAACAGCACAGAAAATGCCGGTAAAAGTAATATCAGCCTCTTCCTATCATGTTTGAAGTTTTTCCTCAACAAGAAGTACTTTGTTGACTTCTCTTTAGGCTTGATTGGTCATTTGAGTCATCATGTAATACACCCGGCATTCGCTGACATTGATTGAGGAATTGATGATGGTCTTACCGAGTTGTTGCGTGGTACCGTGAATGAAGCGATTAGCCGGGCAGCGACCCAGTTATCACGACACACCGGTACCATCAAAAAGAAGTCATCCTCATCCTAGCTCGGTGATATCAAGAGCTTAGAAGACTTCCTATAAACCAAGTCAGTCAAATAATTCTGACCAACTAATACCGCCACATCGTATATGCTTTCACGCTTGGCATGTATTCAGAGAGTAGTATGTTGACAACATGAACCCGAGCTAACGGGCATGAAGACGAAACAAAAAAGCACAAGTTGTCTTCGTTCTGTGTGATCGAAAATCCTCATGAAAGCGAAGCGTGGAAGAACAAAACGATGATGATGTGGAAAATTCAAATAGCAAGACATACGTACCATCTCAAAACCCATACAAGTTTGATTTATCTGTGGCGTCGTATAGCCGAAAGAATGCCGTGCGATGCCGGTATTAAGGTGCAAAGCAGCAAGGACAGGCATAGCAGACGTCTATAGATTTGAATTAGTTCGCCGTTCAGACATAATCGCATCGCGCATACATATACAGCATCGATCAAGACCATCGAACATATTCAGAAGGGTATAAATTATCCTCAAGGGCAAGAGGATGAGTCAAAGCTCTCCTCCGCCATAAGTATTTTCAGTGTGTTATTGCGCATCATATTGCGATACATGCTTAATCTTCGACGGTGCGCAATGAAAAAAATAAGAGAATATCTTACCTTTTATATAGGTTTGGAGAGGCAAATTTGACGATGGCGAGGGATATCGAACCGTGACTCTCTCAAGACGGTCGATGCGATCGCAGCCGTCAATGGTGGTGATTCGCAGAGAAGCAAATGCGACAGGCTTGCTAAGTGAATAGCAAGCAAGTCAAGACTGATTGAAGACCCCTAAGCCTTCACATTCATCACTCCTAAGAATCACCGCCATGCGCATCCGGCGCATTTCGCAACGATGGCGAATTCTGCTCTTCATACCAGTATTGAGCAGTGAACTACCCAATCATGTCCATTTGCAAACCATTGCGATCGCAATTGAGTTCTTCATAACAAAAGACGAAGGCAAAAAGTCTCGAGAAAAAGACGAACAGGAAATATGATATTCGTTGGAAGAAATTTTCCATCTTTATATTCTCCGCCCACAAGCGGCATGAATTCAGCATATAAGCGAACTTTTCAAGACCGAGAAAAAAGTGGGTTTGCGACAAGACAATTTCTCAGCCAATTGAAAGTGTTGTTATGGGGTAATGATCCCTAGTTTGTGGTGACTTGGGCAGAGGGCATTGAGATCATGGTGACATCACGGAAATAGAGAGCTCATCCAGGACGTTTGATTGTCGTTGCTACGATTGCGAAGAGCATGGGGGGGGGGGAAGAAGTGTGAGAGGTGGAATATAGCCTTGATATATGAAGAGCTGGCTGCTGCTTCGAGCAAACGTTGAATGGATTTATGCGGATGGTTATCCTGAATGAGGGGCTTGAAAGTCAATTGAAATGGACACTTACGAGAATGGCTACGACTCGTCTTCAATCCCCGCCTTCAACAGCTTCAAGAGTCAAGAATGTCCCATCTGCTAGCTCGTCTGCCATCGCTTGTGTCTATCAGTGATCCACGGCAACGCAAGGTCAATTCGAGGTCTGGACACAAAACCCATGCCGAGAGAGGTGTATACTGTGGTAATGGAAGCGAGCCTATAAGCCATCGATGATGGCTCTCTACGGAGAGAGATCTAAAGGAATCGCATGAATGCAGCTTCAAGACAAATCCCTCACTTCATTCAATAAGTAGGGTCAATTATGCGATCATATTCATATGAAGTGGACATTTCTCCCAACCCCGGATTCCAGACTGCTGCTACGGCGATGAAGCTACATATCACACTCCCCCGCAGGCCGTATTCCTCGTTAATCACCAACTTGTCGAACGTGCAGCATCCCTGAATATGTCAATCCCCGCATTTCCATCATTTGCAATGAACCACAAGGCAGCCGGGGCCCTAATTGCAGCTCATACGCGTGTCCTGTGTAGCAGCTACAGCAGCTGTGCGACCGAACTACCTCGGCCCGACAATGCAAGATTGTCGATTCGCTTGATTTGGGAGGGCAGCATGGCCCCCAGACAAAGAGGTGAAGCGGTCTGAATATAACATTCTGGACTTCGGCGCAATTGCGTTGATTCTAAGGCCCTGAGACTTGCTTCATACATCGAGGATAGCTATCAATTATCTTACAATGCCAGTCGACACCAACAATCCAATACCCTTTTCTGAACCAGCATGGCTTTCCGGTTTGCCGTCACCATACTACAACGACTCCCATCGAAAATGGCATGAAGTCTGCCATGCCTTCTGCTCAGAGCATTTCTACCCGAACGCCCTCGAGTGGGAAGACAAGGAAGATGTTCCCCTAGACGTCTATCAGACCTTTGCCAAAGCAGGTTTCTTACCAGCCAAACTCCCCGCTCCGTTGCCCGTTGAGGAATTCAAAAGAATTGGCATCACGCATCTCCCCGGTGGATTGAAGATCGAGGATTACGATGTCTTCCATGGAGCGATTCTGTCTGATAATTTGTTGAGGACGGGCTTGCAGGGCCCAGCTGGGGCGATAACTACGGGTATAGCATTCGGGACTCCCCCGATCATCAATTTTGGAAGCAGGGAGTTGAAGGACAGATTACTCGCGGACTTGATGTATGGCAGGAAGAGAATCTGCATTGCGATCACTGAGCCCAATGCAGGCAGTGACGTTGCGAACATTGAGACGACGGCTGAGAAGACCCCTGATGGGAAGTTTTATATCGTGAATGGTGCTAAGAAGTGGTGAGTTATACTTCTTATCTTTCACGTATTGAGTTATTTGTTAATAGAATGAATACCAGGATCACGAACGGCATATTCTCAGACTACGCCACAATGGCCGTCCGCACAGGAGGACCAGGTGCTAAAGGGATCTCCCTCCTCGTCGTTCCTCTCACAGACACCCCTGGCGTCACCCGTCGTCGCATTCACGTCATGGGTTTGAAGGCAAGCGGCACCACATACATCGACCTCGACAACGTCAAAGTCCCCGCCTCCAACCTCATCGGCAAGGAAAACAACGGCATGAAGTACATCATGACCAACTTCAACCACGAGCGTATCGGTATGTGTTTCGGAGCGGTACGTCAAAGCCGTGTCGCGTTGGGTGCTGCTGTTGAATACGCCATGTCGAGAACAGCGTTCAATAAGACGTTGATGGACCAGCCTGTCGTCAGAGCTAGATTGGCGAATGCGGGTGTCAAGTTGGAGACTCTGTGGGCGTATGTTGAGCAGCTATGTTATCAGATGAAGGTCCTGCCGAAGGAGGTGGCAGATGTTGAATTGGGCGGGAAGACAGCTATGGCGAAAGCGTATGCCGGCCAAGTGTTTACTGAATGTGCCACCACGGCCCTGCTCATCTTTGGTGGGAATGGTCTGACTAGAACAGGGAAAGGAGAGCTCATTGAGAGTATGCATCCACCAGCCTGTCCACGAAAGATGACTCAATCACTGACCGTGAAATTCGTTTGCAGAACTATATCGAGACACGCCCGGCATCAGAATTCCCGGTGGAAGCGAGGACGTCTTGATGGACCTAGCCATCCGTCAGCTAGTGAAGATCTACCAGATGAAAGCCAAGATGGCCAAGCTGTGAAGCTACCTGCTAACCTCTGAACCTCTAAACCGATTAATTGACTACCCCCAAGTTGATCAAATATCAAAAACCGTCGCAATTCTCCCGGACCGAAGCATATCATTCAACGAAATGGGGCTGTGGTTTAGTGGTATAATATTCCCTTAGCATGGGAGAGGTCCGGGGTTCGATTCCCCGCAGCTCCATTTTTTTTTGCTTTTTGAAGCTCATATCGTCGTCTTTTTATTTTTTGAATCGTTCGTATGAAATGTTGTTGATTTGGGGGTGTGGATGTGCTTTTTGTTGCGAGTTTGTGGTGGATTTACATGGGATGAAAATCGATGAACAAACATACATCGTATAATTCAGATTGAGTTCGTCTGATAACTGCCTTCGATAGCTGCCAGTCATACAAATATGTCTACAAAGAGTCAAGATCATCTCTATGGCATCTGTCTATGATCCAGTGTTCATCTGGTGAAGAATTTGAAGTTCTTCACGACAATCTGTGCTTCACACATCCCTGTGAAAATTTTTTTCAAGCTTCAACGTTTACATGGTCCGTGCTCAGGCACCGCGAGAGCTTAACAGGGATACCTTTCCTACTGTACATCCTTGATGATGGTGCGTGAAAGCAAGGATGAATGGGCATCTCGTTTAGCTGTCTGATATGATTCTCTTGCAAGCTTTGGCCATGATACCTGAACTGCTCTTGTGCGATGAACAGCTCTGACTGTCCAAAAGAAAGGACTCAAGGGGTCGTCAAGGATGAGGCATAGTGACGCAAGGAGAGTCTCAATCCAGGTCCTCCGTCTCCCTTGCAAGATTACGCCTAGACTCCCTTGAATGATTCTTCAGTCTCCAGGCCCGCCCTTCTTCCCGCAAGCAAGCAAGCAGCAAGCTTCACATCCTCTTCACGAGATCCTCTGAAACGCTCATCGTGACGTTGAAATCTCTCGGCATTAGCGGGTCTATTCCATCCCAGCCGGGAAAGAAGCTGCAATTGGAGAGTTCTCCACACGGATATGCCTCGGGAATCCTACTTCATTTAAGGCATGACGAACAGCATCACTGTCCATCTCCTCTGCTTCTTAATATGAACGGCCTAGAAGATGCCCTGACTTCGAATGACGCGGATAGCGGGGTCCTTGGTTTCGTAAAGTTCCGCATGCTCGACTTCGGGAACCTCCATTTGAGTGCTTCTGTACTGTGAGGCAACATGTTCTCCATATTGCTTCGGTCTGCTAATTTACATATTTTATGCTGGGAGCTTGCAAGGGGAAGGGGTTGATGGAGTAGGAGACGCAATCGATGGGTGGCCTGCTGCAACAAGTTCGGTGCAAAAGCCCCGAATCACTTTTTCACGAGATGGTTGAGGACGCTTTTATAAAGCGATGAAAATCCTGCCTATCATGCCTTGTTGCAATCCATTTGCCCTCTCAAATCCATCAATTCAAAACTTCTTTTTATCATGAAGACCTCAACCTTCCTCCCTTTCCTCCCAGCTTTGGCCTCCGCCAACGTCGGCGTCTACTGGTTCCTCAACGACAACAGCCCCAAAGATGGCTTCACGGAGATAAACTTCCCCATGAACGTCTCCGACACCCCTCGCGAGACGAACTACTACTTCGCCCAACAATTCGGCTTCGATAATGCTAGCATGGGCTACACCGGTCTCCAGCCCCGCGCTGACAAGAATGGCGCGCAGTATATCCGCGCCGTCTTCTCCAGCTTCGAGGACAATGCTACCTCGACTGACGAGCAATGCAGCTCCGGCGCTGACGGTGGTGGTGGCGTCAGCTGTGGTATCGAGTTGTATGCTCCCTACAACCACCCTTACGTGCTCAACGTCAAGAAAGAAAAAGGGTCACGGAAATGGAAGGGTACCCTCGTCGATGAGAAGCTCGGCAACACCACGCATATCGGTAGCTACACCATGCCTGATTTCGCGGGTAATATCAAGGATTCCTACCTGGGATTCGTCGAGTACTATGCTGGTTCGACGGAGAGGAATGATAACTGTGATTTGCCTGTTACTTCCGTTACGTTCGGCAAGCCCAGCTCTCCTAACAAGAACGAAGAAGGCAAGACTTCGCATGGGAAATTGAATGGCCCTTATGCCTATGGCCCTTGCACTAAGATTGTTCCTTTCAAGAAAGAGAAATCCGGTGATGGTGGCTGGTATATCAAATACGGCGGCGGTGGTGGTAAGAAGGGCTCTGGAAAGCAGGACAAGAGACATGAGCACTTCCACGCTTAATGGCTTGTTCGGGGATCAATGGCTTGAACACAATTGTATATAAGCATCAAACAAGCGTGTCAATCCCAATTTGAAAGCATCATGTTAAATTGAATCTCCAGTATTGCATACCAGACCTCACCATTATATCGTTTAGGGATTAACCTTTTATACCCTGTTAAGGATACCTTCGCGACCTCTCACGCGTTGGATGATCTCATGAATAGGATAACGGTTCCGCTTTGAGTAGAAGTAGAGCAAAATGCGGACATATATCATGCCAATGGCAACAGAGAGAGAGAGAACGGTGGGAAAAAGGAAGGAGAAACGAAAGATCATTTATGAGGTAATGATATGTAAATAATATGAGCCTTTAGTAAGAAAAGAAGAAGACAGGAAAGGAAAGAAAAAAAGGAAAAAAAAAGAACTCAAAGTGGGGAGTATAATGCCAGTTCGTGTTTTTGTATGAAAAGAAAAAGAAAGAAAAGAATAAGATGGACGAATGAAAACGTTTATGAACAAACTTTCGGAGAGAAGGCACATGTATATGCGATCTAACCATGCTAGCAGTCGATGGATCCAGTGAGATGACGGATTTTTGAGCGTGAACGGGCGGCATGGCCTGATGACTTATGACGACGGCCGTTGTTGATGGTGAAGAGGCTGTGGTAGGATGACAAAAAATCAGGGCGCGGTAGGGAAGGCGGACCGATGCTCGAAAAGAAAAAGACAAAAAGAAAAAAGGCCGATATATCATAGCGAGATGCGAGTAAAGATGATATTTTCTTTTTTTGCGAGGATGGAGAGATGGAGAAGGAGGAGGGTCGACTTTTCCATGGATGCATAGAAGGAAACGAGACGAGACGAAGGAAGGAAGCCAGAAATGCTGATCGAAGAAGGATGGAGAGTCGAGACGTATGCAATTTGCCGAGTGGCGATTGCAACCAAAAAATCAGGGGAGTCGTTCATGAAGATATTCGCCCCAATTTACTATTCCAATGGAAGTTAGAATTAAACCTGAACACAAATAAGAAAAAAGAAAAAAAAAAAAAAAAAAAAAGAGTATCAACGTCGACTCGGCCTCAAATAAGCCCACAAATCCAATCCAGGCAGAGGCGAAGCTCCAGACGCAGATGCAGATGCAGATGCGGAAGCAGAAGAGGCAGAAGGATCATTACGATCATCAAAATTAGGAAAACCGGTATTCGAACTCACATTCCCAGGCTCATCAGGCAAGTGCGGCGGCCACCGTTGCTCGGGCGGTAATGTCGCGCTATTCTGCGAATGCTGTCGCTGTAATTGCAGTTGCTGTTGCTGTATATGATGCTGTGCGAGCGCTGATAAAGGGTGCGTGAAGGGGCCAGCAGTATGTTGCTGCTGTTGCTGTTGTTGCTGCTGCTGCTGCTGTTGTTGTGTATACTGCAGTGGTGGTTGTCCTATCACGCCAGGATATAGCCCTGTACCAAACCCATTCATCGCGCTGCCATGCCCCAATCCATTGCCATTCCCACTCCCACTAGCCGGCGGACCCCACATATGTGCTAAAGTCGCCGCACCTCCATGTCCCCCAGCCGAAACAGCTTGATTCGTCTCCTCATCTGATTCTTCTTCTCGGGGGGGAGGAGGCGCAGTATCCTCCGGCGAAGGTGCATTAGCACGCGTGTTATTATTCCAACCAGCACCGCCCTCACCACTGCTATGTCGCTGAGAAATTCTGCTGTAATTAGTGTAATAAGCCTCGTTCAAGTGGTCGCGCAGTCTATGCACGCCATCGCCGCTGAAAACGCAGAACATCTCTCTTTGCTGCAGTGTGAAGTCGCTGGGCGCCTCGCGGCAGAATGCCGTTAGGTCTGCCCGAAGGAACGCCTGGACACCCGTAAGACTCACGTGCGTCAACCTCGGGCACGCGTTGAGGAGTAAATGAATCGAAGCCATCGTCAAATTGAGACAGTATGACAAGTGGATTCTTTCGAGAGGGTTGATGGGTAATTGTTGACCGAACTTCATCACAGAATGTACAAGAGCAGCACTGTGCATCGCTGCTCGTTCCCTGTAATAAGCGGGCACACCCACCTCTGACTCTTCGCCATTCGGAGGTGAAAATATAGTTGGGAGGGGTATGTTAGGCATCTGTCGTGCGCCCATGCTTGCAATGGCGCGAATTGCATTGTCGGTGATATTCTGACATTTGACGAGGCCGATACGGCGTAATTTCGGCAGACCAGCTAAAGCACAGATCGAACGGTCCGTGAGATTCGAGCAGCATGCTAGATCGATATACCGGATGCGGTTGCACGAGTGAATCAGATAGAGAAGCCCATCATCAGTAATGTTGCCGACGTGGCCGAGGTGCAGGTAGTGTAGATTTTTGCCCAGCTTCGCGATGTGGAATAATGTTTTATCAGTGAGCATTCGGCATTTTGCGAGAACAATATTGCGTAGCTTTGGCGCGTGGTCTAGGATTCTGCATAGTGCGGTATCATGTAGGTTTTCGAGACCAGCTAGGTCGAGGATGCGGAGACTGTCGAAGACAAAGGATTCCGGGAAAGCAGTGAATGCGCTATCGTCGACAAGTGTGCAGTAACCAAGACGTAACTCGCGCAAAGCGGGGAGGTTAACGAGAAGTTGAACAACGGAGGCGGAAGTAACTTGAGGGCAGTTGAAGAGATCAATTTCGACAAGGCCGGGACATGTTTTGGATATGGCAGTGACGGAAGTGTCTGTCACATTTTGGATGTTGTTCAATTTTATCTAATGGAGAAATATGTAGTCAGCATTGACGTGTTTTGATGTACACGCAAAAGGTATTCACATTTTCGTAAGTCTGGAGATGATGGAAGCGAGACATACCCTTTTCAACTGAGTGCATCTCTGAGCAACTGTGACCAGCGCATCATCCGTGATAAGAACACAGCCGGAGAAATTCAAACCCTGTATCCTAGGACAATGCTCGGCAACTTTAAGCACAGTCTCATCCGTCAGATTATCAACATCAGTAACATCCAGAGCCTGCAGTAGATGATTCCGCGAGACGATATTCGAGACGGGCTGATCCGTAAGCAGCGAGCAATTGGTCAGAGTCAAACGTTCTATCCTAGTACATTTCTCAAATGGAGTAAGAGTGCCTATGGACACGGTCTCGTTCAGCTGTGATAAGTTTAGGCGGCGGATCAGGGCAGCGTAGTCGAAGAGACCATCGTCTTTCGTGACGCTGTTGACGACGTTCGTAAGGTGGCCCCAGGTATTGCATGAAGGGCGATGCCAGAGGATAGGCGCGCAGGCATTAGCCCAGCTGCGTGAGACGAGCATGCATGCGAGCATATCAGTGGTAGAAGAGAGTTTGCCGAAGATAAGCATGAGGATCTCCGGCGGGAGACTGTAGATGGGCGGCCGGGGAGTGGTGGGCATATTGAGCATGTCGTTGTCGTTGTCGTCGTCGTCGTCGTCCGCGACGTCGACGACAGGAGCAGAGGAACCGTTCTGAGGATGAGCAGGAGGTTGTTTAGAATGGAGACGATGAGGATATCGTAGGTTGTGTTTTCTTCGTCTTCTATGAGAGTCGTCCTCGACGATGAAGTCTGTGGGGGAGTCCATTTTGTTGGAGGAGGAAGAGGTGGATGCGGCGTCTTCGTGGGATGATGAGGAGCAAAGATCTCTGTCAGCGTCCGTTTCCCTTTCCCTTGTCTCCCTATCTCTCTGTGTGATGACACCAGCGGGCTGCTCGGCAGGAGCAGGGTGATTCATAGCGAGAAAACTGGGGGGGAGCAGTGTTTGAAGGGTGAGCTGAGGACGGCCCTCGAACAAGAAGTCGTCGTCGCCGCAACGAGGGATGGGCAAAGATGGGCGTTTTTATATGTCTGTTTGTCTGCCTTTCCGCCTGTTCTGTCTTTTGCTGACACTTCCACTCTTGTCCTGTCACTGTCACTGCTTATTCAGTCTATTCCCTGTCTCTGTGAATGCTTCTCCACGTCTGGTCGTCGTCGTCGTTGTCGTCGCCGTCGCTGTTGCGCCCTCCTTATCGCAAAGGATAGTCGATGACGCTGCAGCAGATGATGACAATGACACTGCAGATGACGAGAACAAGGTCGACAAGACTATCTGTTCTGCTGCTGATATAACAAGACGAGGTTGTTAATGTTAATGCTGAGTTGATGTTGATGTTGATGATGTTGTTGTCTGAGGTGTTTGAAACGGACACAAGAGAGGACGGACGGACGTTCTCCAAGACGATATACGAATGAATGTACTGTACGTACTCTTCTATACGCTAATGATGGATGATGATGAGGATGATGAGGATGATGAGTGTATATTGAGGGACAAAAACCCCATGAATTCTGTTTTATACTTTCCGCCTCTTCTTTATGATCCCTTTTATTCCATTTCTTCTTCTCCCTCCCCCTCTTTCAAGTCTTCTTCCTCTTCAATCTTGTCTTCTCTCATTCTCAGTCCCTTTTGTCTTGCCTGACCCCGGATGCATATTGGAGCCAACTCCCTCTATACCCCATCCACACTAGCCCCGGCTTCTCGCAGAACACTAACATTATTACTGGCTCATGGTGGCAACAACCATACAAACTGTAATTGGTCTGGGTGTGATTTATACGGGAATATGGGCTTGGATTGTCTCATCCATGTATCATTTATGCCAATTGACTTCGCACGGAGGCGAAAGAAAATAAATTACTCATGATAGTCCATGGACACGAGGGGGAGATGGGGTAGGAGAGAGATGGTATGGCCAGATGAATGGTCTAGGCGACTTGGCTGGATTTGCAATTGCTGACAGTAAGAGGAGGAGGAGGATGAAGCGAGTAAGCGGATTGTTTCAGTCATTGATTCGTCGACGCTTCTCCCGCTCTTCGTAAGGTGATGGGCTGCGGCGTTTGTAATGTCGTCGAGAATCATCAGGACTGGACGGGCTTCTTTTGCGACGATGAGACCTTTCTGGTGAGCGTGAGTCACTCCTGTCTCTGTCTCTGCCTCCTCTCCTCCTGTCATCGTCATAATCCCGCCCTCGGTCTCGTCGCCTGTACCGATCAGACGAAGGGGAACGACTATATCTCCTCCTGCTGCTTCTTTGCCCGTCATTTCTATCATCATCATAATCTCTTGGCCGATACCTGTCACGGTCTTGTCTATCTCTTGGAGATCGACTTCTCGGCCTATACCTCTCCCTCTCCCTTTCAATTCTCACAGGCGACCTCTGCCGAGCAATCTCCCCCGTAATACCAAACCTCTTCGCATTATTCACCCCAGCGCTCGCATTATACCCATCAACACCCCACCTCCCCGTATCCTCACTCTTCAAATCCCTATACCTCGTCCTACCTTTGCGTCCTATCCTCGTAGCATCCCTCACTTGTAAATACTGCGGCAACGCCTCCCGGTTCTTAATCTCATCCACATAACTTGTCCCCATCAAATCCCGCTTCGCAAGACCATCCTTAGACAAATCATCCTGATAGAAAGCTCCCTTGTGGAAATACCGCTGCATATAACCCGCTTTCCCCCTTTCTTCCTTTTCTTCCTTCTGTCGAGCGATGAACTCTTCATCTTCCTTCGCGCGTTCTTCGGCAGTCAAGTTCCGTCTGCGCTCAACCTCCTCTCTCTCCTTCTCCGCCGCTTCAATCGCTTCGCGCTCGCGCTTCAAGCGTTTCAGCTCGCGGAGCTTCCACGCTGCGCGCTCCGCTTCGGGATCTAGACCGTCGGTATCGTTCAGAGCAGCTTCATCGACTCCCTCGACGTTATCTTCGTCGTCGTCCCAGGCTTTTCGTGCGGCGGCGCGTTCAGCTGCTGCGCGAGCGAGTTCGTCGCGGATGTACATGTCTGCTTTTTCGCGGCGGCGGGCTTCTTCTTCTTCTTTGGTGGTGGTGGTGGTGGTGGCGGGGTCTGTTATTGATGTAAGTTGATCTGATGATGTTGCTGCCTTCCTCTGGTCTTTCTTGATGAATGTTGGACGTAGAAGCATGCGTGCTGGACGCTCGTCCTCGGATGATGATTCTTCTTCTTCTTCAGAACTAGATTCTTCTTCGAATTCTTCTTCCTCTGACTCTTCTTCTTCTTCTGATTCTTCTTGTGTCTTATCGCTCAATTGTCGCTGTCTCTGTATATCTGTCTTCCGCTGCTCTAACTTCACACCACCCTCTTCTTGATCCTCATCTTCTTCCTCCTCAGTGACGAATCCTTCTTCATCCTCATTTTCCTCTTCTTCTTTCACACCGGCCGCAGGAGCAGGACGTCCAGGAAACGACGTCGCCTTGGGTGGCGCTGGTCTCGGAGGTGCCCTTTGCTGCTCCTGCTCAACTTCTTCTTCTTCCACTTCCTCTTCTTCGGATTCAGAATGTTCTTCAGCAATTGGTTTACCCGGTCGATATCGTGCTGGTCGAACGGGATTCGCGGTCATGCGACCCCGATAAGAAGGGAATTTTGGTGGCGGCATGTTTGATTCAGTGTGAATGTGGTAGAATCAAGAGGCACTGACCTCCCTTAAGTCTGCCGTGTGATGATTTAGAGGTCGTGAAGATGGAGATGATGTCGTTAAATGTAGTGCTTCTTATGGGGTTTGAAGGAGGTTGATATTGATATGGGTTTTTACGTGTGGGGCGTTTTATAAGGGAGAGCTTGATCTCCGCGGAGGTTTATCATATGCCGGCATATTACAGATTCCTAGTACATGGTATGATATGATATGATGGTTTATCTCGGTGCTTCAGACAATAAACGTAGCGCGTGTGATTTGTTGTATGGGCGGTGGTAGCACTCCGTTTATGGTCTGGGTTTCTTTCCCCAACTTT